>CM071873.1:29122692-29154856 GCA_036759665.1 Gynandropsis gynandra
ATGAAAACCAAACGAAACCGAAGTGTGAAGTTGATCTCCAATGCTCCTCGTAAGTCTCATTCGCAAGAGCCTTCTTCTTCTCTCTACGTGTGCTCTGTCTTTTTTTCACTTCGTTTTTGTACGAATTGGGCTGTTGAAGCTCTCCCCCTTTTTTCCTCTCTAGTGGCTGAAATTTTCTATTTCTTACAGCAACTGCAGTTTTCCTTTTCCGAGTTTTTCCATCTCTTGTTTTTCCATTCTTGTGTAATTGTCAACGTTTCCTCTTTATTTTCCAGCCATGTAGTTCCTGTTCCTCTTCTTTAACCATATTTCCATTTAGTTTTATTAGCCAACACGTTCCTTTTCTTGTTTTGCTAAATTTCCTTTTTCACTAGTTTCCATTTTTTTGGTTTCTATTTTCTTCATCATCTTGTATTTCCTTTTCCTCTTGTGCAGCAACGATTTCCTGTTCCTTTTTCCTTCTTTTCCTATTTTTTGCTGCCTTCTTTCTTGTTCTTGCATTTCCATTTTCTATCTTTGACGGTTGGTGTTTCGAATTCTAGTGTAGGCGGCAATCTTTTTATTTTTGTGTAGGCGGTTGGAAGTTTACATTTTGTTCTACCAACTTGCTCTTATTTTATATAAACCATGTTTCCTTTTCATGTTCCAACCGTGATCTTCTTACATTTGTTCTAGCAACCGAAATTTTCTATTTTTGCTCCAACCACCAAAATTTTCCATTTTTGTAAGCGGCCATTGTTTCCATTTTTTTGTAAGCGGCCATTGCTTCCATTTCTCTTCTTCGGTTTATGATTCTTTGGATGCTGACCGTGCATAGCTGATAGGAGAGTGGTTTTTCTTAGTTTTGCTTCATTTACTTTTTTTTTGTATCCCGAGATCTCCATTCACCGCACGGGTAGTGGCGATTCCTTGCCAATTCTCGTCTCGTTTGTCCCGTGATGATCCTCAATGTTGGTACTTTGTCTCGTGCACGTCTTTTAGCTCCAAAATGAACCGAATACGCATAAAAACCTGTAAGAACATGAAACACGAAAACAAGTAAAATGGATACGGAATCATACGTAAAGCAACACATATATATCATAAGCATCTCTAAAATCGTGCAAGTAATACGTATGAAAACGAGATGATCACTGTGGATGACAAGGATATGGACACTTTACCGGAAATTCTTAGTGATTTTTTAATGGAAAGTATTCATTCAGAAGTACGAACACACCAATGAGCTATTTCGAAGGCTTTGTCTCGGTTCTAAACATTCCATCGCTCGAAAGTCGATTTACAAGATGTCATTGGGTAGCCATCAAAGCGGATTTTGCGACCCGATGCATCACGGTATATGACTGCCAGAGCAGAATGAAGGAAATACATATCGATCCGGTGATTGAGAAGTTAAGAAAATCTGTCCCCAAGATGCTCATTCTCGAAGGGTTTCCTTCTTTGACTTCTGAAGAAGATGAATGGAAGTATAAGTATGTCACAGAAAAAAAGCTCGAGTGAATGTGGTGTTTACACCTATTAATTCTTAGAAGTCTCGGTAATGAAAATACATCATACTTTTCCCCACATTTGCGATGACAATGTTCCTTCCATACGTAAGAAGATGACGGCTGATATATTTAAGAATGGAACATGTATCCCTCCACCCCGAGACTAACTCGATATTTGGTACATCGTTATTTTTCTAGGGAATGGAAGATGTAAATATTTGGTACATTGTTATTTTTTAATATTTGGTACATTATTTTTTTAAAATTTATTCATAATAATAAAAGAGTCGCAGAGGTCCGAGGGTCGAAGAGTAAGGGTCAGAGAGGATCCAAGGGTCGAAGAGTAAGGGTCAGAGAGGATCCAAGGGTCGCAGTCACAGTGGTAAAAGGGTCGAACGAGAAAAAGGGTCGCATGGGTAAAAGGATCGCAACGGTAAAAGGGTCGAACGAGTAAAAGGGTTGCAGGGATCAAGGGTCGAATGGGTAAAAAGTTTGTAGGGGTCAAAGGGTCGCAGAGGTACAAGGATCACAGCGGGACAAGGCTCGAAAGGTCGAAGAGGTATAAGGGTCGCGATCCTTGTACCTCTCTGCGACCCTTGAACCCCCTACGACCCTTATACCTCTACAAACCTTGTACCTCTGCGACCCTTTGTCCTCTCTGACCCTTGTCCCTCCGCCACCCTTGTCCCTCTGCGATCCTTGGACCTCTACGACCCTTTACGCTTTATTGTTAAAAAATAAAAATTATTTACAAATAATATGAATAAGTTTTCAAAAAAATAACAATATACCAAATTATATCTTCCATTCCCAAAAAAATAAAAAATTATTTACAAATAATATGAATAACGTTTAAAAAAATAACAATGTACCAAGTTACATCTTCCATAGTCAAAAAATAAAAAAAATATTTATTAAGTTATTTACAAACGATCCTTGGACCCTGTGACCCTTGTCCCCCTCCGACCCTTGGAACGCAGCGACCCTTGTCCCCTTCCGACCCTTGGAACTCTGCGACCCTTGTCCCCTTCCGACCCTTGGAACTCTGCGACCCTTGCATCTCTGCAACCCTTGGACACTTGCGACCCTTGTCCCTCTGTGACCCTTGGACCCCTGCGACCCTTGTCCCTCAGCGACTCTTGTTACAATAGTAGTAAATCCACAAAACAACGATAATAACAATAATACTTTATATTGAATAATAGTAAAAAACCAACCAAATACAAACATGAAGTTAAAGTACAAAGGAACATTGTTGTTCAAATGAGGTTCAAATCAATCAAAATACAACGCAATTCAAACTATATTGTTGGTAGGCCCTAGTTAAGGGAAAAACCGAAGACAAGGTATATCTGAATCAGAGACCAGTTTGATTTTGAGGGAACAACCCACGTTCAGTCCATGATCGTGACAAAACTTTATCCAACCCCCGCTGATGCTAGCGCCACCACATTTCACGGGCCTTAGATATGCCTCCAACGTGAGTCCGTAATTAATTATCAGATGTATCTTACATCTTCTACCGCAAAGACCTCTCGACCTCGCAAACCCTATCGGAAGTTTCTGCGATAACCGAATAAATTTACAACGACGCCAAACTAATGCGTATACGACCAGATTTAATGAATCGAATAAATTGGTTTGAGGCCACTTACTAATGCACCTACGTTTAGATTTTTACGCGTGGCTGGTACCGTGAAAATCCTATAAGTAGAAGAAGATGACCCTGCTTCTGCGGATGATGATGACATATATGATGCATATTGTAGATTACACATATTATCTCCTAAACCGGTGAAATGAAAAACCATGTCACCTTCGTGACTGAAAACTACGAAATCCCGAATACGAAAATCATGGTCCTTGGAGAAATCTTTCAATCCATTAGTGAATCTTGAGCCATCCAACTTGACTTTCCATGTTTTGTTAGACACATCCGTTTTAAGCGTTACCGTGTTGTTGTCTCTCGTTTTCCCATAAATATGCTCATCGAAGAATTTCTTCGGAATGTCCTGAAACTAGAATGACGAGAAGTGTAATCACGAGGTGTTTGGAGACAAAGAGTCATTATATTTCCCAATAGTTATAAAATTCAACATTATATAACATTAATAATTAATTTTCACATTTAACTTCAAATAAAAACGTGTCAATAACACGAGATAGCTAATGAGATTTGACTTTTTTTTATTTATATATGTTTATATATATGTTATTCATTAACTTTCACTTTGTCCAATCACAATGATGCGATACTAAAAATAAAGAAACCCTTAAAGTGAGTCCTAACGAAAAACATTCTATCTAAGATTTTAGGTCTCATGAAACATAACATTACCAATTTGCACATGAATAGCTGCATATCTATAAGTTCCAATATATATAGTGAATGATTGCTTCCAAAGAAAAACCTCATAAAACCATTACAAATGAATATAAATTTGTTGTAGTCAACAATATATATATATATATATATATAACCACTATTTCCACTGGACATCATTAGATTCTCAATCTAAATAATCAAATCAATTACCATTAAAATAAGTTTTTTCATAACTATCAAATCAATGTATCAAATGTTAGTAAGCAACTATCGAAAATAAGGAGATTGTCTGTAGTCATAATGGTGCAACTTTTGTCCATGTAATATACAACTCTTTTGGAGATTACATATATATCAATCCAATCCAGTTCCCTCCTTATCTTGCTTGGGGCTTTCCACACTTTCTCCAACTCATATTGAAGTTCTTGCAACTCCATTCCAAATGCTTATGTAGTATATTCAACTTCTCTAAATTTCGCTTAAAGCTCTGCAATCTTAATTTTCCTGCATCAAAAATATTACCTCTATCTTCTTGAACTATAAAGATAGAACAACTATCAAAGATAAATATAAATCTAATAGTTGAAAAAGACATATCAACTTTAGGAATCTACGTGCTTTATTAGAATATTTAGACCTTACTGGTACATAAGTTCAATATCAAGTTGTTTAATCTTATAACTCTGTTTTTCGAAATGCATGAGTAAACCAAATTATGTTTTGGATCAATAAGCAGAACCATGCCTAAGGGATTTAGACATTAACATAAACAAAGAAAATTTCATAAATAAAATATTTTTTTACTATTTATAAAAAAATATTAAATAAAAGTATTTTTAAAATAATGTCATTTACTTTATTTTAAAAAATTAAATTTTTATAAGAACTTTTGCACAAACATTATTGTGGTATATATTATTTTGATTTAAGATTTCAACTAAAACCCTTCGACCACTAGAAATAATTTTAAAAAATGACACTAAATTTACTCGTATAACAAGACTTTACCGACATATTTATCATATCAATATTATTTGTCTTTCACGGTGAAATTTCAACTTTACACAAAAATATTATATTGACACACTTTTTATGAAAATATAGCCATATTGTTTTTAATATAATTCCTCGTATTACTAAAAGTAATAAAAACAAATTTCATTTGCAATTTTTATTAAAATAAATATTTTAAAAAATAGTTTATTCAAATAAAATAAAAATTTTAATATATTAATTTTATTTTTAGTTAATTAAAATGGGGTAACTTCAAATATATCCATAAAATGTTATTAGGTTCCAATCCTATCATTTCTTTAAAAAAAGTTAATTTCAAAAATACCTTTATAATATTGATATTCTCAAATTGTCCCTATGACCCAGTGCGACCCAAACGACCCAGTGCGATCCAATGCGATCCAATACGACTCAAACGATCCATATGACCCATGAGATCCTCGAAATCGTTGGAAATCGCTCGAAAATCACTAAAAATTGCTCTCAACTTCGAAATCATCTCTCGCTCAATCCTCTTAATTTTGAAATAAGTTCCATTTCACTAACAAAAATGTTAAACCATAGGTGTTTTCAATAATAAAATATAAGTGCACATATATTTTCTCCATTTTTTTTATTAAGTTTACGAAGGTATGTGAAGTCTTAATGCACTACGAAAATATAATTGATATTCTCCCAATTACAACATTCATATATATATATATATATAAAAGAAAGAGAGACATGAACGGTTGATCAAATGGGTAATATTTTGTCACATTACTTAAAAGAGTTATTGTTCACTTCAATTGTGTTTTAATATATATATAACATTCTTTAGAATAAAATATACAGTTATATAAAAACTTTTACTTAACTAATGTTAATTTATAATATATTCTGAAATAAAATAAAATATAAAAGGATTCACATAATACCTTTGTTAATATAAAGTTTTGTACATATATAGATACTTATGCAAATAAATTGAATTATATATATATATATATTTATATATTTACTTAGTTTAATATTGAAGTACTCGAATTTGAATTCTCGTCCTAGTTGAAATATGGCTACGTATTTCAACATCAACAAATAATTATCTATATCACCATCTATGTCTTTCTCTCTTATCTTACTCGCACGGATTTGTTCAATGCATCGTAAAGTCGAGGGACGCTCTCTTCGGACAAGATTAAAGCTCCATCAAAAGAAAAATGAGAGAAACCCTAACTCCAATACCTAGAGAACCCCGACCATTATTAGCATCACCGTTGCAACCAAGAAAATAAGCCAACTCTCAAACATGCTGACGAGTTTTTGTTTTCTCCATTATTCATGGCTCCGAATTTGATACTTTTATATGCTCATAGATAGTTTGAATATTCCATGAGCTTAGTTATTGTTTTAAACTCAAACTCATTTGTGCAAACCGGAAAAAAGAGATGATGCAATATTTGTGAGGTTGTTGTATATCTCTATTGATGAATGTATATGGAGGATGATAAAGTGTTTGTGAATGTGTTTAGAAAATATCTAGAAGGGATGCACTTCACTCACTCCTCATCCGTCCATATACAACGTTTTTACAAGATAAGAAACGAACTTGCACAAAACACAAGTTCCTCCATACACAGACTACACACAATCTAGATATTAATTATAGGTAAGTTTTATATTATTTGAGTTTGTTTCAACTTGATCTGTTTATCACGTTACTTAAAGAGGTATTATTCACTTGAATTATGTTTTAAATTTAATATATATATATATATAACATTCTTTAGAATAAAATATACAGATGTATAAAAACTTTTACTTAACTAATGTTAATTTATAATATATTCTGAAATAAAATAAAATATAAAAGGATTCACATAATACCTTTGTTAATATAAAGTTTTGTACATATATAGATACTTATGCAAATAAATTGAATTATATATATATATTTATATATTTACTTAGTTTAATATTGAAGTACTCGAATTTTGAATTCTCGTCCTAGTTGAAATATGGCTACGTATTTCAACATCAACAAATAATTATCTATATCACCATCTATGTCTTTCTCTCTTATCTTACTCGCACGGATTTGTTCAATGCATCGTAAAGTCGAGGGACGCTCTCTTCGGACAAGATTAAAGCTCCATCAAAAGAAAAATGAGAGAAACCCTAACTCCAATACCTAGAGAACCCCGACCATTATTAGCATCACCGTTGCAACCAAGAAAATAAGCCAACTCTCAAACATGCTGACGAGTTTTTGTTTTCTCCATTATTCATGGCTCCGAATTTGATACTTTTATATGCTCATAGATAGTTTGAATATTCCATGAGCTTAGTTATTGTTTTAAACTCAAACTCATTTGTGCAAACCGGAAAAAAGAGATGATGCAATATTTGTGAGGTTGTTGTATATCTCTATTGATGAATGTATATGGAGGATGATAAAGTGTTTGTGAATGTGTTTAGAAAATATCTAGAAGGGATGCACTTCACTCACTCCTCATCCGTCCATATACAACGTTTTTACAAGATAAGAAACGAACTTGCACAAAACACAAGTTCCTCCATACACAGACTACACACAATCTAGATATTAATTATAGGTAAGTTTTATATTATTTGAGTTTGTTTCAACTTGATCTGTTTATCACGTTACTTAAAGAGGTATTATTCACTTGAATTATGTTTTAAATTTAATATATATATATATATAACATTCTTTAGAATAAAATATACAGATGTATTAAAACTTTTACTTAACTAATGTTAATTTATAATATATTCTGAAATAAAATAAAATATAAAAGGATTCACATAATACCTTTGTTAATATAAAGTTTTGTACATATATAGATACTTATGCAAATAAATTGAATTATATATATATATTTATATATTTACTTAGTTTAATATTGAAGTACTCGAATTTTGAATTCTCGTCCTAGTTGAAATATGGCTACGTATTTCAACATCAACAAATAATTATCTATATCACCATCTATGTCTTTCTCTCTTATCTTACTCGCACGGATTTGTTCAATGCATCGTAAAGTCGAGGGACGCTCTCTTCGGACAAGATTAAAGCTCCATCAAAAGAAAAATGAGAGAAACCCTAACTCCAATACCTAGAGAACCCCGACCATTATTAGCATCACCGTTGCAACCAAGAAAATAAGCCAACTCTCAAACATGCTGACGAGTTTTTGTTTTCTCCATTATTCATGGCTCCGAATTTGATACTTTTATATGCTCATAGATAGTTTGAATATTCCATGAGCTTAGTTATTGTTTTAAACTCAAACTCATTTGTGCAAACTGGAAAAAAGAGATGATGCAATATTTGTGAGGTTGTTGTATATCTCTATTGATGAATGTATATGGAGGATGATAAAGTGTTTGTGAATGTGTTTAGAAAATATCTAGAAGGGATGCACTTCACTCACTCCTCATCCGTCCATATACAACGTTTTTACAAGATAAGAAACGAACTTGCACAAAACACAAGTTCCTCCATACACAGACTACACACAATCTAGATATTAATTATAGGTAAGTTTTATATTATTTGAGTTTGTTTCAACTTGATCTATTTATCACGTTACTTAAAGAGGTATTATTCACTTGAATTATGTTTTAATATATATATATATATATATAACATTCTTTAGAATAAAATATACAGATGTATTAAAACTTTTACTTAACTAATGTTAATTTATAATATATTCTGAAATAAAATATCAAATGTACAATTAATTACGAAAAATTTTCTATATTTAAATTTTTTCCCTAATATATTTTAAAATGAATTTGAAAATATTTTAAAAAATATATTATTTATATATGTATATGTATATAACCCTTATATACAAAAATATATAAAAAGATTCATATAATACCTTTGTTAATATAAAGTTTTGTACATATAAGCCAACTCTATATTTTAAAATGAATTTGAAAATATTTTAAAAAATATATTTTAATCATTTATATATGTATATAACCCTTATATACAAAAATATATAAAAAGATTCATATAATACCTTTGTTAATATAAAGTTTTGTACATATATAGATAAGCCAACTCTCAAACATGATGACGAATTTTTGTTTTCTCCGAGTTTCCAAAACCATTATTCATGGCTCCGAATTTGATACTTTTATATGCTCATAGATAGTTTGATTTATTCCATAAGCTTAGTTATTGTCATAAACTCAAACTCATTTGTGCAAATTGGAAAAAAAAAGAGGATGCAATATTTGTGAGGTTGCTGTATATCTCTATTAATGAATGTATATGGAGGATGAGAAAGTGTTTGTGAATGTGTTTAGAAAATATCTAGAAGGGATACACTTCACTCACTCCTCATCTGTCCATATATAAAGTTTTTACAAAATAAGAAACGAACTTGCACAAAACACAAGTTCCTCTATGTATAGACAACACACAATGTAAATTAATTATAGGTAAGTTTCATATTATTTGAGTTTGTTTCAACTTGATCTGTTTGTGCATATTGATTTTACTCTCATTAGTCTATGTTTTGATCATTTTTTGCGTCTTTGGCGAGATATGGACTTCAATCTTGGGCTGGATTGTAGGCGTTGTGATGCTTATAAGATGTGGATACCAACTCGGTCGAACGGTGCACCAATTTCAATTAATAATTTAAAATTTTATATCATTTGAGGGCGGAGGAAGTTTTGCTTATCAAGTGGTTAGCATTTGCAGAAGGGGAAGGGATACAAAATACAGAAAATAGACTTTTAGAGAGTGCAAAAGAGTGAGAAGCTATCAGACTACATCGAAGGATCGAGCTATCAGTAGAGACATATTGAAGGTGAGATAAAGAGTGATACTGATTAGACATCATTTGATCCTGACCAATCCTTTCATTTTTATTTGTTTCTTGATGTAGTTTTTTCTTGAGATTTAGATCCATTGATTTGATCTATGCTTTAGACTAGTGTTGTGTATTTGAACTCTTCATACTTCATATCTGGATTCGTTACTCTTTGTTTTATTATGGTTTAATGCATGATTTTTTCTTTCAAATTTTAATGAACCCTTAATTTGATTGTCACATGGAATAAATCAGATAGAGATGTCGAATTAATCTATATCATATGCATTAAATGAACTTTGAGTGTTCATATCGAGAGGTAGGTTAGTCGGTTAGAGAATGGTTGTATTGATCAATAATACATTCAATATGTAAGTCATTAGATAGAAACATCAATGATTGAAGTGCTTGAATATGATCTAGACTTCAAGATAAGGTTGATTGATCGATAATGTATTCGACATGTAAGTCATTAGATGGAGACATGACTGATTGAAATGCTTGAATATGGATCTAGACTTCGAGAGAAGGTAAATTGATAGAAGATGGCTGAATTCCCTATTAGAAACCAAGTAACATTTTCCAATATCCTTAATAAGTTCATATTAGTGAGAAGAATTCTCGAACATAGAAAGTGTAGGTAAACCGAAAGGAAAGAACACGCAGCGGAAACAAAAAGTTTTCTCGGTTTTCGCTTAGTGAGATCTGATTCAGAGAAAAGATCTGATTAGGGTTTCTTAGGACATACCTTAGTGTAACATAAAACTCGGATCTATGAGTCACGAGCAGTAGCGAATCGCCCCTGCTTCTGTGGCTACACGGACGGAGGAAATCTGGACAAGATCGAAAACCCTAGTTGCTAGATTAAGGTTTCAGCCTCTATGTTACTTGAAGTGCTTTTCTTTTTGTATGTTTTTGAGAATATAAATTAAGCATTCTATTTATAGGGAAAAAGGTTTTAACACTAACTTAAAACACTAATTAGGGTTTCTCCTAATTAATCCAAATGGTCCCGATTAGGCCCAATTGAAATGAATTCACAATTCAATCAGAACTGGCCCTAATAACTGGAATTATTCTCAATCCTATCCATAATAGGATTGGCCCATTTATATGTCCAACTCTATTTGTCTTTGTGTGCGACCGAATAGGTTCTCATTACGTTGATCATAAATAATGAGCGGTGTCTAGCAACACATCATTATTTCCTAAGTAATGAGAATGTTTGTGACTCGACATTATTAATCTCGTGATTTATGTATATTAGTGCTTTTGTCCTTGATGTCTAGATTAAACATGAGTCATGGAATGTATCATACTCATCTAGTTCAATCTATGAGCTCGTGACATCACTCCTATTATATAGGAAGGACAAATCCTTATCTCGATCTACCAGAATCTTACTATATAAGCAAATTGCATACCCAATCACTATGAGAATTGCTATGATACTCATATAACAATCCATGTAGCAATCTCATGGCGGATCGATCCAGTACATTGTTCTCTAGCATGTACCTATGTGTTACATTGATATCTCATATCAATTTACACATGCTAGTCTTATTGCAACATTGATATCCTTATTCTCAATGATGCTCGATTAACGATATTTTAAAACTATCTCAAATTAGATTTTTAAGGATATTATTTAATCTATTTATATACGCAGACAGTAAATAATCATGAACACGTTTTGCTCTGGAGTTTACCCACGAACCATCATACTTCTTAATATGCGCACGTTCCATCAATTTTATGTATGATGGTTCAAATCCCTTCTCTTTCGTCTAATACAAAATACACATATATATTTTTAAACATTATTTAAATTTCAATTTTATATATTCTTAAACAATATTGAAATCTTACCAAGTCTTCGTAAACTTCCGCAAAGGAATGAGATCCTACTATATGCGCGCACATCCCCTATTCTTCTCTATCAGATTAACGAGATAGATTTGTTCGCTCGCTTCTTTGCTTAAATCTAGGATCATCCCAATAAGCGCATATTTGTTCCTAGACATTTTCCACCATCCAAACGGGTTTCCATTTCCTCTCTCGATCTTTTTTTACATCGTTTATGAGAGCTTTCAACGGAATTTCCGTAACCCATTCAAATTCAGACATTAGTGGTCTAGTAATCTCAGGATTTCAATAAAATTTTTGCTAAAAAATAAATGATTAATTTATTAAATTTTTATTTGAAATTAAATAAAATTAAATATTACCACTTAAGATGTCTACCACCGTTCCTTAATGTTAGGGTTGGTCCACATCCAATTGTAACATGGACGATCGTAATCACCTTTCATCGTCTTTGTTATATGACGAGAAAGCTTATCATAACCAAACCTATAAATCAAAATTAAGTTAAATTAATATTTATTTAACCGTTTACAAATTTACATTTGAATTAAGTTATACGTAGCACTGTACGTCGTTTTCACGATTCAGTTCTAAACAAGGAAGTTTACGCTTTTCCTCATCCATTGATAATATTTTTTCCTCCGTTGGTTTGTGATGCATCTGAGAAATCGTTGGCTCCTGATGCATCATTGGCTCAACCGGTGGTGCCATCTGTTGATAAATTGGAAACAACATATATTTTGTTTGCTCGGACACATGTGTTTTTATTGACGTGACCCCCAAACCTTAACTTTTTTTTCTATTTTTCATATAAGAGTTGTTTCTAATTGACGGTCAATTTGAATCTTCTAAATTTAAAATGCTTACTGATTTGTGATGATCTATGTTATTGATTTCAAATCCTTTTTTTTGGTGATTCAATGTATAGTTTGGGATATCCATCATTATTATGGCTTACCTAATTGATGTGAATATTCTAAATTCGCATTGCTTATTGATTGGTGTTGAGTTCATCGATTATCTTGAGAACACCCTCAAGTTCATGGTTAGTAAAAGAGTTCACCTTCAAAGTGACCACTTTTCGTGACTATTGTATTCATATATGTGTACATGGTTTTTTCATCTCATAATGGCTTGGGTTCGATAAGATAAAAACTCCAAAACATGTTAATTACACGTAAACCATAGCTCATCCATCAATATTAGAATCAATATGGTTAGGTAATATAAAATACAAGCAATTTTCCATGGTTCTTAGTTAGTGACTATATAATACAAAAGATGAATTACATGTTTTGGTGCCATTATATGTCACTCAAACCTTATGAGGGACAATGGCAACTGAAAAGCTTCAAAAGCAGTTTTTGTGAGTTATGTCAACTGAAAAGCTTTATTTTTACTCTTGGGACAAGTTGAGGTTTGCGACTTTGAAAGTAAACCAGTTTGTAATTGGAAAGAGGGATAAATAGTTTGCAAACACTGAGGATATCATGAAACAACATGATGAAATGATAGGCTCTTTAGATCTTCCCCTGAAGGAGATGTACAGGTACATAAAACTACCATAATCTTGATCCAAAATTTGGATTTTGTTTGATCTTTTAGTTCACATATCACATATACCTGTTGGTTTGAAGTAATTATTTACTCTTCTACTTTCTCAATATTTAGTTTTGTCTATGCTTAGGAAATCACTTTTCTATTAATGAGTTTTCTAAGCCTTAGTGATTTGTTTTTATGCTTTTAAACTGTTATTTAGACACTTCAATTCACTTTTTTCTACTACATGATTTGGTGCTTTATCTTGTTGTTCTCTCATAGGGCAATGTCAGAATTAGTAAGAAAGAGAAATGGTTTTCTAACCTAAATAAGGTTTTTTATCCAATTTTCAAAGTATTCACATTTTTATATCATCTACCCTAATGTTGTTTGTAAACTGTATGTCGTCTTCTAGAAATTTTTGACATCTTAATAACAGATTTTTTTCCAGAAATTTGAAAACAAAGTGTCAAAGATAATTGTTCTTGCTGCTTTTAGTGGAGGTTTCATTGCTCTTTCTCCATATGCAGATGTATAATAGGAAATTAGGCTACTATGGGTGAAGAGAATCAATGTTGATGGCTATAACTATGGTTATGCAGGGGTTGGTTGGGTTGTGTGGAGACTAAGGATGATTTACAAGGTGATCTTATCTTCCACATCAACTATTCAGGAGCTGATCAACCAAATTTTATTCTAAACTTCTTCAAAGATTAGTAATCATCATTTTGATATAGAGATTTGCCCATGTTTATCACTCATACTTAAGATTTCTCCATTGCCAGTTTTCGTATTCATCTGTATAAAAAATGTGTGGGAATTGGTATGGTGCTTGATAGATTACAAGTTTCAATTAGTGTTGGTATTATGAATGTATTGAATCTGGTTTCCAAGAGTCTTGAGCTACAGCTATGTCAAATGTGATCAACAAAGTAGGCTCACTAAAATAGTTTATCTTGGTTCCTTAATGTAATCCTCAATGTAGGTTGCAATGAATATGAATATTATGGTTATGGTCCTGATCCTTGTACGGCATCCATGGACAGTTTTGGAGGTAGGTTTTGTGACTATGGTGGATGTTTAGCGAATTTGTTTCTAATTTTTATACACGTGAAACTTGTTGTGTATTCAAGCATTGAAATCTTTTATGAAAATTTTGATTATGATTTCTTCAACATTAGGAAGGCTGCTCGTGTGAGGTATTGCAAATGAAAGATGATCTCAATGAAATTGTCCGAGTATCTCTATCATGTATTAATATTTCTTTCATGTTTTCATTGCAGTTTTTTATTTGTTTTTTTAAGAATTCGTTTGACTGTTGAATCCTTTTTTAGATGTTGTCTTTCGTTTAAAAACTGTTAAGATTTATTTTTTCGATCATTGTGCTCTTGGAGAACTTGGATCTAGCAGCACAAGTAGGTGTTTTCGTAAATGTTGATAGTTTGTTTGACTTGGAAAACATCGTGTCAGCTTCAAGAATTGCTGGCCAGAAGGTCAACTCTACTTCGTGTTAATTGCGATGGTGACCCAAATGCATGACTTAATCTCCTTGTTAAATTTTCGTCGTGGTCAATCTTTTTATTTGGAAGTTTTGAAGCATAGTTGTTATAAATGACTCTTATCCTTGTTAATGGAATAGCAATTATATGATGGATGGTTAATGCTTTACTAAGACGACTAGCAGGTGCATCCAAACTACAAGTAACAAGAACTCTTAGTTTGGTTTAGCCGTATAGTCTTCATACTATATGTCTTATATTTAGAATCTCCATTTATATATCAACAAAATATATTTCGTGATATACACTCATAAAACAATACAATATACTTTATAGATATATTTCTTTCTATAATAAAAATAGTTGTAAAATTTTATCAATAAAATATATTTGTAGACATATACATATATATATATATAAGCTCTTATCACCATTAAAAAAAATATGATAACCATAATCAAATTCATATATTTTTTTTACGGTTTTGAACATTCATAAAAATTATGGCCTTTATGGTCTCAATTTTCCGATGGATTGTTTGACTTCTCATGCTATAATTTGGATCTTTTCTAGTGATCTCATACTATCACATCATCAATTGAAAAAAAAACTTATGACTTTTGATATATAATTTATTATTATTTATTCTTTAGCCACTCTCTAATACTAATGTTTTGTAACTGAACTATTTATTATTTTGTCACTCTCTAACATTAATGTTTTGTAAATGAAACGAATAAAACTCATAATGACTTCTCCACTCTATTTATCAATACAAAAGTTTTTAGGTTAACTTTTCGGTCACATTAAATGGGAAAACGTGCCAGAGATAAGTTGAAAACACATTCTCATTTGTTGACATCGACTTATCAATATGCTCAGGAAAGCCCATGAGGCGAGTCTCGGATCAATAATTTTGTTCGATCAGGGAAGATCCTTTAGCCGCCACATACATTTGTATGCGCTCGCCTGGAGGAAATTCAGGATCAAGTGGGATGGACTCGTTGGCATTGTTCTCCAACGACAAATACTTCTCCGACATGCTCAGAAAATCTTGAGAGGTGAATCTCGACACGATGGTATGGGATATCAGGGAAGAGCCCTCGGTTGTCACACCAATTTGTGTGTGTTCGCCTTAAGGAACTTCTAGATCATGTGGGATCGACTGGTTTGTGCTGGTCTCTAAAGATTATGACTTCTCTGACATGGTCAAGAAAGCCTGAGAGACGAATCTCGCCAAAGTGGTTATGGGAGACCAGAAAGAGACCTCACACTACAAAAGAATATGTCACTTCCAACGGCCAAATCAATTGTAAATGACAATTTTTTCGTTGAAATAAAAAATTTACAAAGGATTTAAATAGATTCATGACCGTTGGTAATCGACCGTTGAAAAAAAACACACCCGTTACAATTTTCAACGGCGTTTCAACGACCAAAATCCATTGAAAAAAATATCAACGGATTTAAAAACGGATAATGATGTTGAAATTTCCAGTGGGCATCCATTGGAAACTTCAATGGATGTCCGTTGAAACTGTCAATGGATACCCGTTGAAAATTCCAACGGATGCCCGTTGTAATAACTATTAATGGGTATTCGTTGAAAATTTTTGCAGAAAAATTTAAAATTTTCATTGGATGCCTGTTGGTACTTTGTGCAGAAATTATATATATCAACGAATTTCCATTGATGTTATGATTGTATAATCAAGGACATCTGATGATTTTATGGCAAATTTTAAAAAGTAAAAGAATATTAATAAATATTAAATTTAAGATATTAATTAAAAATGTATCAAAAATTTTAATTTAATATTTAAAACAAACCATAAAAATAAAATAATAGGTCCTTCAAATCATCTAAAAAATTAAGTCTTCTTGTTCTTGTATCCCGACATCGCGAAAATGAATGATGACGGATCTCCACCGAAACTCGCCAACTATCCTTTATTACCGGTGAATCGTTTAATCATAATAGTGAATTGTGTTTTATTTGTTTGGAAGAGGTTTTGATAGGATTTGAGAGGTTTTGTTGAATATGTTGAAAATGAAGTGTTCAACATCTTAAATATACAAATTTTGAACGGGCATCTGTTGGAAATTTGAACGGATGCCCATTGAAATCAATGTCCAATCAAAGAATATCATATCTAAAACTTTCATTTTTTCAACGGGCATCTATTGAAATTTCCAATGAATGTCTGTTGAAAATGTGAAGACGGTTAGACGTAGATGCTTTGCAATTATGACTTTTTCCAAGGGGCATCCATTGGAATTTTCAACGGATGTCCGTTGAAAAAAACACAAGACGGTTAGGCACATAATTTTGTATTTATGATTATTTGAAGGGTATGAATTGTAATTTTCAAGGGATGTCCATTGAAACTTCCAACGTATGTCTGTTGAAATTCGGAATCCGTTGATCAATATTTCAACAGATGGGTCTGTTGGAATCCGTTGGTAAATATTTCAACAGATGGGTCTGTTGGAATCCGTAGGTGATTATTTCAACGGAATGGTCTGTTGGAATCTATTGGTAAATATTTCAACAGACGAATCGGTTGATCCATCCGTGATGTTAACATGTTTTTAGTTGTGTCGACAGTCACGCCGACTTGTATTCTAAAATCTGTGAGGGCGAAAATCATTGTCGATTTCTAGAGATAAATTTTGAGCATTCATAATGGTGGAAAAAGAAAAAGAAGAAGAGGAGGAGAAGAACAAGGAGGTGATCACATAGGGTGAGAAAGTAGAAAAAAGAAGAAAAGTAATGGGAAACAAACGAACGTGTAAGGAGAAGAAAATATAACTAGAGGGTTAGATTAGGGTTTAGAAGGCCTACTAAGGCCCAATTATAAAGTCTTCATTTAAAAGAATATTAATATAGGAATGTTGAATTTTGTTTACCAATACATGCACATAATACGAGTGCATAACTTCTTCTTTTTTGTTGGTAAAAGTACATATTATTTTTTTAAAGTACGTATCTAATTTATTTCAATTATATTGTTATTAATTCTGAATGCACGATGATAATAATTCATAGTGATTATTCAATAAGATTAATGTTTGTAATAATTCATAACGACTATTCAATAAGATTAATTCTGAATGCATGGTAATAATAATTAATTTTCAATTTAACCTTAAGATTTTCATTTGAAGAGATTTGGTAATAAAATGTTGATGGAAAATGGTCTTGTGATAACTTTGGATCAAATGTGTTGATAGAGAGGAAACTGTTAGAAAATATATGTGATATTTTGTTGTTGGGTTGACTTATCTCCATATTCATATATGATTATGGTTTTCAAATTTTCACTTCAATTATTTTATTATATGTTTCACTAATATCATGTTTTTTTATGTCGTCTCTTGCTTAATGCAAAAACAAACTAATGTTATTGGACATTAAACTTGACAATGTGATGGTTATTTGTATTTGAAAAATGGAGATTTTAGTGCCAACCAAAATCTTAATCAATTTCATGATTTTTTAAGGCGTTATGAAAATCAATAAAAACATAGAAATTCAATTCTAGATTTCTGTAAAAAATTAAATCAAAATTTTTAATTTAACTAGATTAATAACACCACGTGCATCACACGGGTGCCAATCTAGTATTATTAAATAAGTAAGTCTTTAATAATGAAAATCCATTAACATATTATGTTATTTTTCCTTAATAGTTCAATCCACTAACATTAACATGTAAAAAAAAAACGAATTCGCCAAAACATCAATATGGGATGAATTTGCAATGTAGTATTGGTTGAATATGTCGAAGATTATTGTAAAGGAAATTATCTTATTGTCACACACGGTATTCCAAAAATAATTAACGATATTTACAAAAAAAACTAACAAATATATGAATTAATATTTATTGAAAATTTAATGTTTTCACATGTGTTTTCTTTTAATACATATGATTAAGATCATTTAACACTTCGACAATCATGCTCTACAATGATATACAACAAAAAAAACCTAAAAAAAATCAGGAAATTCCGACATGATACAAGAAAATACCAATATTCATTTTGATATTATAATATAATTTCGATTAATTTTTATAAATTATACAGATATAGATAACACAAGAGATCATGAAGAATATTTGTGTGCAAAACATCTTATAATATTACCGATAAATAAAAAATTTTCATTCACTTTATATCTATAAAGTATACCGTTTCGCCTTTTTAAATGAAATTTATCATTCAGCCAAATATACTTAATCAATGAATTTTTCTTTATTACTGTAAATTATCAACTCAAAATTTTTCAAAAAAATATTTTAATTAATAATACAATTGGATTTTCAAATATATTAATATTTTAAGTATTTATAAAAACAATAAATTTAATTAATAAAAACTGTGTAATACGCTAGACCCATACCTACTTATTATAAAAAGCAAACACATTTCATATTGAACACTTAACTATTATTTTGTATTTTAAATAGTTAAATCAATCTTAATATTGCATACACAAATTTTTAGTTTATTTTTATTTATTGATTATTGTAATAAAATCTTAATTTTACAATTTTTTTTACAATTATTTATATATTTCTGAAGATTTATATTTTAATACATTTGAGGTAAAAATTGATTATTTGAAATATAATTGTCGGATATTCGATTTTTTAAAAAAATTATAATGACAAATGTTATATAAATATTCGATTTAGGATATATTTAATTCGGTCAATGTGTAGTCATTTATAACTATATGTTGGTTTTTCAAGATTCAAATATAAAATCGATTCTAGAATACTTATGTTCAATGACAAGATTTATGTGTAAATGTTTTTACTAATAAATATGTGATTATATTTCATACATGAATTTTGAAACACTACAATAAAAAATATATTATGAAAATCAACACTAATATATATATATATATATATATTAGTTTTGAATCTGTAGGCATAGAAAAAATTTGTGTTTCAATATTTTTAATGAAAATTATTAACATCATTATATACTAATTTATATATATATATATAATTATATATATAATAATCCTTGCGAGGTTGTTTTTGGTGAAATCACCTCACCAAATATGATTAAATATCACAAAAATATATCTTTATAAAAAAGTCTTTTCAACTCATCTATTTATATTTCATTTAATTTTAACAACAAAAAGTTAATGATTTTTTAAGTTATCTTTACAAAAAAATCTTTTCATCTCACCTATTTATATTTCATTTAATTTTAACAACAAAAAAATAATGAATTTTTAAATTAGATATATAATAATCCTTGCAAGGGATTTATATCTTAAATATAATTTTTCATGTTTTAAAATTAAAGAAAATATTCAAAATATGTGAATTTTATACCAAATTAATATATATCAATATTAATATCATTATATTTGAAAATTATATAAATATTAATATAATATCTCATTTTTTTAATTTTGCAAACTAAATTACAATTTAATTGTTAGTTTCTTATAACATCATTTGGCTGTAAACGTTAGATTTTAGTTAAAGTCTCATATTTTCATACAATACAATATTTTTATTTAATTAGAATTAAAATGAGCTATTTTACTACAAAAAAAAAAAAGAAAGATATTAAACATATAAAAAGTAAAATACAACTATATTTTATTAAATAAAATAATGAGATATATTACCATACATTATTTGATATATTTTTTTAATGATATTAAATGACAATAATAAAACTTCAAAATATATATGACTCTTGAAATACAAATAATATTATATAAAACTAAAAATTATTTGTAATATAATATGAATCGTGTTAAATTATTATTATTTTTCAATTTCTTATTTTTCTATATTATTGTAAATTCATAACAAAGTCTTTATACTGAGGGTTATTTTATCACCTACTAATTCAGGTCTTCCATTTAGATTTAGGAGATAATAATTACCATTCAGATTGTGCTACTCAATGACAATCATCAAAAGTCAAGGACAAAGTCTTAAGCAAATAGGATATCTTCCAAAACCAGTTTTTAGCCATTACCAACTTTATGTTGTACTTTCAAGAGTAAATTCAGCGAATGGACTAAAGATATTAGACATAAATGCCAAGAGTAGGCAAAATTTGTCTATCGAGAAATTTTAAACGGTCTCCCAAAATCACAAGGTATGTAGGTAAAATATAATTCTTTAAATTCAAAGTTGTCATCTGCAATCATAAATTGTTATTCGTCAGAGATCATATTGATCAAGGTTGTTTCTATGGAGATTGACATCATATAAAAAAATTTCTCATTGGTTTATTACAATTATTACCTATGGTTGGTTCTAATAACTTTTAAATTGTATGCATCGATACCTGTATTTTTTTTCCATTAATGTTTCAAGAGATATTGCACATCTGCATTCATTTTATGGATCAATCTATTTCTCTTAATTGAACTAATCACAAAACAAATCATCAACGTGCTTTTTGTTTCGTTACGATCCGTAGACAATATTGACATCTCTATTATCCACCATATTTTAATTAGTTTTTTTTTTCAATTCTTCTTTAGTCACTTTTTTCATATGATCTCATTGTTTTTTCCTATTCATACATATGTTCAACTACAAAAGACAAATCTATGCATAACTGAATTTTATTAAAAATTCTTCCATAATTTCAACACATCTGTAAAAAAAATTTATACAAATCATCGCCCGCACATCGCGCGAGATTTTTTCTAGTATTTATAAATATTAAATGGGTACATAAATAAATGAGCAAAAATTTATCATTACATGGTTACATAAATAAATTAGCAAAAATTTATTTTATTATACATAATGGGATTTTTTTAAATACAGTATTTATATATTTTTTTGTGATTGACTTTTGGTTTTCTTCAATTATCGATATATTTAATTTCTTTCAGTGTTTTTACATTTAATACAACTACATATAATTTTTCACAAATTAACACAAAATAATGTAGATATATAAATTTTATTAAATCTCTTTCTTGATTTTTGTTGATTGTCAATGCAAGCATGATACAATAAAAATGAATTTGAATTCAAAGTGTAATGTAATATTTGTTTGTATTAAAGATAATTTAGGGATAAATATCGTATGTATTGTTATTATTAAATATTTACCTTCAATGATATGTTTTTTTTACTTGAATAATTTGTAAACATGTATCATTATATAAACCAAGTGTTTGATCAATAATTTGTAATAGTAAAATATAAATTTGTACATTCAACTACAAACTATGATATATAATTTCACAACATTTAATTGTTTTGAAAACTCTATGTTGTATAATTTATTTTGGTTTTCAATATTATCAAAAGGATATAACTCATTAAAACGTAAATACTCTATATAATTACCAAGTCTCATATCTAATAATAAAACAACATTTTGCACCAATAAAATTAAATATTATGTTTAATATATATATATAAATTAATTTTAAATCAATCAAATATTTAATTTTTTTAATTAAAGAAAAAACTTTATATTAGATATTTAATTTTTAAATTTTATAAATTAGATTGAATGGTAAAATATTAATCTAAAAAAATTTAAAAAAGTTAATGATTTTAAAATTTTAAATAAATTTTAAATTTTTCGAATTTTACAATATTTGTACATTTTTAAATTTTAATTTCATATTATCTAATTTAATTTATTTTAAATATTTCTAATTATTTAGAGAAAATTAGTTTTAAATTTTTTTTGATAATAATTATAATCACAAAATTAAATTTTATTATAAATTTTACAATAATATTTTAAAAATATCATATTTGATGTATATATATTTAGTTGAAAATGAAATAAATTGTAGTTGTTTTTTCAAAATACTGAATCACTTTATTTGTTTAATATTTTACACGGTATTCTACAATATTTTTGATCAATTTTATTATTTTATTTTTTTACACCATATACCAATTTTTAAATTATTTTATTTTATTTTTTATTCTATTTTTTACGTAGATTACTAAATTACCCTTTTATCCTAACTATAAAACATCTTTTTCATTTTCTTCTTCTTCCTTCTTACTTCTTCTTCTCCTCTTTCTTCTTCTTCTTCCACATCCGCTCTATTTTCTGTCGGCTATCTCCACTACGCTCCCCCTGTTGTGCATCACACGCACCGCCGATCCTCCATTGTCGTTCACCTTCTCTTTTTCTTTTTTTTTCTTCTTCTTCCCAACGTCTTCTTCTATCGTATTCATTCATAGTCTCCATCTACCATCTCCCTCTATCCCAAATTTTCTTCGCTTTTTTTCATTCGGATCCATGACTCAAATGGATCTTTCTTCATTGTTTATTTTTATTTTTATTTTATTTTTATTTTTATTTTTTATTTTTTTTCTTGAAACATGTGCTAAAGTGCTGCTGAGAAAACGATCTTTCTCTGAACTAAAGTAAAAAATTGATCCATCGGTTCAACAGGATGTCAACATATTAAAAAAATATCTGATATAATAGTTACTGTTCATGCCAGGCCGCGTTCTCAACGGTTGGATTATTTTTCTAGATCTGTCTTATTTGTTCGTTGAAAAATTTCTATTGTTGGGTCTTTTAAAAAAATCTGAAACTAGCGCAGTATGACAACAAACAAAACAGAGGCGTGAGTCTCGCACATAAAATATGTTTATATATGAATACATATATATAATTTTACTATGTATATATATAATAAACACAAATTTATATAACAATTATAGTCATATAACATATAAATATACCTATATATAAATGATTGATATTCTTTTAATATATTATAAATACGTTATGTTAACCAACTGTCAAGGAAATATTTTCTAATATTTCCAATTGTATTGATTAACTGCCAATTTTAGTTTTTACAATTTCGATTTTGGTTTCGATTTGAAGTAAAAATCGATATACACCTCGAGGAGGAGGATACAACGAGTTCTGTCATAATGTCTTGGTTTCTTCGCGAGGTTAATGTGAAATTTTAAATAGTTCTTTTGATATCGTTGTTCAATTTAAAGATTTGTATTATAGAAGCCGAATATTTGGAATGAATATGTAATAAAGACAATTGATCCATGCCATTGTTAATAATATTATTGACCATCATCAAGTCAGTAGAGAAAGATAAGGTGATGATCATTCCTTATAAAAATTTTGTTTTCTTGTTGATGTGTAGATAAGTTCTTACATAAAAAAATGAGGCATGAACATAGTAGAATATTTAGGAAATTCAAAGAGAGGAAATGAGACATTATAAGTGAAGATTGGACATAAAGCTTAGTATCATTGTACGAGATTGATGAAATGTATATGAGTTGGTTTTTGGTGAAACTTAAGTGGTTAGAATGAAGTAGATGTTTGACGCTCGATCGTCTAGTTGGAGAACATTAATGTTTTGAGTTTGATGCTAAAATCGAGTAAACTCCTTGTTTAATGTGCTCGATCGAATGATTTCACACTCGAACCTATGAAAAAGCCGTGTGGGGGCGTGTCGATGATAGTTTTGATGTGAGGAGTATCGGATCAGTGGATCTGCTAACGATGTACCATGTTGGGATTATGACAACCTTTCGAGTGACATAGTATTATGATTAGTCAAGTTAGTGGATCTGTCACTACCGTATCGTGTTAGGGTTGTGGTAATCTTGATAGAAAATTATGATTAGTTAGATCAGTGGATCTACCAATGTCGTATCGTGTTAGGGTTAGAGTAACCTTTTGAGCGATATAACACTGTATGATAACTATGGTTGAGGTTCAAAGGAAGAGTAGGTCCTAATAAGCTTTATTATGCATATTGTATTTATCCTGATTATGATTTTAATTGTTTTCTTCCACTCTATGGTTCAAACCATTTTATTTGAAGTAAAAATATTTCTTTTATTTTAAAAATATGTTTGAATGATGACTCGTATGCCTACCTCTCGGAGGTGATGGTTGACGCTATTAGTCCTTAGGATATTCCAGCGCAGGGTGTTACAAATTGGTATCAAATTCTTTTTTTTTGTATTTTTATCGTTTTCATGGGATTTTAAAGTGTAAATGTTTAAGTAAAGCCACAAGATTGTAGCATGCATGTCGTGCAGTGCCAAGTTGATGTTGTGAGGTGTGGAAAGCTAAATTGTTAATTGTGTGTTTTATTGATGCTACCAAAGAGGATTACTAATGCTCCTGCTCGTGTAGTGGGTGAAGGTTCTCGTTCTGCTAGCTGTACATAGTCTCAATCATAGGGAAAAATGTCGTAATATGGGATAGATAGAGATGTTATAAGAGAGACCATAAGAGAGCTACTAGCAGAAGGTCAACAACATGACAACCATGAGGTTTCGACGGTACCGTAAGCACCGCTATAGGCACCACCCTGCCAAAAGCATAGATGCATGTTACGTCACAAATAACATTGTCACCGCCACCACTATTTCCTAAATGTCTAATAAGAGACAAGTAGATATGTTAGAGTATTTATATGTCATGGACTACATGGATATGTGGGGTACCAAGATGTTCCATGAAGGTTTGATACCTCCCATGAAGACATATGAGTGGATGTTCCGAATGGACCAAAACTAGCAATCTTCGAGATGTCCACTAGAGTGTAATATAGAGATTGCATTCCATTATATAGATGGTGGATTAGTTTTCTAGTAAGATCAGACTGAGAGGGTACGTACAAAGAATTTATTTTCTTGTGCTGAATTCAAACTACTTTTTTAGCTAAGGTATGTACTGCATGCCACTTCTGAAGAGATGAATTTGGTATTTCTAAAGTTGAGGAAAAGTGATCATATTGTTGCTCAATACCATGAGACATATATGGAGCTATCGGATCTCACAATTTTTGCTCTACAATTTGTTGCATATTTCTAGCTGTATTTTTATTATTTTAGTTCCTTTTTAAGCTATTGGTGGATCATTTTATGATCTTACAGGCAATAGAGATTAAGAAGTATCATTTTATAAAAATATGAAAATATTCAGCACATAACGAGTCTCAGAGGAAAAAACAGTAAAACCGCTCGACCGAAGCACTAAAATGGCTCAGTAGCATATTTAATTGAGATTCTAAAAATTTTTAGAAGAATAACTTAGTCAGATCAATACCCCAAAATCCTTTCAAGATATTCGTTCGAACCAAACAATGAGTAGCTTGGTCGAGTGCTCACAAGAACGAGGAAAATTTTCATACTCGTAGGTTCGCTCGATCTGAGCATACTGTTAATCGATCAAGCGATCTACATAACTATATGAAGTTTTGCTCCGTTTTGCATGGGAAAAGAGCAGAGGCAAACTCAACCAAGCGGTGTACCAAATTCACTAAATAATTTACATTTTAAATTGTTTAAGTGATCATAAGTTTTTTTATAAATGAGAGATGACGTAAAACATGAAAGTAAGATGAGGAGAGACATAAATAGATGGAGGATATGGGGATAAATGCATAAAATCGAGATAAACACTCCAAGATCTTGTGAAAGAATAAAGACACTATCAAGACTACATTCGAAGTATTGAACTACCCTTGAAGATGAGTTGAAGGCGATGTTATGGTGGTGGCTGATCGAGACATCAATTGAACTTTTCTAAACAATTTGTAGTTCTGTTGTAAGATATAGATCCATAGGTTTGATCCATATTTTAGGGTAGAGTTTTGTGTATACAAACTTATTCCACTTAATGACCAAAATTGTTGCTTTTCATTTCATCGAATTACTGCATATTTTATTATTTTAATTTTTTAATGGATACCATGAATTAATTGTTAAATGGTTGCATTAAGATTGAGATGTCAATTTAGATTAGATCGTATGCATTAGATCGACACGAATAATCATATCGAGAGGAAGTTTAATTTGTACGAATAAGGATATCGAGCAATAATGCATTCAACATGTAGGTTAGTGCGTCATGATTTAGATTTTGGGTAGGAATCTAGACTGCGAGACCAGGTAGATTTATTGATAGCACGATCAGTATGTAGGTCATTATATTGAAATGTTAATGATCTATATACTAGAATATGATCTATATTTTGATATTAGGTAGATCTATTTAAGATAATTTAATTTCTTGACGGAACTAAAATGACATTTTTTCCAAAATCTTTAGCGATTTCATATATGTGAAGGCAATTATTGAGTTTAGATCACCATCTCAAATGTATATAAATGTAACTGAAATTTAGTTTACTTTTTCATATAAGATACATGCATACTTTTTATTTTTTCATAACCATAGTTTTGGTAAAATTATTAGTTTTAGTCCTACTTAATCCATGTGTTCTATCTTGGTACTACATGATCTAAATCCTTGCGAAATGTTTAGTCTAGATATAAATTTTAATATTTGATGTGATTAAATCACACCAAGACTTTATATGATTAATTCAACCAGTAGGTTAAAAGGAGGCCAAAAGAGCAGGCGTTGAAGAAGTAGATGCTAACCTATCCCAGGATCGATAATCGTGGAAGGCTTACATACTCATATGTTATTCGACACTGGTGTAACAAATAGTTTTGTTATTATGTCAATGGATAATAAATTAGCTGCCAAGCTCCAGATTCTACGCATTTTATTTGAGTGCATACTTTAGGACGTTAGAATTCAGGATCCCAAAAATTTTTCAAAGAGGTGTTTGGGTCTAGAAGAAAAACTAATCGAGTCGCTAGTGTTAGCCATGTCAGAATGAGAGTTGCATAAGTGCACATCGAAACATCGAAGATGGGGTTCGAATATAACCTTATATAAGGAGATAATGTAATTTCTTTTGCTTTATGGTAGTTATGTAAGCATGAGAAAAATTATCTAACTGATGATTTAGATATGAGAATTGTTGTTTTTGTGTTGAAGATCAAAATACATATCTTTATGAAGAGAATGTATAGATTTTACTGACCGCAAAAGTCTAAAGTATATATTCTCACAACCAAAATTGAATTTGCTTGAGCGATCCGTATGAGGATAGGGAAGTGGTTGTAGATACCTTGAGGCAGAAGAGATTCAAGGTTGCATCCATACAAGACTTCAGCGACTTAACTAGTCAAATAAGTGCTTTGATTCTAGAGATGGTACAAGCCAAGTTAGAGAATGCAGGGTTATAAGCAATAAATCGATCATATATATTGAATAGAATCCAAGTAGCGCAAAGATCTAATAAGAGATTACAAATGATTCGTAACAATCAACAAGGCCCGAGTACAAGTTGTACCACGTCATGGAAGTTAATTTGATGATGATTAGTGATAGAGTCTGTGTGCCAATGGATGAAGAGAATAGAGAAAAGATTTTGATCCATGCTCACCAATCAAAGATTTTGATTCATCTAGGATCACGAAGATGTATCGAGATATCTGCCCATCTTTATCGGTGTCCATGGATGAAGAAGGGCATCACTTGATGGGTAGCGAAGTGTACGACATGTAAATTAATCAAAGAAATGCAACAAGTTACAACCAAAATATTACAAATTTTGTCAATTCTTGAATGGTAGTTGGACCATGTGGATTTCGTGACAAATCTTTCAAGGACACAGAGTGGAAAGGATGCTATTTGGGTGATCATGCATCGACTAACTAAATTGACTTATTTTATTCCAATAAAGAAAAATTTTGATGTCAATCACCTAACCAAAATCTATATTGCACAAATTGTGAGGTTGAATAGTATTTCATCAAGTATTGTGTTAGATCGAAATGAAAGATTCACCTCAGATCTTTGGCAAGCATTTCAAAAATAGTTGGGGACCAAACTGCACATGAACACCTCATATCATCAATAGACAAAGAGATAATCTGAAAAACGATAAATACGCTTGAGGACCTATTACGAACATGTCTGGTAGTTGATGGAGTTATTTGAAGGTTGTTAGTTCGTCTACAATAATGCTATTACACAAACATTGGGACACGAAGCATTATACTGACGACCATATTGCAGTCTTTTGTGTTTGACCGAGTTATGGGAGAGATCTATCTTTGGAGTAGGGAATGTTGAGGAGACTATGAAAAAACTGAGAATTATTAAGATGATAATGAAAAATGTTTAGGATAGTAAAAAGACATGCTAATAGGAAAACAAAACACGTTGACCATCTGCTTATACATATCCATAAGCGCCCACAAGTAAGTATGAGCCATCAGAAAGATTGCATGAGTTGAATGAACCGATAGAGGGACTAACGGGTCGAAAATATTATGTTGACCATTCTGGGTTGGTTGAGATATCATATGGACCGATTTTTTGGGCTGCACCATGCTAGTGATTTGTTATTTCCCCGGCATGTACGATCCAGAGAAGCGTGGCACGCTTCCTTTTCCTCTAATGGTGAAATCTCAAAGGCAAGGTCGGTTCCCCATCAGTCAGGGTAGCCGAAGACGTGAAAACAGTATGGCTGGTGCGATCGCAGTGCTTATACATGTAAGTTCTTTCCGTCTCATCTGTACGGTGTTTGGGTTTGAAAGTCGTCGTGCAAACAGAGAAAGTCGAGACTTCAGTGGTGTCTCTAGCGAGGCTCTATTTAGAGCTTTCATCCTACGTTACAAGGAGATACGTCTTATCTAGTGGTAATAGCGGCCATCGCGACAAGAGGTTGGAGCAAATAACTCTAAATTTTGTGTCGTTGAGGATGAGAAGAAATTCGAACAAGCGGTCTTCATCCCGTTAGTCCTTTCAGCTGACAGTTCGCAAGTTCAATGCGAATTCTCTTTAGCCATGGAGCGTTGGCTACATCAAACCGACATTTCAATAATCCCAGAGGTCTTTGGTGAATTCGCGGTGAACCACATCGGAGATGAGACATGTTTCAAGAGAGTTTTTAATCCAATAGACAATGAAAGAGTTGTTGGTTTCCCAATCTTCAAAATTTGGATGAGTCGATTGGAAATTGTGGTATCCTTCAATCGAAGAAGCCAAATTTCATGCGAGATTTTAAGGCATGGTAGAAATTGATAGACCACTCATAATTTTCTCCATGAAGAAGCAGTTGTGACATGATTAATCCGGGATTATCTTCCAATGTTAGTCATAAGGTGAGATTTGTTCGATCTTGAATTAAATTTGTGGCAGATGCTATGGTTGAGTCTATAGTTCTTGTAGACGCCATTAGATTAATGTTTATTTAGTGTTTTTTTAGATTGTTTATGTTTGATGTTTGTCGCTGGTTTTAGGATTGTGTAGACATGATCTCGGTGAGGATTTGGTGAAGAGAGAGTTTGTGTTTCAGGTTTGTTTTGTGGATCTTTGTGATTGATTTTAGAGTTTTGTTTTGGTTGATGTTGGCCGATTGATTTGATGGCTATTTGGTTTGGAATTTGGGATCGATTTTGTTTTATGGCTGATTTGAGGGTTGTTTTGATTGATTTGTTGTTGATTTGGATCCCGTCGGTCTTGCAATCATCTGTAATCGAGTTTTTGCTGAGTTTTGGATTTGGTAGGTTATGAGATCGAGTTTGATTTTTGTTTTTTGGTCTAAAGATGGAGCAATGACGGGTTCCTCACTTTTAAAAAAAAAGTTTTTAGTGTTTTGGTTTAGAGGTTTTAATACCATAACAAAAGTATAATAGATTGAATAAAATATTAGCATTGGATATTGAATAGTTATCTTATGTATTGTGTATGTAAAAAAGGAAACAAAACATAATCTTTAAAATAAAGCATTGAATCAAATATATAAAAAAAATTCGAGTGATATTTTCAACGGAGCTTCGAAATGCACTTAGTGATTTCATCCCTCAACGAATTTCATTACCGCAGAGCACAAAATCAACATCAATATATATAGAAAATAACTGTAGCCGAAAGAACCGAAAGGTGACGTTGAAATGCTTTAACCATGCACTCGTGTCAGTCCACGTTGACAAAATATGCACTAAATGAAGATCAAACTTTAATTACGTAGTCGCCAACTATTATATTATGGGACTTCTAATATATTTTAAAGTACTCCATATATATATGAATTGTATATAATGTATGCCTATATTTATACATTTTATATATTTGATGAAAACTAATTAAAATAATTGTATGATTGATCTATAAGTAGAATGATGGTGGGCGACTCTAAAGACTATTTGTTTAGACTAAATATATGAGTATACAAAATAAGAAAATGAGATACAAAACTATAGACTAGTTGTTTAGTGTGCAATATGTTTGGAGTATCTCAAATTTAAAAAAAAAACAAAATCTAAAAATATTTGTATATATTTTTAATATTTATTTTTCGTTGTTTTAAGATATCCTTGTTTAGCATAGACAAAATTTGTTTGGAAACTCTCAATTAATAAAACACCGTCCACCATAAAATCTATATATATATTTTTAACATATTTTTTTAAAAATTCAATATATTTGGTTTTTTATACCAAATCGAAACCTAATTTTTATGTTTTAGATACACATTGTTCAAATTCTAAAACATATACAGTAGTTTATGGATCGTATAAATTATATAAAACTAAAGTAAACTATAAACATATTCAATATAAGAGATAAATAAAGAATAAAGGTTTGACCACATATATTTCTAGATGCAGACAGTTCACTTTTATCAACTATATTATTTATATATGAACATTTTAGAGTTTTTATATTTCAGTATGTATTGGGATAATTTTTTATTCATGCATAAATGAAAATTAAGTGCAAAATATTCTTGGCATCTAATTTACTAATTATATATATATATACACACTCAAAAAAGCGATATACATGGGCGGGTCTAATGGAGGATCATTGCGTTCCAACAGGCGGAATATCAGATGTACCCTCGTAGGACTAAAACGCTTCAAAAATATCCTTCCCTAAAATAATTATTTAATCGGAAAAAAACTGGAGAAAAGACAATTTTACCCTTAATTTTCCAACGTGAAAAAACCCGCATTCTGGGAGAGTAAAAGTCAAACCCGCATTCTGGGAGAGTAAAAGCCAAGAAAGAACAAGTGATTTCGAACTTGAGAGGGATCAATTTGAAGTTAGCAAGAAGGAAATGGCTAGAATTAGCAGTGGTGGAGAAGAGAGCACGAGTCAATCTTCAATAAGTGTAAGTAGATCGATTTCTAGGGTTTTGGAGGATGTCGAGTCCCAAAATGGTTTATTGATTTGAAATGGGTGTGAGTGTCAATGAGTCGGTTGAGTCTCAGTGAGTCGGTTGAGTCGCAAGAGTCGGTTGTCTCAGTGAGTCGGTTTGGGTCGCGATGGTCGGTTGAGCGTCGATTTCTAGGGTTTGCAGGCTGTCGATCCCAGAATGGTTTATTGATTTGAAATTGGTGTGAGTGTCAGTGAGTCTGTTGAGTCTGAGTGAGTCGATTTGGGTCGCAATGGTCGCTTGAGCGTAGTAGGGAGTCTAAGGGTCGTTTGAGTCGGTTGTCTCAGTGAGTCGGTTTGGATCGCAATCGTCGCTTGAGCGTCGCAGGGGGTCTAAGGGTCGTTTGAGTCGGTTGTGTTAGTGAGTCGGTTTAGGTCGCATGGGTCAGTTGAGTCGCATGGGTCGGTTGAGTCAAAGGGTCGGTTGAGTCGAATGGGTCGGTTGAGTCGCATGGGTCGCATGAGTCGGTTGAGTCGGTAGAAGTATAATGTATTCTTTAATTAATTGGTCATTTTGCAGGTGGC
>CM071873.1:29164306-29186502 GCA_036759665.1 Gynandropsis gynandra
CTTTCCCCTGCGACCCCTTTACCTCTGCGACCCTTGGACCCCTGCGACGATTGCGACCCTTGGACCCCTGCGACCCTTGCGACCCTTGCCACCCTTGCGACCCTTGGACCCCTACGACCCTTTACCTTTGCGACCCTTGGACCCCTGCGACCCCTTTACCTCTAGGACCCTTTGAACCCTTTGCGACCCCTTTCCCATGCGACCTTTGAACCCATGCGACCCTTTGAACCCTTTGCGACCCCTTTCCCATCCGACCCTTGGACCCCTGCGACCCTTTGACCCTTTGCGACCCCTTTACCCTTGGACCCTTGCGACGAACTTTGATCCCTTTGACCCCTCAATGTGAATCTGTGACCCAGTGCGACCGTACGACTCTGTGATCCACTCTGTCACCTTTGACATTGCAATTACTCGTTTAGACTCGTTTTCAAGTTCAATAATTGCAATAAACACAAGAGAAACACGAAAAACTCACTATACATACCTGGTTTTTCTGCGGAACGTGCTTAATTGCAAGCTTCTTTGTTGACAACAAAGGATTTCAACCTATTGGCAGTGAATCTGATGCCGATTTCAAGCTACTCTCGTCGAATTTGTTGTGGTGTGGGGGAACAGTAATTTCGCGCCACAGGAGAGAGAGAATTAGAGGTGCTCTAGAGGAGAGAGAAAAATTATCGTCAAGGGTAATATGGGATTATCAATATTTTAAGGGTAGATTTGAAGTTGAAACTTTTTTTCAGCCAAGGGTATTTTTGAAGCACTTTAGTCCTATAGGGGTATTTTTGAAGTTCCCCCGTTCCAACGACTGTTTTAATTTTTAAATTAATATATATATATATATATTTAAATTTTATATTTATATACAAATAATTTTTGCCCCTAGTAAAATTAATTTTTAAATTCTCAATAGGTAATATATATATTCAAAGGAGCATTGCAAGTTGTAACGATTCCAAAGTGTAAATAAAAGTGAAAAAGTAATTTTTTTAATATTATACTATTAATCACCTATAAAATAATCGAGGGAACCAAAGCTTTTAATTCCTAAAACTATATAGGATTTTAGTTAACTAAATAATTGAAGCATTTATTGAAGACAATCTGATTGTGTTTCCACCATAGATTATGTACGGATCGATCACGAGGATAAAAGCAAAGAAGTTGAACGATTCACACACTTAAATTAACGTGAATGACAACTCATGGGTTGATGAGGACGTCAAGAGAAGTTGAGTCAAGATTACACGGTTCACCAACAAAGAGAAAAGGTAGAGAAGAACGAGAAGCTAGAGGAGCTAAAGGTGTTCGGTACGAGAAGAAATTCGTTCGACCGGGGTGAACCCACTAAACAAGAGATCGTCGATGCAGTCGGCCCGAGCAGAAGAGCGCTCGACTCGAGCGAACTTACTAGACCAATGGAGGATGCAGAAGGATTGACTTCTCGACTTGAGCAATAAATGACTCGACCGAGCATTAAAGAACTCGATCAAGCATTGTTGTTACTCGGTAAAACGTACTTTAGTTTTTTGTGGATTTAGGGTTAAGACTTAAACGACGCTCGATCGAACATATTAGTTGGTTCAGTTAAGTTGTCTTACTTTATTAAGTGTACATTATTGTTTGGTCCTTATATGTAGAAGATCATTCATATGACATTATTAACTAAATTTTTATCAATAAAGTTGTCTATTTCCTTGTTAATCCTATAGATTTAACTATCAAACTCTTGTAGAGATTTCGAGTTGTTCACTAACTTATCAACACTAGATCACAAGTGTTGTGATATCACTCGCGACGTTTGAGGTGCTCTAGTCGAGTTGTAGTGTGGGTTTAAAACGTTGATCTAGGTACAACTATCAAATTGCTAGTAGGTATCATTCTAATTTCAACCTCCTAACAATAGAACGTTGATTTAGCATCATATCAAGGGATATTAGAGTCTCATTCTTCCATTAGTCTATCCATTTTTTCTATCTTTTTATTTTTTTTCTAGTTATATTTTATGTCTTTAGTTTGATTCAATTTAGTTTTGGTTAGTTTTTTTTTCGTTTACAAAAAAAAATGAAAAAGAAAACCTAAAAAAAGGAAAACACAAAAAAAGAAGTGAACGAGAAAGAAAAAATTAAAAACAAAATAAAGAGAAAAAAGAAAAGGAAAAACGGAAAACCACAAAAAGAGGAAGAAGGGAAAAAAGTAATAAAAGAAAGATAGAAAATAAAAATATTCCTTTGGATAGAAATAGATAGAGTCCTTAGTTAGAATTAGTTGTATTAAAATTAGGAAATTTTATTTAAGTGTTGATGTTACACACTTGTAGTTGATTCTTGTTGAACTAAATAAAAAAAAAAGAAGCTCAGAAAAAAAAACAGTTGAGTGAGCGAAAGAAATTAAGTGAAACACTTCTATGAGAGATTGTGAGGTTTGTTCATATTCTTTTACTGTCATCCTTTTTGTTTTAACTTTTATTTGTGTAGTTCTGGAAGTCAACGCAATGAACTATCCTAGATGCATCCACCAAGGCAATTGATGATGGACGAATTCTGACGCATGTTGCATGAATTCACCATTTTCAACCCACGATAAGGTTGGGTAGAAGCACCAGCACGTGGAGTGCCACCACAGAAGAGACCACACACAGCTCGTAATCTATACCCTCTTGATATGGATGAGGACGAGTATGTTGAAGTGATTGACGAGAAGTATGGTAATCCCATGAGGAGCAATCAACGAGCAAGAGACCCACTCGATGATAATATCAGTAGCATCAAGATGGAAATTTCTATGTTCATTATGATGAGTGATCCAGAAGACTATTTAGAATGAGAACGGAATACGAAAATGGTTTTCAAATGTCGTTGTTACTTCAAACTCGAGAAGTTGAAACTGGCATCAACGAAATTGAGTGACTATGCACTAGCGTGGTGGGATCAACTGACGTATTCTCGAAGGCATCTTAGAGAGTGTGCAATCACTACTTGGGACAAGATGTGTACCATACTGCAATATCGATTTGTACATTGTCACCAGTCAATATTTAAGACGATTGGTACAACATAGTATAAGCGTAGAAGACTACTACAATGAGATTGACTTCCTCATGATACATAAAAATATCATTGAGGATCACGATGACACCATGTATCGTTTTATAGGTGGACTTAATCTTCATATCCAAGACCGCCAGGAAATGGAGGATCTTCTTTAGTTGGCTACCAAGATCGAAAGGTGACTCAAACGCAGTGGAAGAGCAAATGATGAACAAGAGAGGTTATACACTAGAAAAAAAATCGATCCAAAACTCGAGGCATAAATAAAAGCAAGGTAACCATGAAACCCCTACATGTAATCAAGAAACTATGTACTTTAAATACCAAGGACGTGGATTTTATGTCAATGATTGTCCAAACAAGAGGACTATGGTTGTACACGTGAATGGAGGATATGAGACAGCATCGAATGAGGATGTGGAACCTAAGTGCCGAGGAGTACAAAGCTGCAAACGATGAATTGATGTTTGTATGGCGAGTCCTTTACCTACATGTTGCAGAAGATGTGACGAAGCAACGGAAAAAATCTTCTATATACGGGGGCTTATCAAACGAAGGTGTATAGCATCATCATAGATGGTGGGAGTTGTCTGAATGTGACAAGTGTTGCGCTTGTTTATAAATTAGAGAACCACCACAAGAGAATCCAAAGCCGTACAAGCTTCAGTGGCTAAACGAATGTGGGAAAACTATGGTGCATCATCAGGTAAACATTTCGTTTAGTATTGGCAAGTACAAAGATAATGTTCTATGTGACGTGTATCGATGAAAGTTTACATTTATTGTTGGGAAGGACATGTAAATTTGATACAAAAGCCTAAAAAGATGGCTTCAGAAACAAATACATGTTCAAATTCAAATAGAAGCAAGTTTTTTGTAACACACTTCACACCCAAGGAAGCCTACGAGACCAGTTGCGTATTCGAAAGGGAGAGAGACATGAGAGAATAAGTGACTGTGAGGTAGAACATCAAATTAGTGAGTTCTTGAGAAAAACCAAGGAAAATGCGTGTGAGCATAAACCCGTGAGCAATAATTTACTTTCAGTGGGAGCAAATGTCATGGTGACAATATTCTTGTTACGTCATCCGATGAATGTGCTCGCACACAAAGAGGTGACACGTCCTAAAGAAATCACTTATTTTTCTAGTGTTGATCATAAATGGTTGCAAGGTTCCAAAGATGGGTTCTAAAGAAACAACCATCGGATGAGGAGCTAGATGTGGAAGCAATAATGCCTTATGACCAGTAAACGAACAAAAGACTTAAATCACAACATACATACCTCGATAACCACATTACAAGTTTCATTTTCATTATACTCACTTGGACCATTTTGATGCAGTTGAAGGACAAGATTTGAGATAAATCCTTTTAAAGGAATGGGGATTATGAGAACCACATCATGGCTTCACCATGGATCATATAAGGGTTGATCACGAGGATGAGAGCAAAGGATGTGAGGGATACGCACACCCAAATGGATGTGGAAGGACAATCCATGGGTGGACGAGGACATCAAGACTAGCTGAGTCAAGACTAAAAGGTCCGCCTACAAGTATAAAGGCCAAGAGAAGCGAGAAGCTGGAGGAGCTAAAGGCGCACGACCTGAGCAGGAATTCGCTCGACCCGAGCTAACTCATTGGAAAAGAGATGGCTGATTCGCTCCACTCAAGTAGAGGAACGATCGACCCAAGCGAACCCACTAGATCAATGGAGGATGCATAAGGATTGATCGCTTGGATCGACTACTAAGGGATTTGTCCGAGTGTTATAGAGCTCAACCTAACATTGTTCTTGCTCGGCCGAACATACTTTACTTTTTTCGGATTTAGGGTTAAGAATTAAACGACACTCAATCAATCATTTACACCACTCGACCGAGCATTTTAGACGGGTTTAGTTAAGTTTTTATTTTATTTTATTAAGTTTCCATTAGTATTTGGTCCATTTAAATAGAAGACTCTTTGTATGACATTATTACCTAAGTTTTTATCAATAAATTTGTCGTTTTTCCTTACTAATCCTAGAGATTTAGCTATGAAACTCTTGAAGAGATTCTAAGTTGTTCATTGACTTATCAACATTAGATTACAAGTGGTATGGCATCATTCATGATATTTGAGGTTCTCAAGTCGAGTTGTAGTCTAGGTTTAGGAATTACTTTCTTCGGGAAGACAAATTCTAGGTTCAACTATCAGATTGCTAGTGGGTTTCATTCCAATTACTCCCTCTTAACAAAAGAACTTTGATCTTGAAAAATATCAGTTATTATATAAAATCTTGTTTAAAAAAATGCGTTTGAAACTCCCTTGACAATAAATGCACAAAGAATATCAATCAAAATCGAGAGAAACCGAATACCAATCTAATTCGAAAGAAACAGAAGCACAAATAATTAAGAGTTCCATCATGATAGAAAGAACAAATTTTTGTTTTAGTAAGATTAAAGTATTTTGGAGATTTGAATAATACTACGAGATTACACATCACATGAAATGCTCACTACTCATATTTTTAGTGACTCGTGATCATGTTTATAGGTTGTTCATTATCTCCAAAAACTGTAACTTGTACAAACATGAATTAAAACTTATTTTTGATGTGTTTTTTGTTGTATCTCATGTTCAATTGTCTGTAGAGAGTGGAGACAATTTTTCTTAGAAATGATATTGTTCACTTCATTCATTTCATTCATAATATAAGTTCAATCCAAAACATATTATTTCAACTCTTGATCATCTCATTTTCGTACACGATTCTTGCATGATTTTAGAGATATTTATGACGATAGTTTTGATGTTTACGTGTGATTTTGTATCTGTTTTACTTGTTTCCGTGTTTTCATGTTCTTATAGGTTTTAATGTATATTTGGTTCGTTTCGGAGCTAAAGAACATAAACGGGACAAAGTACGAGCATCAGAGATCATAACTGAGCAAACGTGACAATAAACGGACAAAGAATGCGATATGACATGAGGAAACAAGGCCCCGCGTGGGTGGTTTCCTTAGCTCGCTCGGGCTGAACATCCAGCAAATGTTGCTCGCATCGAACTCACCTTCCGCGTGTACGGATCAAGACCTGGTGAGGCTTAGAACAATCGAGACTAGTTCAAGAAAATAGGGTAGTAACGATTGAGGGTTAATAAGATGAATCATAGATTGTATGAGGTTTAGTTGGGGTGTCAGCCACAAAACTAGGAGATAACTCAATGAAATCACGTTTCTATGCCTTGAGAGACGGTAGGAATTACATTAATAGCGTCCGTCTTAGATATCTTGATAGGGAATGCATGATTAGATAGATCAATAGTCGGTTTCGGAGGCTATGCGGTGAAACCGTTTCCTAGAACACTTATCTCATTTGTCAAGAACTCCTAGGTTCATTGCATTATAATTATTTGCATCTCACAACCATTATTTCACCGTAGCAATTTTGGTTCTAGTTTGATCTTAGTCTGTGCTGCGTAGTCCTTGTGGGATCGACACCTAGAGTACTATCATGCACTTGCGGAGTAGGTTTATGTTACATTTAACTTGAACGCGACTCTAGACAACATTTTAATGTTTTTTTTGTCACATTATATAACATACTAATTTTGGGGTACTTAATTTGCTTTATTTGACCTTGATAACTCCTTTGACTTCCAAAAGTGTTCTTAGCCGTTGCATATTATTTAACTCTTGTCTACAATTATTCTTTGATTTTGGGCTTGATTTGCTTTAGTGTTGGGCTTACTCGTGTTCGGCCTTGAGCTATTGGGCTTCGCTTCTTCAGCTGGGCCTCATCGTCTCGAGTCTATCGCTATTGTGCTCGCACAATTTTATTTCCTTCAATGCCTCGTCCATGTCTAAGATTACAGAACACTTTATCGATTTAAATAGACTTGGATTATACTTTTCTTCTCTTGCAAACCCTAGTCTTTGATTTCCCCTTTCTAACATTCGATATCAATCTTAGACCGAAATGAATATGAATCATGAAACTCCCCCTTGATTTATTTTGGCAAAATACACAATCTTCCCCTTAGATCCTCAAAGTGTTTTATACCTAAGGGTTTATCATATCATCATCCAGTTGATTGTCGCTTACATAGTAACTCAAGGTAAATGTCCATCTTTCTAACCTTGAACATTTTAGTGATATGGACGAGATTTTGGATGCACCACAATTTTTACGTAGAAAAAAAATTGAGGGACAAGACAAAGGAGTTTTGAGACGTGTTCGTATGAAAAAAAATAATGAGAGGCAAAGCAAAGGAGTTTTGAGACATATTCGCCCAATTAGAGATGAAAAATAGATAATGACCTCACGAGGACAATCAGGAACATTAAAAAAGACGTCAAGAGTTCCTTACAAGGAGATGAGGTCGAGAGAAGCAAGAATTAAGAGGATGAGACACTGCTCGGTCATAGCAGAATTGTGCTCGGCCAGAGCAGAATTGGGCTTGGCCAAGATGCTCGACCAGAGCAGAATTGTGCTCGGCCAAAGCAAAAAAATGCTTGATCCGAGCCTTTTATCTTGACCAATATACTTTAATTTTGCAGATTTTAGCTATCAAACTCTTGGACATTTCAGAGTGTTCATGGACTTATCAACACTAGATCACAAGTGAACACGAACCAGAGCCAAAAGAACCGAATTATATGGACACACTGCGTATTTCGTGGTTTTCACGATTATTTATTCTAAGTCTGAAATTTAAACAAAGCTCCATAAGAACCATCATGGTACGAAATTTAAACACAACTCGTACAAATTATTTGAAGGAACCAGAAAATCGAAGGCCTTCGTTGGTTATTTCAGTTCAGTGAATTAGGGAGTCGGTATCTGGTAATCTCGACCCCTAAATAATCGATATGGCTCTGAATGAGTGCGACATTTGGCTTCCAAAGCTTCACACGGATGGCGGTTATTGGAGGGAATGCTTTCAGAGTATTAGATGCGATAACTTCGGCAACAGCCTCAAGAAGGTTATTCGGTGGTCCTTCAACGATTTCCTTTGCTAAACTGTCAATATCATGGATGTTTCATAAAGTGGTCAGCGGATACTTCTTTCCATGGTGAATCTAAACATCTATGTGTTTTTATAAGTCCTCGTTTATTTTTTTGCCTATGTTCTTTGTGGGTCGACCCAACCAACGTCATACTAGATAATATATAAGAAATTATTTGAAAATAAAACATAAAATATAAAAGTGAGTAATAATTCCCAATAATTACGCGTAAGATTTAATTTAACATTTAACTTATTATCCTAGGTTGGAATAGTACCACTTGACATACGAAACTATAAAAGATCCCATCTTTAGGCGGGGATAAACCAACTGAATACTATAGTTCGACTTTTTAAAATCGACTTGAAACAAATAAATTTGTTATTTTCGTACTCCAACATTTAAAAATTTGTAAATAATTGATAGTAAAATTAAGAAAAATAAATTTTAAAACAAAAAGACCGATTAGCCACCCAATAATACGTCTAAATGATAGACATTTGTTGTACGTCTGACTAATGCCTAACGATTTAAAAAATATTGTCTATTACTTTAAATATCGACAAGAGTATCCACATATTTCCAAGGATATAAAAAAATAAACCTATGCTTAGTTGATGCTCTATGAGTATCCATGTTAAAACTAAAATGCCCTACATCCATCTTTTGTGGTTCATTTCAATATAAAAGTTTAGGTACCAATAATTCTATAAGTGATTTAAACAAAATATCATTTATGTTATAACCCAATGGTTACTATATAATGAAATTTCAATATACCGCCTTCATTGTAAAGGAACCAAACTCTATTCGTGCAACCCTAGTTATTATGTCATATATTTTTATATTTCACGGAGAATATGTGGAATTTATAAAAATGTGGATAGTCGATTCAATTTAAATAAGAATAAAAAAAATTGAAATCAGTTCAAAATAATTCGAAAAAGAATATGGATATTTAGGACTAATATGATTTAAGGGTTCATTTCTGATAATTGTAATGGATGAAAATAAACAGAATTTATACGGTGCAAAGTTTAGATAATAAGAATAGAGCCGAAAGTTGAAGGAGGGAACGGATGAACCCAATTCATTACAGGAAATACTTTGTCCCAAGATTTATGATCAGAGTATTTATTTTGAATGCAAGTTTAAGGTCATGGTATAGCTAGTCGTCAACATATAGAGAAAATATAATCAGTGATGATTATGTATAACCTGTATATGTCGGCATAACTGATTGTATCAGCCAAGTTGTCAGATTCTCCGGACTTTTCGAGACTCATCCATGCATCTATGTCAAGCATAAACATCTGGCCTAATGTCTTCTCCTCAGGAATCACTCCGTGCAAACCATAGAACTTCAACCCTCTCAATATGAGTTTGTCTTCACTCATCGTTATGTTATCTGCTGCAAATCATGTTCAGTGGTAGGCTATGAGTTAGATGGAAACAACTATAAAGGATATGTACTTAGAATAAAAATCTAATCGATTGGACATATTTTCTTCTAAGCATAATTCAGCAAAACAAATTAGTACTTTTGTTAATAATGTCATCTATGAATCAAGAATTTAGCGGTAGGCTTTAAGCAAGCATGCAACAAATTAAAACAAAACACAAAAGTTGTTAGTGGTACCGACCAAGCTCCAGTTAGTGCATGTATACAAGAACGGGAAAGAGCAAAGTAAGAGAGAAGTGTAAGACATAAACATAATTGATCATTCGACCATTTACATAGTTAAAAGGTACGACGAGAACTTAAATAAGAATCAGCCAGAGCTTTTGAAAAACACCATATGAGTTACAAAGAGGCAAAATCCAAATGATGATATCTTTGAGTCGTTCTTCTTATAAAAGGCGATAGCCATCACTAGGCACACAAAGTTAGAGTCACAACGAATCCCTACTACAATAAGAAGAGTATAACAGCTTCGAAAACTAAAATTTCCCACATTGTGACAATTTTTATTCCCTTTCTCATTGAAAACTGTATTTAAATTTCTATAAGCTTTCTAATGACCCCGCTTTCAGTTTCACCAAGTCACCACAAAATCTGTTTAGTCACTATAAAATCTATCTAATTTACCGTTAGAAAGTTTTTTCAACAAGGAAACTATTACAGATGGGTTGCTGTAATATTCATATGGCAGAAGTGAACAGATCAAACTGGTTGAGTTAGCAAATTACTAATCAATTTATTGATTTAGCAAATTTATAAGCAATTGACCGATTTTGCAAATTATTAACCAGCATTAGAAAATCCATTAGAAAATCCATTGGAACTCACTAGAAACCTTCAAATATATAATTTCTCTGACAGAAGTCATGTCAAATGAAAGAAAGAAAATGGACTCTGGATTCGGACGCATCGTTTTTTTTTTCTGATTTGGAATTAGATTTCAGAATCAAAGTTCAAGTCGAGTCGAGATTGCTTTGTTTCATGATTTTTTTTTTTGCGAACTATATAGTACTAAATATACATTCCCAATACAACAAAATTCCAAACAAAATAGATGCAAAGTTTTTGGAGAAGCGGAAAACTCCAAGACAAATTTCATGGCCTTCGGGTTTAACAAAAAAGTACAAAACCTAGAACCGTACCCAATTTCGAAGATATCATATGGAAGGACGAAAAATCAAGGAATTAATCACTATTTTCTATTAGAAAAAAAATGCAAGAACTGGTGAAGATGAGGAACCAATATATTTCAGCATCATAAATACAGACGTCAGCTCAGGAAACAGATGCTCAAGTTATAAATACACTAAAGTTCAGACATATAAATGTCTTGAAGTCATATATGCCTTTAATTCTCAAGGATCAATCAGACAAGCTCCCGAACCTAACAAACCAAACCAGTTTGAGATTTCTTTAGCCATCTGTATTCATTTCAAGAAACAAGACTGAAATCCGACAATGCGAGCGCTTAAACATGTGAATCTACGGACATTCATCCCCGAAAACTGACAGTAAACAAAGCAAAGGACAGCCAAAACAGCATGATTTACAACAGCCAAAGCAGCAGAGTTTAACAAAGCACCCAAATCTTAAAAATGTGGTCAAAAGGGAAAGCATGATTTCATGATCGCTACAATACCATAGTGCCATACTCTTTGAGAAAATATTGTATGCAGAAATCGTAGCAATCAAACATCAATAGAAGAAACACCATGAACAAGCAAATTCCCGATTTCCTTTTACAAAAGGGGAATTCCTAAAATTTAACAGAATACGAGACATAAACCAAGTGCCAAAAACGCAGAGGCTGTTATTTTACATTGTTTGAGCTACCGACGGGGAAGTTCAAAAATGACGATTCATACGTGTAAGAACATGGCTTACCTTGCCGTTCTGCTTTAGCCGGTGATACTTCTCAGTCCACGGAGGGAGTGAGTCGAATTTAAAGTGAATGAATTGAGATCAAGGAGAGGACAAAACCTAAAATGAAAATGGTTGGTGGGAAGTCACATTCCCAGAGTAACTTGTTTTCCACGATCCTGAATTCTAGCTCAGAATTCTGTCAGTTTGTAAGGTGGCATGGTACACGCTAGGAAGGTGGGCATGGTACACGCTAACAAGGCCAAAGAAATCAACACTTAGATATAGAAAGAATATGCTTCATTGGTTCTGATAATTTTCTTCAATAGTATTCTCCATTCCTAATAGGATGAGCAAGTATGCGAGTACCTTAAGGATCTCTATTGAAATATCCTAAATGGGGAGTATCAGAGGTACACTCATTGGGTTAAATGCTTCACGGCTACCTCATGAAAATAATTATTAAATAGGAAAAAAATTGAAGAAAAGAAAATTTTGCCCTTAATTTTCGAACGTGAAAAAGCACACGTTTTACAGTTTTTCGACGTAAAAAACTGTTAACCGTGTCAAAAGCAAGAAAGACAAACAATTTTTCGACGTGAAAACCCATTTCAAAGTATAGAGCAAGAAAGAAGAAGTGATTTCAAACTTAAGAGGGATCGATTTGAAGTTAGCAAGTAGGAAATGGCTAGAATCAGCAGCAACAATGAAGAAGAGAGCACAAGTCAATCTTCAATGGCGTCAATAAGTGTAAGTAGATCGACTTCTAGGGTTTTGCAGGCTGTCGAGTGGCAAAATGGTGTATTTATTTGAAATGAATGTAAGTGTCAGTGAGTCGGTTGAGTCTCGGTGAGTCGGTTGAATCTTAGTGAGTCGGTTGAGTCGTAAGGGTCGCACGAGTTGCATGACCATCTTTGACTCAGTGAGACGGTTGAGTCTTAGTGAGTTGGTTGGGTCGCAATGGTCGCTTGAGCGTCGTAGGGGTTCCAAGGGTCTTTTGAGTCGCATGGTCGCTTGTGTCATTTAGTCGCAAGGGTCATTTCAGTCGCATGGGTCGTTTGTATCATTGAGTCGCAAGGGTCATTTCAGTCGCATGGGTCGCTTGTGTCATTGAGTCGCAAGGATCTTTTGAGTCGCATGGGTCGCTTGATATTATGTCCCGTGGGTCGCTTGAGTTTCAGTGAGTCGGTTGAGTGTCGCAGAGGGTCCAAGGGTCGTTTGAGTCGTATGGGTCGTAAGGGTCGGTTGAGTCGCATGGGTCGCTTAAGTCGGTAGAAGTCTAATGTATTCTTAATTGGTCATTTTGCTGGTGGCGCCAAAACCAAAGTTTGTGTCTGAATTCAAGCACATGGACAGAATGCCAAAGATCACCACCAAGTGTGATCCTCACGAGACAATAACGAAGCTGAGAGGAATCTTAGATGAATATGAGTTACACTACTTCGAGAAGGAGTCAAAATTTAGGCATTTACTCCATTTCCAATATGACTCCACATTGACGAAGGTTCAAATGTCTATCCTACTAAATCACTCTGATTGTACAAGACAAGAAGAAGTTGTGGGTTGTCTTAAACGGTGTTCCCGTGCGGTACTCTATAGTGGAGCATGCACTAATTTCCGGATTGAAATGGAAACCATATCTTAAAGGATGGGAATCCAAAAGGGGTGATACATTCAGTCTAAACAATTTCATCGTGGAAAGGTGACCCCGGCACAAGTCAGTTGTGAAGGCTAAGAATTCCAACAACCGGACAAGGTTGGCAACTTTGATGTTGTTGGCGCAAGTTATGGCTCACAAGCCTTCATCAGACAACTCTATGAGCCATGATTTCATTGACATGGTTGATGACTAGGAATTTTGTGAAGGCTTTACATGGAGGTGTTACACATTCGAAAAGATTGTGGATACTTGCCGCAAGCACGTTAGCGGGGAATCACCGAAACCAAATGGTATTGTGACGGTTTCATGATCCCAGTAATGGTAAGTTGTATATATTACTCGAATAACTTGAATATTTTCGTACTTTTTGCATTCTTATCATTTTTAATGTTTCCATTCAAAACCATCCTTAGATTGGGCGGAAAGGGATGGTATGTTGATGTTATGAATGTGGATCCATCATGCCCAAGAATGTGCAAGAAGATGGTTAAATCCAGTTTTAACCGAAGTATGTAGATGTGATACGGCAGATCGGAGATTCTAAGGTAACAATTACACAAGGGTTAAAAGGGAAACAAGGGTCACTAAGGGTAATAATGGTTATTTTTTGTTTTTCAGGATATTCGAAGTATTCTTCGTGCTGAACACGAAGATGAAGCTTTACTTTTTGATATGGAGGATTACGAGGGATGCCACGATCCTGATGTTCTGATATGGATGGAACATCAAATCCGTAGGGTATTTGTTGGGAGGACATCCGTGAGCAAGAACTGCTGACGCGAAAAGCATCTCTTGGTGATAAAAAGAAGGGGAAAGAAAAGGGAACTAAGATGAAGAAGAGCGTGAGTGAAAAAATAAAATAGAGGCTGAAGATGACGAAGACGAAGGAAGGATAGGTGTTGCTTAAGCTGATGAAGAAAGAGAAGGTGATGTTGAAGCTGAAACTGAAAGAGAAGGTGATGATGAAGCTAAAGGAGAAGGCAATGATGAAGTTGTAGCTGAAGGAGAAGAAGCTGCAATCCCTTTGACACTAGAGCAGAAATTAATAGAGTAAATAAAGAAGTCGGAGAAAATAACCATCAACACCGTAAGAGATCTTCTAAGGGATATAAGGTTTCATTTGTCTAATCCAAAATCAATGGCGGCAAATTCTAAAGGTGCTGAAAAAATAAAATCAAAGTTTATCGAGAAAGATACGAGCACTGGAAACCAATCTTCTGGCACTATTAAAGATGATGATTTTGAATTCCTTTCATGTCCATATCCCGTGTCAAGAAAAGAGCCAAGCTAAGAGCCGGTTGAGTTAGAGGCTGAAAATGACTCTGGAGATGGCTCAGAAAAGGATTTGGCAAATATTTTGAGATTAGTTGAAAATCTCACATCTGCCGTCACCATTCCTTTAATTGAATACATTTCTGAGAGGTCATTGCAGTCGTTGCTCCTGATGAAGTTCCACCAAGTAAGTAATATTTAGTGAAAAAGTTCATTTGATTCAATTTCCATCGAGAGTCGGCATGAGCCTCAAGAGTCGCATGGGTCGCAAGAGACGTATAAGTCGTACGATCATATAAGTCGCAGGGTCACATAAGACGCTGGGTCATTAGAGTCGCATGGGTCGCATGGTCTGCACATATCCCATGGGTCGCAAGGGTCACATCAAGTAACGAACAATGAGTCTAATGAATGAAGTCATTTTATGTAGAGGCCCCAATGGGTACTATCGATGAAGTCGCCGGTGAGGAGGTTCGTGATTAGATATTCCAGTGGATCTTGTTGAAGAGGTCGCCTCTAAGGAGGTTCCTGTAGAGTATACTCCAGTGGATCCTATGCAAGAAGTCCATTCTAAGGAGTTTCCTTCCAAGGATACTACAATGGATCCTATCGAAGAGGTCCTCTCTAAGGGTAAGGATACTATAATGGATCTTGTACAATACGTCCCCGACGCGGAGGTTCTTGCGGAAGATATTCCAGTGGGTCCTATCGAAGAGGTCGCCGATAAGGATGTTCTTGCGAAGTATACTCGAGTGAGTCTTATGTAAGAGGTCCCCTCTAAGGAGGTTCCTTCCGAGGATATTACAGTGGATCTTGTCGAAGAGGTCCCTTCTAAGGGTAAGGAGTTTCATTCACAGGATACTCTAGTAGATCCCGTCGAAGACGTGGGAACTCCAAAACTTATTATCATTGATGCTGAAGCACCACCAAGTAAGTACGGTCATTTTAGTAAAAAAGGTCACATTGGTCTTATGGGTCAAATGGGTCATAAAAGGTCGCATAGGTCGCGTCAATAAGGTTGCATTGGTCGAATGGGTCACAAAAGATCGCATGTTTGCATGGGGTCGCAGGGTCATATTGGTCGCCATATGTTTCCTCTTGATATTTCAGAAACATTACGTTTGTTCTCTTGCTTTCATGCAGACGCTCACGCTGTGGATGACGAGGATATGGACACTTTACTGGAAATTCTTAGTGATTTTTTAATGGAAAGTATCCATTCAGAAGTACGAACACACCAATGAGCTATTTCGAAGGCTTTTTTTAGGTTCTAAACATTCCATCGCTCGAAAGTCGATTTACAAGATGTCATTGGGTAGCCATCAAAGCGGATTTCGCGACCCGATGGATCACGGTACATGGCTGCCAGAGCAGAATGAAGGAAACACTTATCGATCCGGTGATTGAGAAGTTAAGAAAATATGTCCCCAAGATGCTCATTCTCGAAGGGTTTCGTTCTTTGGCTTCTGGAGAAGATGAATGGAAGTATGAGTATGCCATAGAACAAAAGCTCGAGTGATGTGGTGTTCACGCCTATAAATTCTTAGAACATGGCAACTGATATATTTAATAATTGAACATGTATCCCTCCACCCCGAGAATGACTCGATATTTGTTACATTGTTATTTTTTTAGGGAATGGAAAATGTAAATATTTGGTACATTATTATTTTTTTAAATATTTGGTACATTGTTATTCTTTTTAAAATTTCTTCATATTAATAAAAGAGTCGCAGAGGTGTGAGGCTCGAAGAGGGTACAAGGGTTCGAGAGGATCCAAGGGCCGCAGTTGCAGTGGTAAAAGGGTCGAACGAGCAAAAGAGTCGCATGGTTAAAAGGATCACAAGGATAAAAGGGTCGAATGGTTAAAAGGGTTGCAGGGGTCAAGGGTCGAATGGGTGAAAGGGTAGGAGGGGTCAAAGGGTCGCAGAGGTACAAGGGTCACAGCGGGACAAGGCTCGAAGAGTGGAAGAGGTATAAGGATCACGATCCTTGTACCTCTCTGCGACCCTTGTACCCCCTACGACCCTTATACCTTTGCGACCCTTGTACCTCTGCGACCTTTGTTCTCTGTGACCCTTGTCCCTCCGCGACCCTTGTCACTCTGCGACCCTTGGACCCCTAAGACCCTTTACGTTTTATTGTTAAAAAATAAAATTATTTACAAATAATATGAATAAATTTTTAAAAAATAACAATGTACCAAGTTTCATCTTCCATTCCCAAAAAAATAAAAAAATTATTTACAAATAATATGAATAACGTTTAAAAAAATAACAATGTACCAAGTTACATCTTCCATAGTCAAAAAATTTAAAAATTATTTATCAAGTTATTTACAAACGATCCTTGGACCCTACGACCCTTGTCCCCCTCCGACCCTTGGAACTCTGTGACCCTTGCACCTCTGCAACCCTTGGACCCTCGCGACCCTTGTCCCTCTGAGACCCTTGTGCCTTTGCGACCCTTGTACCCATGTGATCCTTGTCCCCCGACGACTCTTGTTACAATAATAGTAAATCCACAAAAACAACGATAATAACAATAATACTTTATATTGAATAATATTAAAAAACCAACCAAACACAAACATGAAGTCAAAGTTCAAAGGAAAGTTGTTGTTCAAATGAGGTTCAAATCAATCAAAATACAACGAAATTCAAACTATATTGTTGGTAGACCTTGGTTGAGGAAAAAATCGGAGACAATGTATATCTGCTTCAGAGACCCGTTCGATTTTGAGGGAACAACCCACGTTCAGTCCATGATCGTGACAAAACTTTATCCAACCCCCGCTGATGCTAGCGCCACCAAATTTCATGGGTCTTTGATATGCCTCCCACGTCAGTTTGTAATTGATTATCAGATGTATCTTATATCGTCTATCGCAAAGACCTCTCGACCTCACAAACCCTATCGAAAGTGTCTGCGATAACATAATAAATTTACAACAACGCCAAACTAATGCATCTACGACCAGATTTGATGAATCGAATAAATTGGTTTGAGGTCACTTACAAATGCATCTACGGTCAGATTTGAACGCGTGGATGGTACCGTGAAAATCCTTTGAGCAGAAGAAGATGATCCTGCTTCTGCAGATGATGATGACATATATGATGCATATTGTTTACACATATTATCTCCGAAACCGGTGAAATGAAAAACCATGCCACCTTCGTGACGGAAAACTAGAAAATCCCGAATACGAAAATCATGGTTCTTGGAGAAATCTTTCAATCCATCAGTGAATCTTGAGCCATCCAACTTGACTTCCCATGTTTTGGTAGACACATCCGATTTAAGCGTTACTGTGTTGTTGTCTCTCGTTTTCCCATAAATATGCTCATCGAAGAATTTCCTCGGAATGTCCTAAAACTAGAATGACGAGAAGTGTAATCACGAGGTGTTTGGAGACAAAGAGTCATTATATTTCCCAATAGTTATAAAATTCAACATTACATAATATTAATAATTAATTTACACATTTAACTTATAATTAAAACGTGTCAATAATACGAGATAGCTAATGAGATTTGACTTTTTTTTATTTATACATGTTTATATATATGCTATTCATTAACTTTCACTTTGTCCAATCACAATGATACGATACTAAAAATAAAGAAACCCTTAAAGTGAGTCATAACGAAAAACATTATATCTAAAATTTTAGGTCTCATGAAACAAAACATTACCAATATGCACATGAATAGCTGCATATCTATAAGTTCCAATATATATAGTGAATGTTTGCTTCCAAATAAAAACCTCATAAAACCATTACAAATGAATATAAATTTGTTGTAGTCAACAATCTATATATATATGTATCAACCACTATCTCCAATGGACATCATTAGATTCTCAATTTAAAAAAAAATCTAATCAACTACCATTAAAATGAGTTTTTTTCATAACTATTGAATCAATGCATCAAATGTTAGTAAGCGACTATTGAAAATAAAGAGATTGTCTGTAGTCATAATGGTGCAACTTTTGTCCATGTAATATACAATTCTTTTGGAGATTACATATATATATATCAATTCATTCCAGTTCTCTCCTTATGTTGCTTGGGGCTTTCCACACTTTCTCCAACTCATATTGAAGTTCTTGCAACTCCATTCCAAATGGTTTTGTAGTATATTTAACTTCTCCAAATTTCGCTTCAAGCTCTACAATCTTAATTTTTCTGTATAAAAAATATTACCTCTATCTTCTTGAACTATAAGGATAATACAACTATCAAAGATAAATATAAATCTAATAGTTAAAAAAGACATCTCAATTTTAGGAATCTACGTGTCTTTTTAGAATATTTAGAACTTACTAGTACATGAATTTAATATCAAGTTATTTAATCTTATAACTCTGTTTTCCGACATGTATGAGTAAACCAAATTATTCTTTTTGGATCAATGAGCAGAACCATGCCTAAGGGTTTAGACAAAAGTTAACATAAACAAAGAAAATTCCATAAATAAAATATTTTTTACTATTTATAAAAAAAATTATTAAATAAAAGTATTTTTAAAATAATGTTATTTACTTTATTTTAAAAAATTATATTTTTATAAGAACTTTTACACAAAATTATTGTGGTATATATTATTTTGGTTTAATATTTCAATTAAAACCCTTCGACCACTAGAAATAATTTTAAAAAATAACACTAAAGTTTCTCGTATAACAAGACTTTACCGACATATTTATCATTTCAATATTATTTGTCTTCACGGTGAAGTTTCAACTTTACACAAAAATATTATATTGACACATTTTTTATGATATTATAGCCATATTTTTTTAATATAATTCCTCGTATTGCTAAAAATAATAAAAACAAATTTTATTTGCGAATTTTTTAAAAAATAAATATTTTAAAAGATAGTTTATTCAAATAAAATAAAAAGTTTAATATATTACCTTTATTTTTAGTTAATCAAAACGAGATAACTTCAAAAATATCCATAAAATGCTATTAGGTTCCAATCATACCCTTTCTTTAAAAACAATAATTTCAAAAATACCTTTATAATATTGATATTCCCAAATTGTCCCTGTGATCCAGTACGACCGAAACGACCCAGTGCGATCCAATGCGATTCAATACGTCTCAAAAGGTCTATATGACCCATGAGATCCTCGAAATCGCTGGAAATTGCTTGAAAATCACTCGAAATCGCTTGAAAATGATTGGAAATCGCTCGAAAATCACTAGAAATTGCTCTCAACTTCGAAATCATTTCTGTCTCATTCCTCTTAATTTTGAAATAAGTTTCATTTCACTAACAAAAATGTCAAATCATATGTGTTTTCAGTTATAAAATATAAGAGCACATATATTTTCTCATTTTTTTATTAGGTTTACGAAGACATGTGTGAAGTCCTGAAGCACTACGAGAATATAGTTGATATTCTCTCAATTTGAAAATTCATATATATATATATATATATAAAAGAAAGAGAGACATGAATTACGGTTTTAAAGAAGTTAGGCTATTAATCCCACTAGACAATTGAGAGATAGAATGGAAAAATATTTACGGGCTTCATGCATATAATAATAAGTTTTAAATTTTTATATATATGTACGTTTAACGGTTGTGTATGTACCACGTTAGTGAACGATTGATCGAATGGGTAATATTTTGTCACGTTACTTAAAAGAGTTATTGTTCACTTGAATAATGTTTTAATATATATATATATATAACATTCTTTAGAATAAAATATACAGTTGTATAAAAACTTTTGCTTAACTAATATTAATTTATAATATATTCTGAAATAAATGTACAATAATTACGAAAAGTTTCTATATTTAAAATTTTTTCCTAATATATTTTAAAATGAATTAGAAAATATTTTAAAAATATATTTTAATCATTTATATATGTATATAACCCCTATATACAAAAAAATATAAAAAGATTCACATAATATCTTTTAGCATCACCGTTGTAACCAAGAACATAAGCCAACTCTCATACATGCTAACAAGTTTTTGTTTTCTCCGAGCTCCCTAAACCATTATTCATGGCTCTAAAATTTGATACTTTTATATGCTCATAGATAGTTTGATTTATTCCATGAGCTTAGTTATTGTCTTAAACTCAAACTCATTTGTGCAAACTAGAAAAAAAAAGATGCAATATTTGTCAGGTTGTTGTATATCTCTATTGATGAATGTATATGGAGGATGAGAAAGTGTTTGTGAATGTGTTTAGAAAATATCTAGAAGGGATACACTTCACTCACTCCTCATCCGTCCATATATAAAGTTATTACAAAATAAGAAACGAACTTGCACAAAACACAAGTTCCTCCATGTACAGATTACACATAATCTAGATATTAACTATAGGTAAATTTTATATTATTTGACTTTGTTTCAACTTGATCTGTTTGTGTATATTGATCTTACTCTCATTAGTCTTTGTTTTGATCATTTTTTGCGTCTTTAGCGAGATATGGGCTACAATCTTGGGCTGGATTGTAGGCGTTGTGCTGCTTAGAAGATGTGGGCACCAACTTAGTGGAACGGTGCACCAATTTCTATTAATAATTTCAAATTTAAATCATTTGAGGGCGGATGAAGTTTTCTTTATCAAGTGGTTAGCATTTGCAGAAGGGGAAGGGATACAAAATACAAAAAATAGACTTTTAGAGAGTGCAAAAGAGTGAGAAGCTATCGGACTACATCGAAGGATCGAGCTATCAGTAGAGACATGTTGAAGGTGAGATAAACAGGGGTACTGATTAGACATCATTTGATCCTTACCAATCCTTCCTTTTTACATGTTTCTTAATGTAGTTTTTTGATGTGCGTTATATCAAGTAATAAATTACCTAGACTAACGCTTCCGCAAGGATACGGATCGTGTAGCAACTAGGGTCGAACACAAGGAATTGATGCAACTCTAAAGCTATTAGACTAATGAATAAGACGTGTGAAATCAATAGTGGAATGAGCATGCATATACCAATATATCTATTGTGCATCTTACATACATAGACGCATTATGACCGCTATCCTAATCCCTAGATCCGATCGATTGACCTGGCGTAGATTCTAATCCGATTAAACCCTAAATCATGGCTAGTTTCCAAAGTCTAATGCCCTGGCGTAGATTTATTAGACTTCTAACATCATCAATCAAGTGGCGTACAAGTATTGAAGCATTAAGATCAACCATGAAATCTGAAAACATGATCAAATACCAAATTCATTCATATCGAGTGGCGTACAAGTATGAAAGCATTAAGATCCACCATTCATTAAGCACAAGACTTCATTACATATTGGCAATACTCTCTAACCTATGGCAATAGATCTACTTAGACATGAACTCAGGAAACGAAAACACAAAAGAAATCTAAACTCAACATAGAAAGAGAATTAGAATGCTCCCTATTAATCAACCGATGTCTTCAATAGATCCTCCATTCTTTGGATCCCTCGTTCCGTCCTTCTCGATCTCTTCAAGTGTGTCTCTAATGTCTCTGAATCGTCCCCCCCTTCAATCTGGTTCGTATCTCCCTTTTGTAGATCTGATTTCTCTTATTTTGGCCGTTCTAAATCTTAGGAGATGGTTGAGAAAAACAAGCGCCCGAGCGGGCACAGCTTCTACTCGCTCGTGCAGGCCTTGTACCCGACCGTGTGCTTCATTTGGCCCGAGCAGGCACTCATGCCCGAGCGTGTGGCTCACCTAGCCCGAGTCGTGTAAACCTACGGCCATTTTGGATTGTAATTAGCCCGAGCGGGCACACCAAATCCACCCGAGCGGGCATACCTCCCTGGTCGTGTTCCTTGAGTGCCCGAGTCGTGCAAAGCTACGGGGAATCTTGTACCTTAATGCCCGAGCGGGCACACCTTCCATGCCCGAGCGT
>CM071873.1:29189965-29203108 GCA_036759665.1 Gynandropsis gynandra
CGGGCACAGCTTCTACCCGCTCGTGCAGGCCTTGTACCCGACCGTGTGCTTCATTTGGCCCGATCGGGCACTCATGCCCGAGCGTGTGGCTTCATCCACCCGAACTCCAAGAAATGAAGATGTAGACAAAGCAAACTATTTTCTCTTTGCAAAGCTTCCTGGAACCATGATAGAGTATTTCAGCTCAAAGACAATTGGGATTGAAAATGCTCCCTCCATTGATTGTCAATCGTTTTACCCTTTTGAATATTCACTTCAATCCACGGTCTTGCACAAGTTGAACCTTGTCATTTCAGGGTTAAATTGCCATAATCTCTCGTGTTTCTCTTCATGTCTTCGTTTCCTACACAAAACATGAAATGTAGATGAAATCCTCGAATAAACTCGATAAATGAATGAAATCTAATAAATCTACTCGAAACTAGACCTAAGAATGATATAAAAACTACAACGGATTACGTGTTATCATTTTTTTTTTGAGATTTAGATCCATAGATTTGATCTATGCTTTAGACTAGTGTTGTGTATTTGAACTCTTCATACTTCATATCCGGATTCGTTGCTCTTTGTTTTATTATGGTTTAATGCATGATTTTTTCTTTCAATTTTTAATGAACCCTTAAGTTGATTCTCACATGGAATAAATCAGATAGAGATGTCGAATTAATCTATATCATATGCATTAAATTAACTTTGAGTGTTCATATCGAGGGATAGGTTAGTCGGTTATAGAATGGTGGTATTGATCCATAATACATTCAATATGTAAGTAATTAGATAGAAACATCAATTATTGAAATGCTTGAATATGATCTAGACTTCAAGATAAGGTTGATTGATCGATAATGTATTCGACATGTAAGTCATTAGATGGAGACATGACTGATTGAAATGTTTGAATATGGATCTAGACTTCGAGAGAAGGTAACTTGATAGAAGATGACTGAATTCCCTAATATAAACCAAGTAACATTTTCCAATATCCTGAATATGTTCATATTCGTGAGAACAATTCTCGAACCTAGAAAGTGTAGGTAAACCGAGAGGAAAGAGCACGCAGTGGAAATAAAAAGTTTTCTCGGTTTTCCCTTAATGAGATCTGGTTAAGAGACATATCTGATTAGGGTTTCTTAGGACATACCTTGGTGTAACGTAAAGCTCGGATCTGTGAGTCAGGATTAGTAGTGAATCGCGCCTGCCTCTGTTAGTATCCACATGGACGGAGGAGATCTGGACAAGATCGAAAACCCTAGTTGCTAGATTAAGGTTTCAGCCTCTAGGTTACTTTGGACGAAGTGTCTTTTCTTTTTGTATGTTTTTGAGAACATAAATTAAGCATTCTATTTATAGGGAAAAAAGGTCTTAACACTAACTTAAAACACTAATTAGAGTTTCTCCCAATTAATCCAAATGGGCCGAATTAGGCCACCTTGAAATGAATTCACAATTCAATCAAAACTGGCCCTAATAACTCGAATTATTCTCAATCCTATCCATAATAGGATTGGCCCATTTATATGTCCAACTCCATTCATCTTTGTGTGTGACCGAATAGGTTCTCATTGTGTTGATCATAAACAATGAACGATGTCTAGCAACACATCATTATTTCCTATGCAATGAGAATGTTTGTGACTCGACATTACCAATCTCATGATTTATGTATATTAGTCCTTTTTTCCTTGATGTCTAGATTGAACATGAGTCATGGAATGTATCATACTCATCTAGTTCAATCTGTGAACTTGTTTCATCATTCCTGTTATATAGGAGGGACAAATACTTATCTCGATCAACCAAAATCTTACTACATAAGCAAATTGCATACCCAATCACTATCTTGTTTGTCCACCCATTTACGAGTGACGTTTGATAGTGTCAAAGCATGGAAATGCATATGTTAAGATCTCTAGCGATCTTAAGTCATAGGATAACATATACGATAATCACTATGAAAATTGCTATGGTACTCATATAACAATCCGTGTAGCAATCTCATGGCACATCGATCCAGTACATTGTTCTCTAGCATGTACCTATGTGTGAAATTGATATCTCATATCAATTTACACATACTAGTCTTATTACAACATTGATATCCTTATTCTCAATTATGCTCGACTAGGGATATTTTAAGACTATCTTAAATTATATTTCTAAGGATATTATTTCATCTATTTATATACGCAGACAAAAAATCATCATGAACACGTTTTGCTCTGGCATTTACCCATGAACCATCATACTTCTTAATATGCGCACGTTCCATCAGTTTTACGTATTATGGTTCAAATCCCTTCTCTTTCGTCTAATACAAATTACAAATATATATTTTTAAACATTAATTAAATTTCAATCTTATAAATTCTTAAACAATATTGAAATCTTACCAAATCTTTGTAGGCTTCTACAAAGGAATAAGATCTATGCGCGCACATCCCTATTCTTCTCTATCAGGTTAACGAGATAGATTTGTTCGCTCGCTTCTTTGCTTAAATCTAGGACCATCCCAATAAGCGCATATTTGCTCCTAGACATTTTCCACTATCCAAACGGGTATCCATTTCTTCTCTTGATCTTTTTTAACATTGTTTATGAGAGCTTTCAACGGAATTCCCCTAACCCGTTCAAATTCAGACATTATTAGTCTGTAATTTCAGGATTTCAATAAAACTTTTGCTGAAAATAAATGATTAATTTATTAAATGTTTATTTGAAATTTAATAAAACTAAATATTACCACTTAAGATGTCTACCACCGTTTCTTAATATTAGGGTTGGTTCGCGTCCTATTGTAACATGGACAATCGTAATCACCTTTCATCGTCTTTGTTATATGATGAGAAAGTTGATCATAACCAAACCTATAAATCAAAATTACGTTAAATTAACATTTATTTAACCATTTACAAATTTACATTTGAATTCACGATTCAGTTCTAAACGAGGAAGTTTACGTTTTTCCTCATCCATTGATAATATTTCTTCCTCTGTTGGTTTGTGATGCATCTGAGACATCGTTGGCTCTTGGCATCATTTGCTCAACCGGTGGTACCATCTGTTGATAAAATGGAAACGACATATATTTTGTTTGCTCGGACACATGTGTTTTTATTGACGTGCCCCCTAACCTTAACACTTTTTTTTTTTGTATTTTACATATAAGAGGTTTTTCTAATTGACGATCAATTTGAATCTTTTAAATTTGAAATGCTTACTGATTTGTGAGGATCTATGTTATTGATTTCAAATCATTTTTTTTTTGTTGGCGATTTAATGTATAGTTTGGGATATACATCATTATTGTGGCTTACCTAATTGATGTGAATCTTCTGAATTCGCATTGCTTATTGATTGGTGTTGAGTTCATCGATTATCTTGAGAACACCCTCAAGTTCAAGGTTAGTAAAAGAGTTCACCTTCAAAGAGTCCACTTTTCGTGACTATTGTATTCATATATGTGTACATGGTTTTTCATCTCATAATGGCTTGGGGTCGATAAGATAAAAACTCCAAAACATGTTAATTACACGTAAATCATAGCTTATCCATCAATGTTAGAATCGATATGGTTAGGTAATATAGAATACAAACAATTTTATGTGGTTCTTAGTTAGTGACTATATAATACAAAAGATGAATTACATGTTATGGTGTCATTATATGTAACTCAAAGCTTATGAGGGACAATGGCAATTGAAAAGCTTCAGAAGCAGTTTTTGTGAGTTATGTCAATCTCCGAGACTTTCTTTCTTTATTTTTACTACTAGGACGAGTTGAGGTTTACGAATTTGAAAGTAAACCAGTTTGTAATTGAAAAGAGGGATAAATAGTTTGCAAACACTGAGGATATCATGAAACAACATGATGAAATGATAGGCTCTTTAGATCTTCCCCTGAAGGAGATGTACAGGTACATAAAACTACCATAATCTTGATCCAAAATTTGGATTTTGTTTGATCTTTTAGTTCACATATCACATATACCTGTTGGTTTGAAGTAATTATTTACTCTTCTACTTTCTCAATATTTAGTTTTGTCTATGCTTAGGAAATCACTTTTCTATTACTGAGTTTTCTAAGCCTTAGTGATTTGTTTTTATGCTTTTAAACTGTTATTTAGACACTTCAATTCACTTTTTTCTACTACATGATTTGGTGCTTTATCTTGTTGTTCTCTCATAGGGCAAGGTCAGGATTAGTAAGAAAGAGAAATGGTTTTCTAACCTAAATAAGGTTTTTTTTTATCCAATTTTCAAAAGTATTCACATTTTGATATCATCTACCCTAATGGTGTTTGTAAACTGTATCTCGTCCTCTAGAAATTCTTGACATCTTAATAACTGATTTTTTCCAGAAATTTGAAAACAAAGTGTCAAAGATAATTGTTGTTGCTGCTTGTAATGGAGGTTTCATTGCTCTTTTTCCATATCGAGATGTATAATAGGAAAGTAGGCTACTATGGGTGAAGAGAATCGATGTTGATGGCTATAACTATGGTTATGCAGGGGTTGGTTGGGTTGTGTGGAGAATAAGGATGATTTACGAGGTGATCTTATCTTCCATATCAACTATCAGGAACTGATTAACCAAATTTTATTCTAAATTTCTTCAAATATTAATAATCATCATCTTGATATAGAGACTCACCCATGTTTATCACTCGTACTTAAGATTTCTCCATCGTCAGTTTTCGTATTCAAGTGTATAAAAAATGTGTGGGAATTGGTATGTTGCTTGATAGATTATAAATTTCAATTATTGTTGGTATTATGAATCTAGTGAATCTAGTTTGCAAGAGTCTTGAGCTACAACTATGTCAAATGTGATCAACAATGTAGGCCCACTAAAATAGTTTATCTTGGTTCCTTAATGTGATCCTGAATGTAGGTTGCGATGAATATGAATATTATGGTTATGGTCTTGATCCTTGTACGGCATCCATGGATAGTTTTGGAGGTAGGTTTTGTGACTATGGTGCATGTTTAGCGAATTTGTTTCTAATTTTTATACACGTGAAACCTGTTGTGTATTCAAGCATTGAAATCTTTTTATGAAAATTTTTATTATGATTTCTTGAACATTAGGAAGGATGCTCGTGTGAGGTATTGCAAATGGAAGATGATCTCAATGAAATTGTCTGAGTATCTCTATCATGTATTAATATTTCTTTCATGTTTTCATTGCAGTTTTTTATCCATTTTTTAAAGAATTCGTTTGACTGTTGAATCCTTTTTTTAGATGTTGTCTTTCGTTTAAAAAACTGTCAAGATTTCTTTTTTTTCGATCATTGTGCTCTTGGAGAACTTGGATCTAGCAGCACAAGTAGATGTTTTCGTAAATGTTGATAGTTTGTTTGACTTGGAAAACATTGTTCCGTTTCGTGTTAATTGTGATGGTGACCCAAATGCATGACTTATTCTCCTTGTTAAATTTTCATCGTGGTTAATCTTTATATTTGGAAATTCACTTAACCATAGTTGTTATAAACGACTCTTATCCTTGTTAATGGAATATCAATTATATGATGGATTGTTAATGCTTTACTAAGACGACTAGTAGGTGCATCCAAGCTACAAGTAACAAGAACTCTTAGTTTGATATCAGGGACGAGAAGCTTGAATGGTTTCTGGATGAGGTGGAAGCACTTATATTATATACATGAATTGATGGAAAATCTTGGCTCTATGTGAAAGGTTGTTTAGCCGTATAGTCTTCAAACTATATGTCTTATGTTTAGAATCTCAATTTATATATCAACAAAATATATTTCGTGATATATACTCATAAAACAATACAATATACTTTATAGATATATTTCTTTCTACAATAAAAATAGTTGTAAAATTATCAACAAAATATATTTGTAGACATATACACACATATATATATAAGCTCTTATCGCCATTAAAAAAATATGAGAACCATAATCAAATTCATATTTTTTTACGGTTTTGAACATTCATAAACATTATGGCCTTTATGGCCTCAATTTTCCGATGGATTGTTTGACTTCTCATGCTGTAATTTGGATCTTTTCTAGTGATCTCGTACTATTACATCAGCAATTGAAAAAAAACTTATGACTTATGATATATAATTTATTACTATTTATTCTTTAGCCACTCTCTAATACTAATGTTTTGTAACTAAACTATTTATTATTTTGTCACTCTCTAACATTAATGTTTTGTAAATAAAACGAATAAAATTCATAATGACTTCTCCATTCTATTTAGCAATAAAAAAGTTTTTAGGTTAACTTTTCGGTCACATTAAATGGGAAAGCGTGCCAGAGATAAGTTGAAAACACATTCTCATTCATTGACATCGACTTATCAATATGATTAGGAAAGCACATGAGGCGAGTCTCGAATCAATGATTTTGTTAGATCAGGGAAGATCCTTTAGCCGCCACATTCATTTGTATGCGCTCGCCTGGAGGAAATTCAAGATCAAGTGGGATCGACTCGTTGGCATTGTTCTCCAACGACAAATACTTCTCCGACATGCTAAAAAATCTTGAGAGGTGAATCTCGACACAATGGTATGGGATATCAGGGAAGAGCCCTCGGTTGTCACACCAATTTCTGTGTGTTTGCCTGAAGGAACTTCTAGATCATGTGGGATCGACTGGTTTGTGCTAGTCTCTGAAGATAATGACTTCTCTGACATGGTCAGGAAAGCCTGAGAGACGAATCTCGCCACAGTGGTTATGGGTGACCGGAAAGAGCCCTCGCACTACAAAAGAATATGTCTCTTCCAACGGCCAAATCAATTGGAAATGAAAATTTTTCCGTTGAAATCAATAATTTACAATGGATTTAAATAGATTCATGACCGTTGGTAATCGACCGTTGAAAAAAACACCCGTTACAATTTTCAATGACATTTCAACAACCAAAATCCATTGAAAAAATATCAACGGATTTAAACGGATAATGATGTTGAAATCTCCAGTGGGCATCGATTGGAAACTTCAATGGATGTCCGTTGAAAATTCCAATGGATATCCGTTGAAATTGTCAATGGATACCCATTGAAAATTCCAACGGATATCCGTTGAAACTGTCAATGGATGCCCGTTGAAAATTCCGTTGAAACTGTCAATGGATCCCCGTTGAAAATTCCAATGGATGCCCATTGTAATAACTATTAATGGATATTCGTTGAAAACTTTCAGAAAAATTTTAAATTTCCAATGGATGCCTGTTGGTACTTTGAGCAGAAATTTTGTATATATCAACGAATGTCCATTGATGTTATGATTGTATAATCAAGGACATCCTATGATTTTATGGCAAATTTTAAAAATTAGAAGAATATTAATAAATATTAAATTTAAGATATTAATTAAAAATTTATCAAAATTTTTAGTTTAACAAACCATACAAATAAAATAATAGGTCCTACAAATCATCTAAAAAATTAATTCTTCTTGTTCTTATATCATGACATCGCAAAAATGAGTGATGGCGGATCTCCACCGAAACTCACCAACTATCCTTTATTATGAGTGAATCGTTTAATCATCATAGTGAATTGTTTTTAATTGGTTTGGAAGAAGTTTTGATAGGATTTGAGAAGTTTTGTTAAATATATTGAAAATGAAGTGATCAACATCTTAAATACACGAATTTTGAACGGGCATCTGTTGGAAATTTGAACGGATGCCCATTAAAATCAATGTCCAATCAAAGAATATCATATCAAAACCTTTCATTTTTTCAACGGACATCCATTGAAATTTCCAACGAATGTCCGGTTAAAACGTGAAGACGGTTAGGTGCAAATTTTTTGCAATTTTGACTTTTTTCAAGACGGTTAAAACGTTGGAATTTTCAACGGATGTCCGTTGAAAAAAAATACATGACGGTTAGGCACATAATTTTGTATTTATTATTTTATTGAAGGGGTATCCATTGGAATTTTCAAGGGATGTCCGTTGAAAATTCCAACGGATATCCGTTGAAATTTGGAAAAATTACAACATGCATCCATTGATAAAGAGTGAGGATTGTTAACGGTTCACCATAGAACCTGTTGATCAATATTTCAACAGATGTGTCTGTTGGAATCCGTTGGTGATTATTTCAACGGAATGGTCTGTTGATCCATCCGTGATATTGACATGTTTTTTAGTTGTATCGACCGTCACGCCGACTTGTATTCTAAAATCTGTGAGTGCGAAAATCATTAGAGAAGAACAAGGAGGCGATCACATAGGGTGAGAGTAGAGGGTTTAGAAGGCCTACTAAGGCCCAATTATAAAGTCTTCATTTCAAAGAATATTGATATAGGAATCTTAAAATTTTTTTTACCAATACATGCACATAATACGAGTGCATAACTTCTTCTTTTTTGTTGGTAAAAGTACGTATTTTTTTTAAAGTGCGTATCTAATTTATTTCAATTATATTGTTATTAATTCTAAATGCAAGATGATAATAATTTACAGTGACTATTCAATGAGATTAATGTTTGTAATAATTTATAGTGACTATTCAATAAGATTAATTCTGAATGCATGGTAATAATAATTAATTTTCGATTTAACCTTAAGAATTTTATTTGAAGAGATTTGGTTATAAAATGTTGATGAAAAATGGTCTTATGATAACTTTGAGTCAAATGTGTTGAGAGAGAGGAAACTGTTAGAAAATATATGTGATATCTTGTTGTTAGCTTGACTTATCTGCATGTTCATATATGATTATGGTTTTCAAATTTTTATTTCAATTCTTTTATGAAATGTTTCACTAATATCATGTTTTTTAATGTCGTCTCTTGCTTTATGCAAAAACAAACTAATGTTATTGGACATTAAACTCGACAATGTGATGATTATTTGTATTTGAAAAATGGAGATTTTAGTGCCAACCAAAATCTTAATCAATTTCATAATCTTTTTTTCACGCGTTATGAAAATCAATCAAAACATCGAAATTCAATTCTAGATTACTGTAAAAGATTAAATCAAAATTGATAATTTAACTAGATTAATAACACCACGTGCATCGCACGGATACCAATCTAGTATTATTAAATAAGTAAGTCTTTAATAATGCAAATCCATTAACATATTATGTTATTTTTCCTTAATAGTTCAATCCACTAACATTAACATCTTAAAAAAAACAAATTCACCAAACTATCAATATGGGATGAACTTGCAATGTAGTATTGGTCAAATATGTCGAAGATTATTGTAAAGGAAATCATCTTACTTATCACTCACGTTATTCCAAAAATAATTAACGATATTTACCAAAAAAACTAACATATATATGAATTAATATTTATTGAAAATTTTGTGTTTTCACATGTGTTTTCTTTTAATACATATGATTAAGATCATTCAACACTTCGATAATCATGCTCTACAATGATCTACAACAAAAATAACCTAAAAATAATCAGGAAATACCAACACAATACAAGAAAATCACAATATTAATTTGATATTATAATATAATTTCAATTAATTTTTATAAATTATACAGATATAGATAACACAAGAGATCATGAAGAATATTTGTGCCCAAAATATCATATAAAATTACCGATAAATAAAAAATTTTCATTCACTTTATATCGATAAAGTATATCGTTTCGCCTTTTGAAATGAAATTTATCATGCAGCCAAATATACTTAATTCAATGAATATTTCTTTATTACTTTAAATTATCAACTCAAACTTTTACAAAAAAAATATTTTAATGAATAATAAAATTGGATTTTCAAATCTGTCTAGAGTTATCATCACACTATATTAATATATTAATTATTTTAAATAGTTATAAAAACAATAAATTCAATTAATAAAAACTGCGTAATACGCTAGACCCATGCCTACTTATTATAGAAAGCAAACACATTTCATATTGAACACTTAACTATTATTTTGTATTTTAAATAGTTAAATCAATCTTGATATTGTATACACAATTTTTTAGTTTATTTTTATTTATTGATTATTGTAATAAAATCTTAATTTTACAAATTTTCTACAATTATTTATATATTTCTAAAGATTTATATTTTAATATATTTGAGGTAAAAAATTGATTATTCGAAATATAATTGTCGGATATTCATTTATTTAAAACATTATAATGAAAAATGTTATGTAAATATTAGATTTAGGATATATTTAATTCGGTCAATGTTTAGTCATTTATAACTATATGTTGGTTTTTCGAGATTCAAACATAAAATAGATTTTAGAATACTTATGTTCAATGACAATATTTGTGTAAATGTTTTTACTAATAAATATGTGATGATATTCCAAACATGAATTTCAAAACACTACAATATAAAATATATTCTGAAAATCAACACTAATATATATATATATACTAGTTTTGAATCTGTACGCGCAGAAAATTTTGTGTTTCAATATTTTTAGTGAAAATTATTAACATCATTATATACTAATTTATATATATATATATATATATCTCTATATATTAAAAGCTTAAGTTTTTCCTGACTTCTGGTGCATTCTCGCTTCTCAGACGTACACGTCATCACTACCTATCTTTAATGACCCACCACCGATCTTTAATGATTTCTCTTAGACACCTTCTTCTAATGTTCCTCTCCCCACCATTCTTCTCTCTCACGTTCTGACTTTTCTCCTCCCCACCATTCTTCTCAGACGTAACATCTCCATGGTTTTTGCTTTCATAGGGTCATTTCGAAAACTTGTCCAAATTTTGTTGCCGAACATCGAGGGGCTCTTCGATTTGAGGTCGTCGAATTCGATTAGGGTTCACGCCGCGATGAATCCGACCGGCAGAGATCTATATCCAGAATCTAAAAATCGATTGATTCCTGGTTTCCCACGTGCCCCTTTCCTCAGGGTTGGTCCTCTTGTTATGAAATTGGACAATTGATTGATTCCTGGTTTTACTTCGAAATCTGAATCATGGGTTTTGTTCTTAGGTAGAGACGGAGGAGCATCCCGACATATCAGAGGCTTATTCCGTGTCCGCTGTTCCTTTCTTCGTCTTCTTTAAGGTAACATGGTTTCATTGATTCGGGTTGAAGTTTACATGTGATGTGTTTAGGATTTAGGGTTTTGTCGAATTGGGTTCGTAGATGTTCTGCTCTGCGTTTGATATATATTAAAAGTTGATATATATTTTGTAATCTCTTCCATTGGGCAAATTGTTTCTTATACATCAATGTGTGAGGTTAGCTTCACCGATGGAGGTTAGACGACGAGCTGCGCAGAGTACAAAGATTTGCGCTCGGCCGGATGACGATGAAGGAACGATGGGTCAGTGAGGTATTCCTTCTTCTTTGAATTTTTTCCATTTTCTAAATCCTCTAATATGATTTCTTCTCCTTCGAATTACAAAGATCGATCCAAGTACGATTTGTGTCTTCGTTTGTTTTTGAAATGCATTAGATCCAGATTGCTTTCGTCGCATATAATTCTGGTGATGGATTTCGGATGTTCGCTTTCGCCTATCTTGCCGGTGGAAGAGGCGATCCTTTTGAGCGGAGATCGATTGAGTATTTCACTGAATGCTCGGCGACATCATTGTAAGTGGTGGACTTAGGCCTCTAAATTTGCTACAACGCATTCATATCATTTAGATTTTACTTCGTGTCGTCTTCCATATTCCAATCTTTAATATCATGGTTGACATTTTCTATTCTAATTACTTGTTCTACTTTACATTCCATAGAGCTTCATCTCCTGTTGTGAATGATCTTTATGGACTCTAGACAGATATATACTTATCTTTCCACTTTATTGAACCAAATCATTCTGAAACTTTACCTATTCGCATCTCCAGGTTCTCTCTGTGACATTGGATACTTTGGTCAGAGGAGGCAGTCCATTCTATGATCAATGTTGAAGGAAATGCCTCCGCCAATTCTATATACGAGGCTTTTATTCCTGAAGGTTGCTCGAAGCCAGGACCTGATGGCAGTCATGACCAGCGAATGAGATTTATTAGGTATACCAATATTATAAGATATATCCATTCTCATATCCTGACAAATGAATATTCCTCTTCAAGCAAATCTATACGGGCTAAAATGCCAAATCTGAACTTTTTAAACCAAAAGACTAAGATTGAGATGAGTTCACCTTATTTTCTTAAGGGTTTAAAATAAGGTAAACTGCAAATTATGTTTTCAGACCGCCAAAGAAGCATATTAAGTTGTCATCGTGCCTTAGTTGTGTCATCTTTGGACTACCTCAACTATTTTGGAAACCATTTTGCTAATCCGGACTGAGTCACACCAAACTATATTGGAAATCAGTCTCAGACCACAGATCATTCATGTTTAGTGAGTACTAAAAAGAAATTTAAATCTTATTTAGGTCAAAGTATGAGCTCCAATAGTTTCTAAAACCAAGCTTAAGGATTACATCAGGAAAACGCTCTGTAAAGAGTTCGACATCTCTCACATCAAGTCTTTCTAGAAAGATCATGGATAGCTTTCGTAATAATTCATCACATCATAGGATAATGCTTTTGTTTCTTTTGTTTATTCACGATAAAAATGGATGGTTCATTTGACTTTTTCTATTTCGAAACTTCTTGGAAACATTACATGTATGAAACTTGTAGAGCTGACATTTTTCATGCTTATTGTTCTCCCTCCTTTGTAACTGTGGTCGCCCTGTGTGATGCACACTTTTGCATCTTTTGTCAGCTGATGTGGATTTCGATTTTAATACTTTCTCTCCATTCGGAACTTGGAAATGACAACACTAAGGTGAAATGTTAAAATTACAGCAGGAAGGTGGTGAAAGTTATATGCCTGTTATGTAATATTTGGATAGTCTTAGGTTAAAAGTGTAATTATTAAAAGTTAATAATTCTATTTAAGAAACGAAAACTAGGTTTTCGATATAAGATTTTAGAATCACTAAACCCTAATAGCCGTCAAAAGAAAAACTACGAAGAACGAAATAGTTTTCGTTTATCGAGAATTCCGCATCAAACGTTGAAGGCAGAATCCGATCTCGGCGTGGATACACGTAGAGGACTTGTACTATCAAGTCTATCATCCGATTGTTACAAATTCAACGTTACAGGTACGAAATCGTTTCTATATTTGTTTATCGTTGAAAACCCCGAAAAACTAATCTGAATATGACTAGATCTAAA
>CM071873.1:29220929-29234761 GCA_036759665.1 Gynandropsis gynandra
CTAGTGGAAGGGATGGTGAGAGTAGCACAAGGAGTACACCCCCAGGTACACCTTTGCAATTCTCATTATCTAACTCACCTATATCCGAGGAATTTAACACTGGAAGTTCCAGTGAGACATCCCGAGAAGTACATAAGACCCGACGCCTAAGTGATCTATATCGTACTACGGAAGAAACGGAGGATTTTCAACCAGATGAGGGTTGTTACATGGCAACTTTAGAACCTACTTCGTATGAAGAGGCTCTAAAGGACCCGAATTGGAAAGAAGCAATGAACACGGATATGCAAATGTTACACAAAAATGAGACGTGGTACTTAACGGACAGACGTGCTAATCAGAAGGTGATAGGGGTCAAATGGATTTATAAGATAAAAACGGGCGAAGAGGGGAAGATCCAGAAATATAAGGCGAGATTGGTAGCTCGGGGTTTTACACAAACCCACGGATTGGATTATGGCGAGACATTTGCCCCGGTATCAAGGCACGATACAATTCGTACCTTGATAGCAGTGGCAGCACAGAAAGATTGGCCGCTGCATCAGATGGATGTCAAATCGGCGTTTTTGAACGGGGAAATTAAAGAAGAGGTGTACGTAGAGCAGCTACCCGGATACGAGGTAACTGGGTTTGAATATAAAGTTTTACGACTAAATAAAGCACTCTACGGATTGAAACAGGCACCGAGGGCCTGGTACAGCAAAATAGATGGATTTTTTCTAAGGGAAGGTTGTACTCGAAGTCATTGCGACGCGGCAATGTACATTTGGATTGAAGGAGGTAATATTTTGATTATCTGCCTTTACGTGGATGAGGTTAATTACCTCGTTGGAGGAATTTTTCTAAGTCAGGCAAAGTATGCTACCAAACTTCTTGCAAAGTTTGGTATGCAAGACTCAAAAGGGGTAGCTACACCCCTGACTATACAATGCAAAGAAAAGGAGAAGGAGAACGGCGATGAACTTACGGATTCGACGCAATACCGCAGTATGGTAGGAGGGATTTTGTATCTTGCGTCCACCCGTCCTGACTTAGCTTTTGCCGCTTCGTACCTGTCACGAAGCAACTCACAACCGACAGTCAACAATTTACAAAATGTTAAAAGAGTGCTAAGGTATATAAAGGATACAGTTGACTACGGTTTGATGTTTAAACAAGTTGAATATGCAGAATTGGTGGGATTTGCGGATGCTGACCTAGCTGGACACTACAATGATATGAGGAGTACTACGGGGTTTTGCTTCACAATTGGAAGCTCAATTTTCAGCTGGGAAACGCATAAACAAACCATCGTCGCACAGTCAACGGCCGAAGCCGAATACATGGCCCTAAGTTCGGCTACTAATCATGCGACATGGCTACAACGACTGTTCGGGGAGCTAGGGTTCGATATGACCTACGGGATTCCTATTTACAGTGATAGCACGGCGGCTATCGCAATCGGTAAAAACCCTATCGACCATAAACGCACTAAACACATCAAAATCAAATTTCACGTGGTTCGTGAGGCACAGAGTGAAGGACGGATAAACTTACGCTACATGAAGGGGGAGAACCAGCTCGCCGACATCCTGACGAAGCCCTTGCCCACCGAGAGGTTCGTCGCGATGCGGAGGAGGATAGGTGTTGCTTCCCGGCCGCTCAGGAGGGAGACTGAAGACGCTGAGCACCGCGGGAGCAACATGTCGGCAGGGAGGCGACAGGGAGGAGCTGCGGAAGTGGAGAACTCGAACCCTAGGTGTTTGGAAGTGTCTCGAACTCTTCTGAACCCTAGGTTAAAGTTGACGAAGCGGGTTGTCGGGTGTGAAGCGGAATTGAGCCGGGTTGACGAAGCCCACACGGTTGAAGCCCAAAAGACGGCCCAGCTCATCAGCAAGGAAGACGGCCCAGCAGCATCCAGCCCGTGAAGAAGTCGGCCCATGCACAAGAAAACAAAGGAGATCAGCAATAAAATTAAAACAAATCGGGGAGCTCAAATTGGACTTTTCACTAAAGACAGGAAGAATATTTTCTGTTAAGGGGCATTGTTGGCAAGATAACCATAACGGTTGAGCAGCCCTAATTCTCTAAACACTCCCGGATATATATGTATTTGTTTTTCAGTAATATCAATCAGAGCATTATTCAGAAATTATCATTGTTCATTGTTTATCTTTTTCACCCAAAAATTGAGAGTAAACACAGTAAGGAGAGAACTGAGCAAACACTTAATCTTTCAAGCTAATTTTCTTTCTTGTTTCCACAATATTAACAAAGGAAGAATGATCTAAGCTCATGACTTATTATCAATTTTATTCATGAGCTCAACAAATCTATAACAACAAACCTACACTTGCTTATCGTTGAGGAGCATCCCATTCAGTTGCTCTATAGCCTTCTGTGCAGATTCTTCATTGTCATACTGCACAAACCCATAGACTTTGGATTGACCAGAGGCATCAGTTGCAGCTTTGCAATAGAGAATGGGCCCAAAAGCCGAAAATGTGTCATAGAGTGCTTTGTGGTCAATAGATTTGTCAAGATTTTGAAAACTGTAAATATAAAATGTTAGATGGCAAGCCAACACAACAAACTATAATCCCGATTCCTTCTTCAGTCACAATTCGTTTCATAAGATGTCCCCATAGATACGCTTTTTTCTTTCAGATGAGGGTGTGAACAATGCAGCATTAATTATGTATACTTGATTGCTCACGGTGATTAATTTGAAAATATTTTCAGGTTATTTTAGAAAAGGAAGCTTAAATGTGCACATAACTGAAGTTAAATGTGTATGAAATAAGAGGAACCATGCAAAAGGAAGTTGATAAGCGTCAGTACCTTGATAAATATATTACCAACTCCGCTTTTACGGAGACTCAGATCACGGACAGAATACATAACTCTGATAGCCTTTCCATTGAGAACTATGAAATTCAGCTCATTTATCGCCCTTGCAGCTGTCAACAATTAAAACCAAGAACAGAAGATGAAATCTGGTAGCCTTTCAACCCAATCAATGTTATCATGCAGGCTGGAATTATCGAGCATGATTTACATAACTGCTTTAGTGATAGTTATAGAATAACAGCTGATTGAAAAATGAACTATAGCAAAATCTTGACGGGGACGAAACCAAAGAAAGGAAAAATAGAAGAAGATTGTAGTTCATAAATAATTTTGAATTGCACGTCAAATGGGAAAGAAGTTGCTAGCTAAGCATCCTATAATATTTCAGCTATGCATGGAGGGATGTAGCTCATAAAATTTTTTCCACATTAAAGCACCTCCTTTGTCAAAACAAAAACTCATTGAAAGAGCCAATGACTAAGCAAAGCTAATATAGTCATATGCCAATGAGATATCTAAATTGAATTAGGGAATTTGATAGCATGTGCAAAACCTAGTGTATATAACAACCTAGTGTATATAACAACTAATACAAGTTGAACATGATAAACCGATATCCTGATCAGCCCCTTTGAGAGGAAGACCTGGAGACTGAAGATAAATACACAAAATTAGATAAATTATCCTGGAGACAGAAGGAATATGACGATGCAAAAAACTGGACTCACAAGCAGGAAGATACAGGGGGACAGTTTACCTTACCATGGCAGGACACGGTTCACCAAGCATTGATATCACCAAATATGAGATTCATTAGAACTTTGAATGGGAACAGTTGACCATAAAGCTGTTTAACACATCTGTATGTCATAAGGATATGTTTTTTTTCTTTTATCACTTTGCACATGAGAAATATGCAAGAGAAATGCCATGATCAAAATTCACAGCAATGGATAATCAAAGTCAATAAATTGGTTTGCATGTATAATTGTACGGGTCTCCAAAATATTAAACATGGACCTCTTCTTTGCCTTAACCTATACAATATACATAGCAATGATTATAACTTCTAAAAGCAAGGAGGTCTTGAATATTGAAGTTAATCAAGAAATCAATAGCAATGAGCAAATGTCAATAACAAATAGACGATAGAGTTACTATTAAAATGCACTAAAAGGAGTTAAAAACTTCCAAGAATAATGGTAAGTATTGAGCAAAGAATATCCATACGGTAAGCTGAGAAGCTTAACATATTGTCGTAGTTCTTCGTTGTAATCCTCAAAATGTGGCTTCCTCCACCCGAACATCACACATCTAAAGATCAATTTCTTTTGTCGTGATAATTTCCGGTTCAATGGCCTACAAAAAGCTATTAAACGATTCGACAACCTCATTTAGAAATATGTATAGCAAAAAAATAAACTGAAATTGTCATCTTCAAAGTTGCTAATGATAGGGAAAAATTGGCAGGAAAACAACACCATAGCAATATTCGATTAATAAAAAGGAACAGTCAAATCAGTCACCTTTTTATCACAGTTCAGTGCCTACCATTAGCCATCCCGTGTTCGAAAAAAACACATAATAGCATATCATGTTTCACTCCCTCCACTGATAATGACAAACCTTAACAAATATTGTGCATTTCAAAATCATTTTGCTCATTTCGCGCACAAAGCGTCTAAATCGATCAAAATACACAAATTCAAAACTAACAAAAATACACAAAACATAGACACGACAAAGAATAGAAATTTACATGGAGCACAAAACATGACAGATTATCAGTTATTCATTCTATTTCCACAGGAAAATGGGTACAAATATGAGCTCCAAGAGAGGAAGCACATAAAAAAAACAAACAAAATCTGAAATGAAAACCCAAACCAAATGAACCCAATGTCAGACCTAAACCAAAACCAAATCGGCGAAAGTAAGAGATAGTACCTGTAATTGGCCGGAGATCGTCATCATTTCTTTTCCATCAGCGACGAATCCTTTAAATCATAACCCAAATCCATGAGAGGAACCATGTTCTTATCTGCAAACGGCTAAGAAGCAATATCTGGGTAGGTTACCGATCGAACATGGGAGAGGTAGAACGAATTTGAGGGGAGGAGGGACAAATTCGAACGTACTGGAACAGTATACATCATACCCATGTCGTGCCGGATTCTTCTCCATCAGCAGACGCACGACAATTGCTCTTCTTCTCCATGAGCAGTCGCGCCATGGCCGAAGATCGTCATCATTTCTTTTCCATCAGCAAAATAATTCCTTGAAATCATAACCCTAATCCATGAGAGGAGCCTGTTCTTATCTGCAAACGGCTAAGAAGCAATATCTGGGTAGGTTACCGATCGAACATGGGAGAGGTAGAACGAATTTGAGGGGAGGAGGGATAGATCCGAACGAACTGGAACAGGATACATCATACCCTTGTCGTGCCGGATTCTTCTCTATCAGCAGACGCGCGGTAATTGATCTTCTTCTCCATGAGCATGCACGCCATCCTCTTCTTCTCCATGAGCAATTGTTTGGCCGGGAATCCGACGGGAATGATGCTTCATCCAATTCTTTTACTTTTCCAACTTCTGCTTCCAACTCCAATGCGTACGCCTACCAACAAGAAATGTGAGAATGTACGGAAAGCCTGCGTAGGTAATCGAAGAACAACATAGTTAGTCGATTCCAGAAAAACGAATCGACTTAAACTGGATACAACGCCAGAAATCGGAATTTTCGGAGGCGATCCAACAATTGAGAGACCAGTCATGAACCCATTCATCGATGGTGGAAACGCGATTGAACTTATCATCGCCGTCGGTTACCATCGCCCTCGGTTACGAGAGAAGGGACTTCAAATCTCTAAGAGAAGGACGAGTGAACTTACCATCACCCTCGGTTCTCCATGAGTAGCACCGATCAATTCAGACGGATTCAGCTACGGGTGGTGAACAGATGCGGAAGAGGAATCACTGGCATCGTTTGATGCGTATCAAATTTAAACAAATATTTAACCTAAACTACCCGCAAGTGCACGATACCTGTGTAGTACTTTAGGTGTCGATCCCACAGGGACTACGCAACACAACCTAAACTCAAACTGTGAATCAAAATTGCAACGAACGAATATGGAATTTGAGAATGAAATACTAATAAAAATAAACAAACGAGTTCCTAACAATGAGACGAACGTTCTAGGAATCCGGTTTCACAACAAGACTACCGAAACCAACAATCAACCTATCTAATCATGTAATCCGGATCAAGTTATCTAACGCAGATGATCCTAATATGATATCTACCCTCTCTCAAGGCATAGACACGTGATCTAATCAAGTTATCCCCTACTTTCATGGCTGACACCTTAAGCTAAACCAATAAGTTATGTGATTCATCCGTTTTACCATCAATCGCTGCTACCCTACTTTCGTGACCTAACCTCGGTTTTTCTAAACCTGATCTTCTAGGACTAGAATTCTCCTTTCGGTCCTTCTCCTAATCCCTAACACATGCATCTACTTGGTTTTCGTAAATGCAAGTCATTCAAGCTCTCAGACAAAGAATAGATAGACAAAAACGGGAAATGCATTCAAAGATAAATCGAAGTAGTTCAGGGATAGCCATGGGCTAATCCCTTCTCCTAGAACAAAACAAACTACTTGCTCATGCGTCCGTAAACAAACATAATCGAAATAGATAGTCTAAGGAACATGAAAACCAAACGAAACCGAAGTCTTGGATTGATCTCCAATGCTCCTTGTATGCCTCCTTCGCAAGTGTCTCCTTCTTCGATTCTGTTCTCTCTACTCTCTCTCCTCGATTTAAAACTCAAAAACTCACTCTCTAACTGAAGCTCTCTTGACCCCTAGCTCACGTTCTTCCTTTTTCCTTCTTCTTTTCTTTCCTTTTCTCCTCCTTTTTCCTTTTGGTCGTTCAGTTCTTTTCCTTTTGTTGCAGCAGCCACCGATTTTGCCTTGTCATGAGTTTTCCATTCTTGATGAAGTTGGGCAACGTTTCCATTACTTTCTCGAGCAAAATATCTCTTATTCCTCTTATCTAAAGTCTTTTCCTTTTTGTATAAGTCACCAACAAGTTCCTTTTCTTTTTAAGACAAATTAACTTATCTGGTGTTGCAGGTGACGGACGCGACCCGTGTGGGCTGAGTGTGTGCCCCGCGCGCGCGCGACGCAATGATTGCGATGGAAAACAAGGCGACCTGCGCGGGCTAAGGAGTGCCCGCTCGGGCTAGGGTGTGCCCCGCGCGGGCTGAGGTGTGCCCCGCACGGGCTGGAGCCCCGAGCGTGCTGATGGCTTGCCCGACTCGTGCTCAATTTTCTGGACCAATTGCCGAACTGAATGCCCCACGTAGGCAAGGGTGTACCCCGCGCGGGCTGAGCTTGTTAACGCCGATTCTCGTCCCGTTTGTTTTGTGATGATCCTCGATGTTGGTACTTTGTCTTGTGTACGTCCTTTAGCTCCAAAATGAACTGAATACGCATTAAGACCTATAAGAAAATGAAAACACGAAAACGATTAAAACAGATACAAAATCATACGTAAACATTGCATCTATATCGTAAACATCTCTAAAATCGTGCAAAAAATACGTATGAAAAGAGATGATCCCCCAGACAAAAGAGATGATCAAAATCCCCTAGAAAACGTAAACGTGGAACACGTGGGGTATATAAAATCCGAGAATTCCCCTTTCTCCAAGAAATACCGCTAAAGCGAATCCTAACCGATCAAGTAGCAAGTCGAGAGCAAATTCGGCCTAATTAAATTTTCAGTCTTCATCCTAGGTTCACCAAGGCTACCCGCGAGAAAGTAAATCGAAGCCAAACTAAACAAGCCACTGTAACTCTCTCCACCAAACAAGACTTCAGACAAATGCTAAACCTAGAGCAATCGAGGATACTTGTTTCTTTTCCGAGCTTCTTTCTTTCTTTATTCTTTTTTTCCTTTTTCTTTTTTTCCTTTTTCTTTTCTTTTGTTTTTATGTCTTCTGTTTTTTTTCTTTTTTTTCGTTATGCATACACACTAGGCTTCAAGGACATCGGATTTGAAGGGATTCAGCCTCTACTTAGACCCAGACTACCGATGACGGTATACTCATGCATCTCGTTCAAGAGTGCAGCGGAGTAGGCGACGTTTTTATTGTGACATGCCCTTAGGACGTAAGAAGATGATCGCCAACCCACCACTTAGACCCGAACCATCTAAAGAGTTTCATGGTCGATGCACTCATATCAATTTTAGATCATTCTTTTAGGCATTATTTCTATCGACAGCAGAGTGTTAGTGTGCTCTCTTAATCTGCAAAATAAGCTCGATCACATACGATCTAATAATCCTCATAAAAAGAAGCAAAGCATCATCTATACGAAGTATGACCATCTGGATAGAGAGAATAAACGATAAACTAGCCTAGCAACCTCGTCTAAACCCCCCACAAGCAACACTAGGGTTTCCAAAGAATTACGACCTATTGTTTTTCAGCCGACTAATAAGCTCTAACGCTTAGGAAAAACCTAGCTCAAACATGAAAAATCTCACGGAAAAGGCTAACTTCTTAAGTATCCTAGGTTCAGGGTTCATGTCAAAATGTGGCACCGGACAAGTGCTTGGGACGACTCTGACTCACGAAAGCAAAAACAAACTAAAAACTACAAAATCAAAGAGAAAATGAAACGAAATCACCTGAAAAACGTGAGCTGCTCCTCCAGACTTGAATTGAATGGCATCCTCGACGTGAAGCTCCGATGGAGGGTAAGGGAAGTGAATTCACGTTTTTTGTGGTACTTTTTGTGTTTTTCTTTTTTTTTTAATTATCCGAGTCTTTAACTAAAAACTAAGGAAAATAGAAAACAAACAGCTGGGTTGCCTCCCAGAAAGCGCTTATTTAACGTCTTTAAGCTTTTACGTCTCCATTCCTCATGTGTGCGCGACGGGTGGATGGGAAAGGGAAATCGAGTTTCCACTTTCAATTGGTTGAGCGGCTTGGTAGAGATTTAGTCGATGTCTATTACTCTGAATGTTCCGCCCGAATCGCTCCATAGTTCCACTTCTCCATGTGTGAAGACTTCTCATACCTGAAAAGGACCAGACCAACGAGACCGTAGGTTGCCCGAGAAAAGCTTAGGACGAGAATCGAAGAGTAGAACTAAGTCACCTAGTTGGAAGTCATGAGGTAGGGTCTTTTGTCGTGCCATCCTTTAGTCACTGCATCTTTCTTTGGCACATCATGCACGGGACTCACTCCTTCACTGCCCGAGGTTGGATAAATGGTATCTGCATCGAAAATTTTCATGACGTCTTTTTCCATTACCTCTTGCAAGTGCGGGTGCAGCCTCCTTTGAGTTTCGGTGGAAGATTCGTGGCTGTCTTCCGTATAAGTTCCGTGCGTACATATTGAATAGCTGACTCTCCTACGCTTCTTTACGTGTGTGGATTGTTTTCTCATCTCATCTGCACTAAAGTTATCATTCATAACAGCAGGATATATTTTATCGCATTCAACGTATTCATACCGGAAAGAAGACGGAGGTGGCTCGGGCTCAAGTTTGGACGTCTTCTCCACTGCGAAACCAGCGTGCATTTCGTGTGGTATTTCCTCACGTGGGGCGTCTCCTAGTGCTGCAATAGCACTCATGAATTTTGTGTACAGCTTGGCTCCTTCGTCCGTAAATCATGCATCTTCGCAAACTCGTGTTAAATATCGTACAAGAGGATTAGAAACACTTACTTGATCATGTGTGTCTTTGGCAAACTCGTCTAGCGAATCGACTGTAAAGCAAGAATCCTTGAATGAGAGTCCGTTCATGGGGCTGGACAAGTTGAATACTATCATCTCATCTCCGACACGTAAGGAAAGCTTTCCTTGTTGTACGTCTATCATGGCACCTGCAGTAGCTAAAAACGGTCTACCAAGAATAATAGGTATCCTAGCATCTTCCTTTATTTCAAGTACAACAAAATCAGTGAGAATGAAGAGATTACCTACCTTGGTGGGAATTGTTTCAACAATTCCCACCAGATATGTCACAGAATGATTCGTGAGGCGTAGAGACATCTTTGTAGGTTTGAGATTCCCGAAGTCCATTCGCTTGAAAACCGAGTGTGGTTTGATGCTCACGCTTGCTCCTAAATCACACAAAGCATTTTCAATGTCAAGATGACCTATTGTGCATGGAATGGAGAAAATTCCGGGTTCCTTCAACTTTGGTGGCAGCTTGTTTTGAAGGATAGCGTTGCATTCCTCGGTAAGTGCTACCGTCTCGTTTTCTTCGATATACCTCTCTTTGGAAACAACCTCTTTGATGAGTTTGGCATGATTAGGCATCTTTTGGAGGGCTTGCACGAATGGGATGTTGATGTCAAGCTTCTTGAGACCCTCTAAGAATCTGCCCACTCTCTCTTCGTTCTTGCTGCTCACCAACCATTGAGGAAACGGTATCGGAGGTTTGTACGCTGGTGGAGCAACATATGGTTTGTCCAAATCTGGTTCAACTCCTTCCATAATCGCAATCTTACATTTGCCTCTTTTCATGGACGTACCAGCAGCTTGCTCTTGCTCTTTGGAGGGCGAATGCTCAATCATATCACTGCTGCACACAGAAATAGCGTTCACGTACTCTCTCGAGTTTACCGGGAAGCTGTCCGGGATTGCGAGAGGATGAGGTAGCTTGCTGTGCTACGGAGTTCTCTAAGCTCTTCACATGGTTGCTCAAGGATTCCATATGAGTTTTGAGCTCGTTGATCGCTATCCCCACATCCGCATTGAATTTGGCTTGAGTCGATTGTTGCTGCCTTTTCTCCTTGATAAATTCGAACATTACCACCTCAAGGTTCGACGAAGGGGCTTGAGGAGGTTGAGGAGCTTGTGCAACTTGTCGAGCATTCTGAAATTGCTGATTATTTTGCTGGTACGGCTGTTGCGGTTGCTGAAATCCCGAATACTTCATCGGTTGAGTCGTTCCGTATGATAAGTTCGGGTGGTTCCTCTAATTCGGGTTGTAGGTATTCCCGAATTGTGTGTTTTCTTGCTGCTGGGCGTAATTCATATGTTACATGTTCTCTTGCAGCATGCATTGATAAGCCATGTGTTCTGTATCTTCACAATTCACGCATTACATGGTGTTCGCTGCATTACCCGTTGCTCTGCCCTGATTCGGCTCGTATAGGCGTCGAGTGCTGTTGGGCATACCTCTTGGTGTTGACCACATGGTATGGTTCATGGCGAGGTTATCGATCAGCTCGTATGCCTCCTCGACGCTCAGATCCATAAACGATCCTCTAGCAGCGTTATCCAACGTCGTTCGGTGTTCATCTGAAATTCCGTTGTAAAAGGTTTGGATAACTTACCACTGTTCTAAACCATGGTGTGGACACATCTGTAGAAGATCTTTAAATTTGCCCCAAAAAAACTTTGGGTCCCCCCCCCCCCCCCTCATCTGAATCATCTTGCTCGGAGGAAAGAAGCGTGATAAGAACAATATGCAGCGCTGATCCCAAGTCGTGATTGAACCAGCGGCAAGCGATTACAGCCATGTTTTTGCTCGTCCCCCAATTGAGAAGGAGAAGAGACGCAGTAAGATCGCATCCTCTGAGATTCTGTGTATCTTGAATGTCCCGGAAAGCTCGAGGAAGTCTCTGAGGTGCTGATGGGGATCCTCGTGATTTCCATCCATGAATTGCTTCTGATAAAGCATGTTGATCATTTCGATATGTTCCCTAGCAACAGCAGGCATCCTTATAGCTGTTTGCACGATGTTCATGTTCAACACCGCGTAATCGTTGAGGCGACGTGGTGGAGGAGCCTGTAGTTCTCGCGGTTGAGGTGCGAGTTGTTGTTGCTGCATGTGCCCCAAATTACCGAGAGGTAATTGAAGTTGTTCGTGGCCGTTCTGATTATCCATATCTCATTGATCTGACGGCTCTTGTTACCTTCTTCCTTGCCCTTTCTCAGTTGTCTGCAAGTATGCACGATCTCGGGGTCGATTTGGAGTAGACTAGAAGCACCTTAAGACCTGGTCATAAACCAACAAAGGACAAACGAACGGAAATAGGTAGAAAGAAATGAAAGAAAAGAAAACAAAAAACAAAAACAAAACAAGAAAGATTAAGGCTCAAATCTAAGACGTCTTGACAATAGTCCCCGGCAACGGCGCCAAAAAATTGATGATAACACGTAATCCGTTGTAGTTTTTATATCATTCTTAAGTCTAGTTTTGAGTAGATTTATTAGATTTCATTCATTTATCGAGTTTATTCGAAGACTTTATCTACATTTTGTGTTTTGCATAGGAAACGAAGACATGAGGAGAAACACGAGAGATTATGGCAATTTAACCCCGAAAACATAGTTGAGTGACAAGGTTCAACTTGTGCAAGGCCGTGGATTGAAGTGAACATAAAAACACCGAGCGAAAGGAGCGGAAAAAACATCTTAGGACATGCACGCTCAGGCATCGGAAGTGTGCCCGCTCGGGTAATTGATGCCAAGACAACCCTGTAGCTTTGCACGACTCGGGTGCTCAAGGAATATGATCGAGCATGTGTGCCAAATCGGGTGGAATATGAGTGCCCGCTCGGGTTAATTGTCATCAAGATGCGCCGTAGCTTTGCACGACTCGGGCTGAAGAGGAACACACTCGGGCATAGGTGCCCGCTCGGGCTAAAATTGCCAATTTATAATGAATTCTTGTGCTTAATGAATGGTGGATCTTAATGCTTTCATACTTGTACGCCACTTGATATGAATGAATTCGGTATTTGATCATGTTTTCAGATTGATTGGTTGATCTTAATGCTTCAATACTTGTACGCCACTTGATTGATGATGTTAGAAGTCTAATAAATCTACGCCAGGGCATTAGACTTTGGAACTTAGCCATGATTTAGGGTTTAATCGGTTTAGAATCTACGCCAGGTCAATCGATTGGATTTAGGGATTAGGATAGCGGTCGTAATGCGTCTATGTATTTAAGATGCGCAATAGATATATTGGTATATGCATGCTAGATAGTGGACAAGTCTACGCCAGTCGGTTCCTATAGGAGAGCTTGAATTCCCTGAACTCGTGATAATATCTGAGACCAATGATCTTGTTAGAACTTCGTTGCATCGTTGTGCGACTCTCGATACCTATGGTGTTTAGTCTTTGAGTCATTCCTATCATTAGTTTAGTTTAGTTTGCATTTGCATTCCATTCCACTATTGATTTCACACGTCTTATTCATTAGTCTAATAGCTTTAGAGTTGCATCAATTCCTTGTGTTCGACCCAAGTTGCTACACGATCCGTATCCTTGCGGAAGCGTTAGTCTAGGTAATTTATTACTTGATATAACGCACATCAAGTTTTTGGCGCCGTTGCCGGGGAATTGATTACGGCTTTAGAGTTAGGAAAATTTAGATTTAGAGTCAGTTCCGCGGGGAATTGATTACGGCTTTAAAGTTAGGATACTTTTGAATTAAGACATAGTCCTTTCCAGAGTCTTCATTTGTTTTTCGTTTTTGTTTTTTTTTATAGAGTAAAAAAAATAAAAAAATTTTACCTCTCGGAGCTTAATCGAATTTTGTTCTTTATTTTGCGAGGTAACATGAACAACATCAACTCTTGGAGTGCCGATATAGCTGAGATGAATTATCAATTTTGCGAACCTCGTCATATGCTATCTAAATCATACCGTCCACATTACTCGGAGAATATTATGGGAACAAGACGTTTGGGAGAATACCGATGGTATGCTGAATGCACAATATGAATTTGGGAGTTTTCAGCCATGGATGCAACCCCAAATTCAGAATTATCCATCATATGCGCCCCCATGTCCGCGACAAGAAGCTAATGCCGATATTATGTCCATGCTCGCTCAATTCGCACAAGGGGAGAAAGAAAATCTCACCTTACTTAGAGAGCTGCGAGCGGGTTATAGAGACATGATTAATGACCTAAAGATCTTCGGCAATGAAGTTGCACAACTCGCTGCAAAT
>CM071873.1:29252132-29266539 GCA_036759665.1 Gynandropsis gynandra
TGTGGTTCTCGTTGTTGAGGCACGAGTGGTTGTTGCTGCATTTGCCCCAAATTACCGAGAGGTAACTGAGCATGTTCATGGCCGTTCTGATTATCCATATTCTGTTGTTCTGACGGCTCTGTGTTGTCTTCTTCCTTACCCTTTCTCAGTAGTCTGCAAGTTCGCTCGATCTCTGGGTCGATTCTGAGTAGACTAGAAGTGCCTTGAGACCTGGTCATACACCAAGAAGAACGAATGAAAGGAACTTAGGTAGAAAGAATCGAAAGTAAACAAAAGCAAAAATAAAATAAAAATAAAAATAAAGCAAGAAGGACTCTAGGTTCGAATCTAAGACGCGTTGACAATAGTCCCCGGCAACGGCGCCAAAAACTTGATGCGTATCAGAGTTAAATATAACCTAATCTACCCGCAAGTGCACGGCACGTGTGTAGTATTTTAGGTGTCGATCCCACAGAGACTACGCAACACTACCTAAACCCGAACTACGAATCAAACTTGCTAACGAAAGAGTGGTGATGAAGAATGAAATACTAAAAGTGACTAAACTACTTGGGTTCTAACGATAAGACAAGCGTCCTAGGAAACCGGTTTCACCACAAGACTACCGAAACCAACGATCAACCTATCTATCATGCAATCCCTGTTAAAGCTATCTAAGGCGGATGATCCTAATATGATATCTACCCTCTCTCGAGGCATAGACACGTGATCTAGACAAGCTGCCCCCTACTTTCGTGGCTGACACCATGAACTAAACCCATAAACTCTGTGATTCGCCCGTTCACCCTCAACCGTTGCTACCCTACTTTCGTGGTCTAACCTCGGTTGTTCTAAACCTGACTTTCTAGGACTAGAATTCTCCTTTCGTTCCTTCTCCTAACCCCTAACACATGTATCTACGTGATCAGCGCAAACACAAGTAAATTTAAGCATTCAGATAGAGAATAGATAAACTAAAACGGGAAGATGCATTCAAAATAGATCAAAAGCGGTCTCGGGATAGCCAAGGGCTAATCCCTTCTCCTAGAACAAACAAACTACTCGCTCATGCGTCTGTAAAGAAACATAAACATAGTAGAAAGTCTAAGGAACATAAAAACCAAACAAAACCGAAGTGGTGGTGCTTGATCTCCAATGCTCCTCGCTTATCTCCTCGCAAGAATCTGCTCTATCTTCTCCTCAATTGTTCTCCATGTATGCTTGCTGTAATGACGTCTTTTTGCCTCCTTTTAAGCCTCCTAAGTCGGTCCAATTGTTGCCTACATTGCCCCCCGAGTTCCCTTATGTCTTAAGTTAATTTAACTTAAGTTTTGAGCAGTTTCGGGCCGCGACCCGCTCGGGCATTGAGTGTGCCCGCTCGGGTACGGCTAGCACAACTCGTGCGGATGCTGGCTGGAATGCAATGCCCGCTCGGGCATGGTGTGTATGCCCGCTATGGCACTAGGCATCTGGTCGGGCAAGACATGCCCGAGTCGTGCAGTCGTGCAAATGGTGCACAAGTTTGGCCGAAGGTCTTGCCCGGTCGTGCAAGAGTTGTGCCCGACCGGGTGGAGACTTTTCTTGCTCAATCTCGTCCCGTTTGTCTTGTGATGATCCTCGAAGTTGCTCCTTAGCTCCGTGCATGTCCTTTTAGCTCAAAAATGATCCAAATACGCGTAAAGACCTGTAAGAACATGAAAAGCACGAAAACAAGTAAAACGGATACGGAATCATACGTAAAGCATCACATATATATCGAAAACGTCTCCTAAAGCATGCAAGGAATACGTATGAAAACGAGATGATCACCCGTTCGTCGATAGTGGGGAACCCAATTGAACTGACCATTGCCCTCGGTTCTCCATGAGCAGCGACGATTTAGGCAGATGATATCTGCGTAGGCCATCGAAAAACAACATAGTTAGTCGATTCCGAGAAAACGAATTGACTTACACTGGAAACAACGCCAGAAATCGGAATTTTCAGAGGCGATCCAACGATTGAGAGACCGATCATGAACCCATTCATCGACGCTGGAAACACGATTGAACTTATCATCGCCATCGGTTACCATCGCCCTCGGTTCTCCATGAGCAGCGCCGATGATATCTGGGTAGGTCATCGAAAAGAGTTTCAAAGTTAATCTCAAAAGGTACAATGAATCTAAGGGAAGTTCTTTCATGGCCATTAAACATCAGGAGGAATATGAGGAGGCGTAGAGAGAGGTTGAATGAATGAGATAAAGCTGGTGTTGACGTGAGGGGTTTTTTTCTCCCTCTACTGACGTGGCAATACCAGGGGAGGAAAAAACCCCTCTTTTATATATGATTTGCCTTCAATGATATTTTTTCCTAATTGAGTAAGTTGTAAACATGTATCATTATATAAACCAAGTGTTTATCAATAATTTGTAATGGTAAAATATAAATTTGTACATTGAACTACAAACTATGATATATAATTTCACAACATTTAATTGTTTTGAAAACTCTATGTTGTATAATTTATTTTGGTTTTGAATATTATAAAAAGGATATAACTTATCAAAACGTAAATACAGTGACGTATCTAATAATAAAACCACAAATCATAAAATTGAATATTATGTTTAATATATATAAAAATTAACTTTAAATCAATCAAATATTTAATTTTTTTAATTAAAGAAAAAACTTTATATTAGATATATCATTTTTTTAATTTTATAAATTAGAATTGAATGGTAAAATATTAATCTCAAAAAATTTAAAGAAATTATTGATTTTAAAATTTTAAATAAATTTCCATTTCTTCGAATTTTACAATATTTTTACATTTTAAAATTTTAATTTCGTATTATATAATTTAATTTATTTTAAATATTTTTATTATTTAGAGAAAAATAGTTTTAATTTTTTTAATAATAATTATAATCACAAAATTAAATTTTACTACACTTTTTAATGGCACTCATGAATCTTAGTTTTATACTGTATTCTAAATTATTTTTTATCAATTTTATTATTTTATTTTTTACACCATATACAATTTTTTAAAGTATTTTATTTTATTTTTATTTTATTTTTTTACTTAGACTACTAAATTACCCTTTTATCCTAACCATAAAACATCTTCTTCCTTTTTTTTTCTACATCCGTCTCCCTTCTTTTTTTTTTTCTTTTGTTCTTCTTCCTTCTTACTTCTTCTTCCCCTCTTTCTTCTTCTTGCACATTCGCTCCATTTTCTATCAGCTATCTCCACTGCACTCCCCTTGTTGTGCGTCGCACGCACTGGCGACCCTCCATTGTCGTTCAGCTTCTCTTTTTCCTTTTTTTTCTTCTTCTTCCTAGCGTCTCCTTCTGTCGTATTCATCCATAGTCTCCATCTACCATCTCCCTCTATCGCAACCTTTCTTTGCTTTTTTCCATTCGGATCCATGACTCAAATGGATCTTTCTTCATTGTTTATTTTTTTTATATTTTTTTTCTTTAAACATGTGCTAAAGTGTTGCTGAGAAAACGATCTTTCTCTGAACAAAAGTAAAAAATTGATCCAATAGTTCAACAGGATGTCAACATATTAAAAAATTATCTGATGGTTTAAAAATCAATATATTGTCAGTGACACTGTTCATTTAGCTTGTGTTTTTAGTTAGTATTAATATATATATATATATATGTCAGGTCGCGTTCTCAACGGTTGGATTATATTTTCTAGATCTATCTGATTTATTCGTCGTTAAATTTCTATTGTTGGATCTTTAAAACATCTCAAACTAGCGCAGTGCGACAACAAACAAAACAGAGGCGTGAATCTCGCACATAAAATATGTTTTTATATGTATACATATAAATAATTTTATTATGTATATATATAATAAACACAAATTTATATAACAATGATATTTACATAACATATAAATTTCCTATATATAAATGATTGGTATTCTTTTAATATGTTATAAATACGTTATGTTAACCAACTGTCAAGGAAATATATTCTATTATTACAAATTGTATGGATTAACTGTCAATTTTAATTTTTACGATTTCGATTTTGGTTTTGATTTCAAGTAAAAATCGATATAGACCTCGAGGAGGAGGAGGATGAGGAGGATACAACGATTTATGTGATAATGTTTTGGTTTCTTCGCGAGGTTAATGTAAAATTTTAAATAGTTCTTTTGTTATCGTTGTTCAATTTGAAGATTTGTATTATAGAAGTTGAATATTCGGAATGAATATGTAATAAAGAAATTTGTTCCATGCCATTGTTAATAATATTATCGACCATCGTCAAGTCAGTAGAGAAAGATAAGGTGATGATCATTCCTTATAAAAATTTTGTTTTCTTGTTGATGCGCAGATAAGTTCTTACATAAAAAATGAGGCATGAACATAGTAGAGTATTTAGGAAATTCAAAGATTGGAAAATGAGACATTATAAGTGGAGATTGGACATAAAGCTTAGTATCATTTGAGTGGTATATGAGTTGGAGGTTGATGAAATGTATATGAGTTGGTTTTTGGTGAAATTTGAGTGGTTAGAATGAAGTAGATGTTTGACGCTCGACCAAGTTTCTAGTTGGAGAACATTAATGTTTTGAGTTTGATGCTAAAATCGAGTAAACTTCTTGTTTAATGTGTTCGATCGAGTGCTTTCACACTCGAACCTATGAAAAAAGGCATGTGTGGCCGTCTCGATGATAGTTTTGATGTGAGGAGTATCGGGTCAATAACATCAGTATATTGACACCTGGAACAAGAGTCGAAGTTGTACCATGCTAAGTTGGTGGTTACCTTTCGAGTGATAGAGCATTGTAGTTAGTCAGGTTAGTGGATCCGCTAACGATGTACCTTGTTGGGGTTATGACAACCTTTTGAGTGACATAGTGCAATGATGATTCAAGTTAGTGGATCTATCACTGTTGTATCGAGTTGCGGTTGTGGTAATCTTGATAGAACATTATGATTAGTTAGATCAGCGGATCTACCAATGTCGTATCGTGTTAGGGTTAGAGTAACCTTTTGAGCGATGTAACATTGTACGATACCTATGGTTGAGGTTCAGTTTGACCTTATGAGAAATTGAATATGCTAGGGTCCTTTAGTCTTTATTATCATATCCTGAGCTAGAGTCTGATGGATTTAGTGAGTAATGATTAGGTGTGGTATTATTCTTAGATCTACGTGTTTCTATAGTGTATATGCATATTTATTCGTATTCAACCTTTTATAAGGCTTTCGTAGATGGATAGGTTATGGCGAGGAAAAAGAGCAATGAGATTGAGCAGTAGAAGAGCCCACATCGGATCAAAGGAATAGACATGAAATAGGTCCTAATAAGCTTTATTATGCATATTGTATTTATCCTGACTATGATTTTATTTGTTTTCTTCCACTATATGGTTCAAACAATTTTATTTGAAGTAAAAGTATTTCTTTTATTCTAAAAATATGTTTGAATGATGACCATATGGCTATCTCTCGGAGGTGATGATTGACGCTATTAATCCTAAGGATATTCCAGCGCGGGGTGTTACAAATTGGTATCAAATTCTGGTAATTATTTTTGTATTTTATCGTTTTCATGGGATTTTAAAGTGTAAATGTTTAAGTAAAGCCACAAGATTGTAGCATGCATGCCGTGAAGTTCCAAGTTGAGGTTGTGAGATCTGGAAAGCTAAATTGTTAATTGTGTGTTTTATGGATGTTACCAAAGAAGATTACTAAAGCTCATGCTTGTGTAGTGGGTGAAGGTTCTCGTTCTGCTAGCTATACATGGTCTCAATCATTGGGACAAATGTCGTAATATGGGATAGATAGAGATGTCATAAGAGAGACGATAAGAGAGCTACTAGCAGAAGGTCAACAACATGACCACCATGAGGTTTCGACGGCACCGTAAGCACCGCTATAGGCACCACCCTGCCACTAGCATAGATGCATGTACCGTCACAAATAACATTGTCACCGCCACCACCATTTCCTAAATGTCTAATAAGAGACAAGTAGATATGTTAGAGTATTTCTATGTCATGGACTACAAGGCTATGTGGAGTACCAAGATGTTCCATGAAGGTTTGATACCTCCCATGAAGGCAGATGAGTGGATGTTCTGAATGGACCAAAACCAGCAATCTTCGAGATGTCCATTAGAGTGTCATATAGATATTGCGCTCCACTGTATAGATTGTGGATTAGTTTTCTAGTTGTATCAGACCGAGAGGGTACGTACAAACTACTTTTTAGCTAAGGTATGAACTGCATGCCACTTGTGAAGAGATGAATTTGGCATTTCCACAGTTGAGGAAAAGTGATCATATTGTCGCTCAATACCATGAGAAATATATGGAGCTATCGGATCTCAAAATTTTTGCCCTATAATTTGTTGCATATTTCTAGTTATATTTTTGTTATTTTAGTTCTTTTTTAAGCTATTGGTGGGTCATTTTATGATCTTACAGGCAATAGAGATTAAGAAGTATCATTTTAGAAAAATATGGAAATATTCAGCACAAACCGAGCATCAGAGGAAAAAACATTAAAACCGCTCGACCGAAGCACTAAAATGGCTCAGTAGCATATTAAATTGAGATTCTAAAAATTTTCAGAAGAATAACTTAGTCAGATCAATACCCCAAAATCCTTTCAAGATATTCGTTCGACCTTGACAATGAGTAGCTTGGTCGAGTGTTCACAGGAACGAGGAAAATTTTCATACTCGTAGGTTCGCTCGATCTGAGCATACTATTAATCGATCAAGCGATCTACATGACTATATGAAGTTTTGCTCCGTTTTGCATGGGAAAAGAGCGGAGGCAAACTCAACCGAGTGGTGTACCAAATTCACTAAATAATTTACATTTTAAATTGTTTAAGTGATCACAAGTTTTTCTATAAATGAGAGATGACGTAAAACATGAAAGTAAGATGAGGAGAGACATAACTAGATGGGAGATATGAGGATAAATGCATTAAATCGAGATAAACACTCCATGATCTTGCGAAAGAATAAAGACACTATAGAGACTACATTCGAAGTATTGAACTACCCTTGAAAATGAGTTGAAGGCGATGTTATGGTGGCGGCCAACCGAGAGATCAATTGAATTTTTCTAAACCATTTGTAGTTCTATTGTAAGATATATATCCATAGGTTTGATCCATTATTTAAGCTAGAGTTTTGTGTATACAAACTTATTACACTTAATGACCAAAATTGTTTCTTTTCGTTTCATCGAATTACTGCATATTTTATTATTTTAATTTTTGAATGGATACCATGAATTAATTGTTAAATGGTTGCATTAAGATTGAGATGTCAATTTAGACTAGATCGTATGTATTAGATAGACACGAATAATCATATCGAGAGGAAGTTTAATTTTGTATGAATAAGGATATCAAGCAATAATGCATTCGACATGTAGGTTAGTGCGTGAAGATTTAGATTTTGGGTAGGAATCTAGATTGCGAGACCAGATAGATTTATTGATAGCACGATCAGTATGTAGGTCATTATATGGAAATGTTAATGATCTATATACTAGAATATGCTCTATATTGTGATATAAGGTAGATCCATTTAAGATAATTTAATTTCTTGAGAGGACTAAAATGACATTTTTCCAAAATCTTTAGTGATTTCATATATGTGAAGGCAATTATTGAGTTTAGATCACCGTCTCAAATGTATATAACTGTAACTGAAATTTAGTTTACTTTTTTATATAAGATACATGCATACTTTTTATCTTTTTTCATAACCATAGTTTTTGGTAAAATTATTAGTTTTAGTCCTACTTAATCGATGTGTTCTATCTTGGTACTACATGATCTAAATCCTTGCGATATGTTTAGTCTAGGTATAAATTTTAATATTGATGTCATTAAATCACACCAAGACTTTATACGATCAATTCAACCAGTAGGTTAAAAGGAGGCCAAAAGAGCAGGCGTTGAAGAAGCATATGCTCAACCTATCCTAGGATCAGTAATCGTGGAAGGCTTACCTACTCATATGTTATTCGACACTGGTGTAACAAATAGTTTTGTTAGTATGTCAATGGATAATAAATTAGCTACCAAGCTCGAGGTTCTATGCGTTTTAATTGAGTGCATACTTTAGGACATCAGAATTCAGGATCCAAAAAATTTTACAAAGAGGTGCTCGGGTCATAGAAGAAAAACTAATCGATTCGCTAGTGTTAGCCATGTCAGAATGAGAGTTGCATAAGTGAATGGTATTCGAATATAAACTTATATAAGGAGATAATGTAATTTCTTATGCTTTAGGGTAGTTATGTAAGCATAAGAAAAATTATCTAACTCATGATTTAGATATGACAGTTGTGGTTTTTGTGTTGAAGATCAAAATACATATCTTTATGAAGAGAATATATAGACTTTTACTGACCACAAAGTCTAATGTATATATTCACACAACCAAAATTGAATTTGCTTGAGCGATCCATATGAGGATAGGGAAGTGGTTGTAGATACCTTGAGGCAGGAGAGATTCAAGGTTGCATCCATACAAGACTTCAGCGACTTAACTAGTCAAATAAGAGCTTTAATTCTAGAGATGATACAAGCCAAGTTAGAGAATGCGGGGTTATAAGCAATAATTCGATCATATATATTGAATAGAATCCAAGTAGCGCAACGATCTAATGAGAGATTACAAATGATTCGTAACAATCAACAAGACCCGAGTACAAGTTGTACCACGTCATGGAAGACAATTTGATGATGATTAGTGATCGAGTCTGTGTGCCAGTGGATGTAGAGATTAGAGAAAAGATTTTGATCCATGCTCACTAATCAAAGTTTTTTATTCATCTACGATCACAAAGATGTATCGAGATATCTACCCATCTTTATTGGTGTCCATGGATGAAGAAGGGCATCACTTGATGGGTAGCGAAGTGTATGACATGTAAATTAATGAAAGAAATGCAACAAGTTAAACCCAAAATATTACAAAGTTTGTCAATTTTTGAATGGTAGTTGGACCTGTGGATTTCGTGACGAATCATTCAAGGACACAGAGTGGAAAGGATGCTATTTGGGTGATCATGCATCGACTAACTAAATCGACTTATTTTATTCCAATAAAGATAACTGTTGATGTCAATCACCTAACCAAAATCTATATTGCACATATCGTGAGGTTGAATAGTATTTCGGCAAGTATTGTGTTAGATCGGAATGAAAGATTCACCTCACATCTTTGGCAAGCATTTCAAAAACAGTTGGGGACCAAACTGCACTTGAACACCTTATATCATCAATAGACAAAGAGATAATCTGAAAAACGATAAATACACTTAAGGACCTATTACAAACATGTCTTGTAGTTGATGGAGTTATTTGAAGGTTGTTAGTTCGTCTACAATAATTCTATTACACTAACATTTGGATACGAAGCATTATACAGAAGACCATATTATAGTCTTTTGTGTTTGACCGAGTTAGGGGAGAGATCTATCTTTGGTGTAGAGAATGTTGAGGAGACCACGAAAAAACTGAGAATTATTAAGATGAAAGTGAAAAATGTTAAGGATAGTAAAAATACATGATAATAGGAAAAGAAAACACGTTGATCATCTACTTATAGATATCCATAAGCGCCCACGAGTAAGTTTGGGCCATCAGAAAGATTGCATGAGTTAAATGGACTGATAGAGGGACTAACAGATCGAAAATATTATGCTGACCGTTCTGGGTTTGTTGAGATATCATATGGGCTGCTTTTTCGGCTGAACCATGCTAGTGATTTGTTTTTGCCCCGACATGTACGATTCGGAGAAGCGTGGCACACTTCCTTTTCCTCTAATGGTGAAACCTCCAAGGCAAGGTCGGTCTCCCACCAGTCAGGGTAGCCGACAATGTGAAAACATTGATTGTTGGTGCGATCGCAGTGCTTATACATGTAAGTTCTTTCTGTCTCATATGTACAATGTTTGGGTTTGAAAGTCGTCGTGCAAACAGACTTCAGTGGTGTCTCAAGCGAGGCTCTATTTAGAGATTTCATCCTACGTTACAAGGAGATACATCTCCTCTAGTGGTAATAGCGGTCATCGCAACAAGAGGTTGGAGCATATAACTCTAAATTTTTTGTCGTTGAGGATGAGAAGAAATTCGAACAAGCGGTCTTCATCCCGTTAGTATTTTTAGCTGACAGTTTGCAAGTTTAGTGCGAATTCTCATTAAGCGTGGAGCGTTGGCTACATCAAACCGACGTTTCAAATAATCCCAGAGGTCTTTGGCAAATTCGTGGAGAACCACATCGGAGCTTAGACATGTTTCAAGAGAGTTTCTAATCAAAGAGACAATAAAAGAGTTGTTGGTTTCCCAATCTTCAAAATTTAGGTGAGTCGATTGAAACTGTGGTATCCTTCAATCTAAGAAGCCAAATTTCATGCGAGATTTCAAGGCATGTAGAAATTGATAGACCACTCGTAATTTTCTCCATGAAGCAGCAGTTGTGACATGATAAATCCGATATTATCTTCCAATGTTAGATCATAAGGTGAGATTTGTTCGATGTTGAATTAAATTTGTGGTAGAAGCTATGGTTGAGTCTGTAGTTATTGTAGTCACCATCAGATTAATGTTTCTTTAGTGGTTTTTTTAGATTTTTTATATTTGATGTTTGTCGTTGTTTTAACTTTTATTTGTCTAGTTCTGGAAGTCAATGCAATGAACTATCCTAGATGCATCCACCAAGGTAATTGATGATGGATGAATTCTGACGCATGTTGCATGAATTCACCATTTTTAACACACGATAAGGTTGGATAGAAGCACCAGCACGTGGAGAGCCATCACAGAGGAGACCACACAAAGCTCGTAATCTATACCCTCTTGATATAGATGAGGACGAGTATGTTGAAGTGATTAACTAGTAGTATGGTCATCCCATGAGGAGCAATCAACGAGCAAGAGACCCACTCGATGATGATATCAGTAGCATCAAGATGGAAATCTGTATGTTCATTATGATAAGTGATCCCGAAGACTATTTAGAATGAGAACGAAATACGAAAATGGTTTTCAAATGTCGTTGTTATTTCAAACTCGAGAAGTTGAAACTGGCATCAACTAAATTGAGTGAATATTTACTAGCGTGGTGGGATCAACTCACGTATTTCCAAAGGCATCTTGCAGAGTGCACAATCACTACTTGGGACAAGATATGTACCATCATGCAATATCGATTTGTACATTATCACTAGTCAATGTTTAAGACAATTGGTACAAGATAGTATAAGCGTAGAAGACTACTACAATGAGATTGACTTCCTCATAATACGTGAAAATATCATTGAGGATCACGATGACACCATGGATCGTTTTATAGGTGGACTTAATCGTCATATCCAAGACCGCCTGGAAATGGAGGATCTTCTTCACTTGGCTACCCAGATCGAAAGGTAACTCAAACGCAGTGGAAGAGCAAATGATGAGCACGAGAGGTTATACACTAGAAAAAAAATCGATCAAAAACTCGAGGCATAAATAAAAGCAAGGTAACCATGAAACCGCTACATGTAATCAAGAAACTATATACTTTGAATACCAAGGACGTGGATTTTATGTCAATAATTGTCCGAACAAGAGGACTATGATTGTACACGTGAACGGTGGATATGAGAGAGCATCGAATGAGGATGTGGAACCTAAGTGCCGAGGATTACAAAGCTGCAAACAGTGAATTGATGTTTGTATGGCGAGTCCATTACCTACATGTTGCAGAACATATGACGAAGCAACGGAACATCTTCTATAGTGTTGCGCTTATTTATAAATTAGAGAACCACCACAAGAGAATCCAAAGCCGTACAAGCTTCAGTGGCTAAACGAATGTGGGAAAACTATGGTGCATCATCAGGTAAACATTTCGTTTAGTATTGGCAAGTAAAAAGATCATGTTCTATGTGACGTTGTATCGATGAAAGTTTACATTTATTGTTAGGAAGGACATGTAAATTTGATACAAAAGCCTAAAAGGACGGCTTCAGAAACAAATACATGTTAAAATTCAAATAGAAGCAAGTTTTTGTAACACGCTTCACACCCAAGGAAGCCTACGAGACCAGTTGCGTTTACGAAAGGGAGAGAGACATGAGAGAATAAGTGACCGTGAGGTAGAACATAAAATTAGTGAGTTCTTGAGAAAAACCAAGGAAAATGCGTGTGAGCGTAAACCCGTGAACAAGAATTTACATTCAATGGGAGAAAATGACATGGTGACAATATTCTTGTTACGTCATCCGATGAATGTGCTCGCACACAAAGTGGTGACACGTCCTAACGAAATCACTTATTTTTCTAATGTTGATCTTAAATTGTTGCAGGGTTCTAAAGAAAGAACCATCGGATGAAGAGCTAGATGTGGAAGCAATAATGCCTTATGACCAGTAAACGAACAAAAGACTTAAATCACAACATACATTCCCCGATAACCACATTACAAGTTCCATTTTCATTATACTCATTTGGACCATTTTGATGCAGCTAAAGAACTAGATTTAAGATAAATCCTTTTAAAGAAATGGGGATGATGAGAACCACGTCATGGCTTAACCATGGATAATATAAGGGTTGATCACGAGGATGAGAGAAACGGATGTGAGGGATACGCACACCCAAATGGATGTGGAAGGACAATCCATGGGTTGATGAGGACGTCAAAACTAGCTGAGTCAAGACTAAAAGGTCCACCTATAAGTATAAAGGCCGAGAGAAGCGAGAAGCTGGAGGAGCTAAAGGCGCACGACCTGAACATGAATTCGCTAAACCCGAGCTAACTCATTGGAAAAGAGATGGCTGATTCGCTCCACTCAAGAAGAGGAACGATCAACCCAAGCAAACCCACTAGATTAATGGAAGATGTAGAAAATTTGATCACTTGGATCGACTACTAAGGGATTCGATCGAGCGTTATGGAGCTCAACCTAGCATTATTGTTGTTCGGCCGAACGTACTTTACTTTTTGCGGATTTAAGATTAAGAATTAAATGACACTCGATCGAGCTTTTACACCACTCGACCGAGCATTTTAGTCGGGTTTAGTTAAGTTTTTTTTATTTTATTAAGTTTCCATTATTGTTTGGTCCATTTAAATAAAAGACTCTTTGTATGACATTATTACCTAAGTTTTTATCAATAAATTTGTCTTTTTCCTTGCTAATCCTAGAGATTTAGCTATGAAACTCTTGAAGACATTCTAAGTTGTTCATTGACTTATCAACATTAGATTACAAGTTTAATGGTATCATTCATGATATTTGACGTTCTCTAGTCGATTTGTAGTCTAGGTTTAGGAATTACTTTCTTCGGAAAGACAAATTCTAGGTTCAACTATCAGATTGCTAGTGGTTTTCATTCCAATTACACCCTCCTAACAATAGAACTTTGATCTTGAAAAATATCATTTATTATATAAAATCTTGTTTAAAAAAATTGCGTTTGAAACTCCCTTGACGATAAATGCACAAAGGATATCAATCAAAATCGACAGAAACTGAATACCAATCTAAATCAAAAGAAACAGAAGCACAAACAATTAAGATACGTTTTCGATATATATGTGTTGCTTTACGTATGATTCCGTATCTGTTTTACTTGCTTTCGTGCTTTTCATGTTCTTACAGGTTTTTACGCATATTTGGATCATTTTGGAGCTAAAAGGAAATGCACGGATCTAAGGAACAATTTCGAGGATCATCACGGGACAAACGGGATGAGATTGAGCAAGAAAAGCCTCCATCCGGTCGGGCACAACCCTTGCACGACCGGGCAAGACCTTCGCCCATTTGCACGACTCGGGCATGAGTTGCCCGACCATTTGCCTTGTGCCCGAGCGGGCACACACACCATGCCCGAGCGGGCATGCACTTCAGCACACAACACGCACGACTTGCCCTAGCCGCACCCGAGCGGGCACACACACCATGCCCGAGCGGGCATGCACTTCAGCACACAACACGCACGACTTGCCCTAGCCGCACCCGAGCGGGCACACTCACTACCCGAGCGGGTCGCGGCCTACAACTGCATATTAAGTTAAGTAAACTTAACTTAAAACATAGGGAAGTCGGTGGGGCAATTGAGGCAACAATTGGACCGACTTAGGAGGCTTAAAACGAGGCAAAAAGACGTCATTACGACAAGCATACATTGGAGATTAGCTCAGTAGAAGATTAAGGAGATTCTTGCGAAGAGACAAGCGAGGAGCATTGGAGATCGAGCACTACCACTTCGGTTTTGTTTGGTTTTTATGTTCCTTAGACTTTCTACTATGTTTATGTTTCTTTACAGACGCATGAGCGAGTAGTTTGGTTGTTCTAGGAGAAGGGATTAGCCCTTGGCTATCCCGGAACCACTTTTGATCTATTTTGAATGCATCTTCCCGTTTTAGTTCATCTATTCTTTATCTG
>CM071873.1:29288794-29331026 GCA_036759665.1 Gynandropsis gynandra
CCGGTGACTACTTCGGGACGAGGATGAGCTACCTCGTTCGTAGTAGTTGCTGTCCTCCTCAAGCGGGTTCCTTTCACGTTGCTGGAACATTGGGATGTTTCTTGTCCGTGGGGGACGTTCAGCTTGAAACTAATGATGGAACTCTTCCATCTTGTTGTTGATACTTTGTTCTAGGCGAGCCGCGAGAGCCTCAATGAGTCTCTCATTGACACGGCTTGGATCGCCTTCCATGTCACCCGTGCTGTCTTAGGTCTTCTCTTGCGTGTACCTACTCTTGATCTCCTGCACACGTAACAAACGGAGCAGCCACAAGCGGAAAAGAAACAAACGCAAACCCTAAAAAAATAACACACGTACGGGTATGGTCGCGCACTCACACGTTCGAACGGATTTTCTACCGCACGGACTAGATATGTTTGAATATAATTTCAAACACACAAACTAGCACGTTCAATATCCTCTAATCACGTTCGCAAATTTACGTACTCAATGGACACAAAACGCACGAAATAGGAATATGCACACGAAAGACTACTAGTCGTTGAATCTAGGCGCACGAAATGCTTCAATCTTTTTAACAAGGATTCGTTCAAGCTAATCACTCACGTAATAAACATTTGAACGTTCGAATGTTCCTTTATATATATATATATATATATATTTGTAGGATTGAAAACAAGTTTTGACCAAAATATCAAAACGAAAATAAACTAACCGTTGGGCGCTAGAACGAGCTATGATACCACCTGACGCGATCCCGACTGAATCGACGCTCTAGACTTGGTTAGTGAGGGATATGCCTTGCTGCAACGGATTGCACAAGGGTGTGTGGGGCGAGTGGTCACACGAGAGTTGCGGAAGGCTCTCAATTTACCGAGTTCGTCTTCAATGGATATGACACACCAAGGAAGAACGAACGATCGTTGGATATGACACACCAACGAAAAGGAAGCTGGATATTACTCACCAACAACCAAGAACTCACAAGGAATTCAAAAGGAAATCAATATTGATTCAAAGTTTAATTTTCAAAAGTTGGATTCTTGTTCTTCCAAGGGTGGCCGGCCATATGTAGATAAAAACAAGAAGGAAATTCAAAAAAATACATTAAATGCTAGGTCTTCATGCAAAAGCCCTAATCAATGCCTTGGTTTCTTCGAACAAGAAGATAACTTCTTGCTGGCCGTGCACATTGGGATGCGTCCTTTGGGTCTTGTGACGGGTCATTAATTAGATCGCGGGAAATAAGTGACTTGTGGCCTCGTTAAAAACCCGTCGTTGGAAAACCCGGTGGGACAAAACCGACGAGAGGAAAAGAGTACACGCGGGTCACTTTACCTAATCAATGACCGTTCCGGGTTGAGCTTCGGCTTGAATGACATTCTTTAGGCTCGTGACTTCACGTGAACTAGCATACTCCTCATGAGCATAGAGGGACGTGAGGATCCCGATAATAGCTTCCTTGAGCTTCGCGGCCTTGGCTCGGGTCATGGGACCAGCGGGTAGGATCAAGGCTTCCTCTTCTAGGGCTCGGGCTCGGGTCACGGGACCGACATATTTCGACCTAGTCGTGTCTCGGATCGCGCTTGAGGTGGTCACGTCTCGGGTCGCGGAAATGACGTCTCGGGTCGCGGACTCGGCGTCTCGGGTCGCAGGGATGGGGTCTCGGGTCGCGGTCTCGGCGTCTCGGGTCGCGGAGATTCCCTTTTCTTCCTTTCTGCGGGTCACGTCCTCCTCAGTGTTGTTGGTCGCATCTTCGGCGTCCTCCGGGATCATATCAGGCGTGGTGGGATCAACTCACGTATTGGAGTGCATTGAATCACCACTTGGGACAAGATGTGTGCCCTCACAACATCGATTTGTACCCTCTTACCATAATCGAGAGGTTAATCAACATTGGAAATGATTGATACAAGGTAGTATGAGAGTGAAAGACTACTACAAAGACATGGAATTCCTCATAATTCACACCAATATCATTAAGGATCACGAGTCCACCATGGATGGGAGTATAAACAGACTTAATCCCGATATCAAAGACCGCATGGAAACCCGATATCAAAGACTGCAGTGAATATGGAGGATCTTCTTCTCTTGGCTACCACGATCGAAAAGAAAGTCAAACACAGAGGAATTGTAAGTCATGAGCACGAAAGGTCATACACTAGCAGCTAAATCAATCCATAACCTGAGGCATCAAAACCAAGAATGCAAGGTACCTATGGGACCCCTATGCGTAATCGAGATATTATATGCTTCAAATGCCAAGGATGTGGACATTACACTAATGCTTGTCCAAAAAAGAAGACTATGGTCATACATGAGGATGGAGGTTATGAGATCATAACGAATGATGATGTGGAACCCAATGTTGCAGAGTCGAATGAAAGTGTTGAGGGTATGAAGCCATAAAGGGTGAATTTTGTGATGTGTGGTGAGTGCTTAATCTACATGTTGTAGACAATGTGTCAAAGTAGCGGGAAAACATCTTCTATACACATGGCTCATCAAGGAGAAGGTGTGTAGTATCACATAGATGGTGGGGGTTGCACGAATGTGACAAACACTGTGCTTGCGTGTAAGTTATGGCTAACCACCACGAAGCATCCAAAGCCCTAAAACCTTCAATGGCTAAACGACAGTGGAGAGACTAAGGTACATCATTAGGTAAACATTTTTTTAAGTATTGGCAAATACAAAAACAATGTTCTATGTGACATTTTTTACCGATGCAAGTTCAACACGATGGTGTTAATAAAAAATATACATTTAAATTTCAAGAGAAGCAAGTCGGGTTAGCACCCCTTACACCCACCAAAGCCTACGAAGATCAATTTCGCCTACATAAGGAGAAACAATGTAATAGAATGAGTGACCGTGAGATAGATCACCAAATTAGTGAGGTCATAAGCAATACCAAGAAAAATGTCTATGAGATATAACTAATGAACAAGAATTTCCTTTCCATGAGAGTGATTGAAATATTCCTGAAATTCTTGTTCCACCATCCAATGAATGTGCTCGCGCACAATCGGGAAATACTACCCAACATAATAGTATCTTCCTTCTCTAGTGTTGTTCATAAGTTCTTGCAAGGTTCCCACAATGTATTTCCAAAGAAAACACTACCAAATGAGGAGCGAAAACTGATGGCGTCTATCGACCAGTGGACGACCAAAAGACTTAAATCACAACATACCTTCTTCAAAAAGAACATTACGAATGTCATTCTTCATTATACTTATTTTTCCCATTTTGATACAGCTAAAGGAGTGGATTTGAGGAAAAAGCCTTTTAAAGGACGGAGAGATGATGAAAACCTGGTCATGGCTCCACCATGGATCATACATAAGACAATTACAGAGATGATAGCAATGGAACTTAAGGATGCACACATTCAAATAGACGTGAAAGGACAAACCCAAGGTGGAAAAGGACGTTAAGGGGAGCTGAGCCAAGATTATAAAGTCTACCTACAAGGAGAAAAGGTCGAGATAAGCGAGAAACTGAAGGAGCTAAAGGCGTTCGGTCCAAGCAATATACCACTCGATCTGAGCGAAACCACTGGACAAGATATAGTCGATGTGTTAGGACTGAGCACAGGTGCACTTCACCCAAGCGAAACTGTTCGACCAATGGAGCATGTGTAAAGATTGACTGCTCAGCCCGAGCACTAAAGAACTCAACCGAGCGTTGGAGAGCTCGATCGAGCAATTACACCATTTAACTGAGTATTTAGTCGGGTCTAGTTAAGTTGTCTTATTTTGTTAAGTTTATACTTTTGTTTGTTCCCTATAAATAAATTACCCTTTGTATTACATTATTAACCTAAGTTTTTATCAATAAATTTGTGTTTTTATTTGCTAATCCTTGAGATTTAGATATCGAACTCTTGGAGAGCTTTCAAGTCTTTTTTCGACTTATCAACACTAGATCACAAGTGTTGTGGCATCATTATTATAATTTAAGGTTCTCTAGTCCAGTTGTAGTTTAGGTTTAGGACATCCTTTCTTCGGGAAGATAAGTTCTAGATTCTACTATTGGGTTGTTAGTAGATTTCATTCCAATTTCATCCTCTAAATAATAGAACATCGATATCAGATCGTATCAATTGGATATAAAAAAAATGGATAACAACACGAGGATGTCAAGGAGTACATAAGAAAGATTACAAGAGGTCTCTAAAATGTGAGGAGGCTGAGAAGAGTACGAAACAAAAGGAAATGCTCAAGTAGAGCAAAATTGTGCTCAGCCACTGAAAGAAAATGCTCAACCCGAGCATTGTTTCTGGACCAATATACTTTAGTTTGGAAGATTTTAGGGTTAATACTTACGCTGTGCGGTTTTACCGAGATTTTTTAAGTTAACTTATTTTATTCAATTTTTCATATATTATTTTGTATTTATAAAAAGATGACCCTTTCTATGACATTTATACTAAATCATAATGAATTAAGAGTTTTTTTTTGTTTCTTCATCCTTGAGATTTAGTTACCAAACTTTTGGAGAGATTTTGAGTGTTCACCGACTTATCAACACTAGATCTAAGTGTTGTGGCATCATTCGCTGAGTGTGAGGTTTTCTATTAGTATTGTAGTTAGGGTTTTAGATATCCTTTAAAATACATAAAAATTTCGCATGATCTACGCCTTGTATTAAATACTCAAAAACAAGAGTTATTTTGTGTAACATATAGTCGGATGTAAATTATATGGTGTTACAATCACGGGTCACCACAAATATTATTTACGAAGACATCATATAGGGTAAAACTATATGCACATAACACTAGGTAAATTTTCATTTTTCAAGAGAAAATTCAGATATAACTTGAGAAAATGCTTCCACACTTTCCTATATAATGGTTATTTTATTTCTCCATCTACAGGATAGTGTTGCGCATGCCATGATATGAGTGGTTTTATATGTTGATATTCCTACAACCTCTTTAATTTGTCAACAATTGGTTTGTAGAACATTATTTTGTATGAAATTCTTTTCTTTTGATTTGTATCTTTAGGCTTAAATCTTTTTTAGCCCCACAAAAATAAAAATTCAAAAGATTTATATCAGCATTCCAAAAGTTCAGATACTTATACACACATCAATCTCTTAATGTCGCATTTCGAGTGATCTAATGAGCTTTAACATATACAAAATGTCTTAGGTGTGGTGTCTCCTTTAGGCAAAACATCATGCAACGTTTAAAATATTTCATCTATGAAATATTATTTGGTGTTGCAACTTGTCTTCGCTTCCATCAATCTAGCTGCAAGTGAAAACTTTGAATGATCATCTCAACCTTCATATAAGGACTGCTTGGATGCACCAAGTAGCTCGTAAAATTTATTAGTTTCAGCATTAAAAAGTTTTACATTCATGTTTTCATCATGCATAATCCGATAACTCATAAAAGCATCCCCAATAATTTCCATATATCCATCATGAATATGATCGTCAAAACTACTTTGATTATTTAATTTTTCCATACATAGTATAACCATCATTTAGTTTTTCAATAACGTGTGTATGAGTTTTCATTATGCTCATATCTTCACCATGATAAACTCACATATAGTAGTTTCCATAAAACCATTTATGTATATATGTTTTAGCACAACTTCTCCAATAAATATTTTTTATTTCTACACCTACAAGAGGGATAATATTACTTATCACTCCTTGCATATCCACTTTAATTTGTAGCAAATGTAATAAAAATTTCTTACCTAATTTCAAATTTTACAGAAATATTGTTCGTTCATTTTTCAAACCTCTCATACATCCATATTTGGAGTTACCAAATATCAGAATCGCTAGAAGACATTATATATATGTGATTGAGAGAGTTTAATTATTTTTTGTCTAACATACGAGTGAGTTGATATGAGATCCAATGCAATATATATATATGTGTATATATATATCTGTAACTGCCAACGCAATTGCATTGCCTTATTGTTACTTTCCTATATTATCAAGAAAATCACCTCGACTATTATCGTGTCGATGAACTACTAGAGGAACCGATTTTCTTTTAGCTTAGTAACACTATTGTATTAAAAAAATATTATATGTACGCGATACAATTTCTAATGCAATTCCAACATGAACTATATTGTACGTCTGACATTACTTTTATATTACACCCTCGTAACAATTCACAATGTCGTTTTCATGCAAAATCTGTATTATGTTAGTGTTCCACTTGCGTCACAATCAGATTAGAAATTCCGAAGCAATTTCCCTCACAACTTTGGTGATACAATTTCATTGCATGGGTTAAAAAACATACAAATATCTATGCATTCCCCACACAAATCTCATGTTTCTCGTGCATTACAACTACGTATGAATGGCACTACATTTTGCAATGATATTAATGCAATTTTTTCACAGCAATTGTGTTACATTTGTGTTGGAGTTGCATTGAGCACGGGTTTGCATTGGTATTTGTGTTGGAAATTCATGTTTTTTTGTAGTGCTACTCACTATCATCGAGAGTTCAATCATCAAATCGACATCAAATTCACCTCGAATAGCTTCAAATCGACATCAAATTTACCGCAAAAGGTTGAAATCGTTTGTTGTCAACAAAGAAGCTTGGCAATATGTATGTTTTGTACAAAAACCTGGTATATATAGTGAGTTTGAGCTTGAATTTAAGTTTATTTTTAATTTGAGCAGATTAATTGTTTGTTGTGGGGAGATAATGGTGTTTTCGTGGTTCTTTTGTGAAATTGGTATCTAAAAGAAAAATTTGAATAACCCAAGTGAATAGTGAGTAATATGTATAGATTCAATTCTCCCTTTGTTAAAACGAGCCTTATAGTATTATAGTGAAAATGAGTTACTGAATCGCGTGGTCGCACTGATTCATAGATTCATATTGAAACACATGGTAGCAACGGGTCACATAGTTGCATTGGGTTATAAAGTCTCATCGAGTTGTACGATTGCACTGGTTCATAGAGTCAGATTAAAACACATGGTCACAGTGGGTCACAGAGATGTACTAGGTCACAAAGTCTCATCGAGGCGCACGGTCACAGTGGGTCACAGAGTCATATTGAAACACATGGTCCCAGTGGGTCACACAATATCATATAAGAATTTACCCTCTTTTATGTTTTTCTTACAGGTGAAATGGATTCAGTGGAAGACAAAATCACATTGATTTATTTTTTGTGTGGTAAAATGGAGAATTTGAACGGGTTGGAAGAGTTTAGAAAAGCTAGAGAGTATTTTTTTTCTGTTGTTCTCCAATTAGTCTGACATACCATCAACTTATTGATGATTTATGTGTAGAGATGATGGTGTGAAAAAATATAACAAAGTTGAAGTTAAAGCAATTTGCCCAATATTTGTCAAAATAAGAAGTGTGAAATGGAAATTGAGAGGGAAGTTCAACCTCTAATTCTTGATTTTGGAAGCATTGCTAGAGTAGGTGAGATTGGAGGCGTTTTAGATTATGAGGATTGTGTTATTTAAAATTCAAATAAAAAAAATAGAGTTGGGAGCAATTCGACGGAAATAGTAAATATTTTGGGTTCGGTTAATTCTGATAGTAAACATATCATCAGGTTAGGAGATGATGATAGTTGTGCTATGAATATGGTTGTTCATGAAGTTATGGTTTATGGCAGTAATGATGATGATTGTGAGAATAACTTGAAAATGGTAGTTTACGAGAAACCAACCCATCGAAATTGAGTCTTCGAGTTGGAAGATGGATTGCAACTTAGGCAAGAGTTTGAAATCAAGGAGGATGTACATGAATTTATAAGGAAGGTTTCACTTGAAGCTTCTTTTAGATATGCAACATTGAGTTCTATTTCGAAGCTGTGGGAAGTACGATCCAACTTCGCCACAAGTGATTGTAAGTGAAAATTACACACTATCCCATTCATAAGTGTTCACCTGTGTCTTAATCGACAGAAGCTACAAAGGATACAATGCAATTGATTAAAGATTATTTGAATGAGGAATAAGCCATGAAAAATCAAACACAACTAGCAAAAGAATTGATGGCTCGTGTAAAAGCAAAATATGATGCTAATGTATCGTATTTGATGGCATTAAAAGGAAATGCAGTGCTCAAAAGGAGATTTGTGGTTATGACTTTGATCATTATAGGAGGCTTCCAAAGTGGTTGCACATGTTTTACATAAAGAAATCTCGTATTTATCACAAATCTTCAGCTAGACAGTGATGAGAAAAGCATCAAACACATTTTTATGGCTATGGGAACGACTATAAGAGGATGAAAATACATGCATAAAGTGGTTGCTTTGGATGCAACATTTCTGACAAGAATGTCGTGGAAACCGTGCAAGATGGTGAATATCACCGATATCCTCTAGCTTGGGGAATATTTGACAGAGAGAGGACAAATCATGGACGTGTTTTATGTCAAGGTTGAAAGAGGTGATACCAGATGGACGTGATATCGTTGTAAGATCTGATCACCATAAAAGCTTGATAAAAGCAGACAAACAAATGTACAAAGAAGTTGATCATGGTTTTTGTGCGCGAAATATATCGCAAACATAAAAAGCTACATCAATAAAGCCAAGGCAGAAAGAGTTCAAAGGGTGATATTGTGGTGGAATAGTTCTTCAAATGTACAGTAGCATACACGGTGAATGAATCCGAAGAGCTATTTAATGATTTGAAGGACAGGTACAAATATCACTTTTGTGACTATTGTGACCTTTATTACCATTGTGACCTTTGTGAACATTGTGACCTTGCGTAGGTATCCTAATGTTGCAAAGTATTTGGTGAAAGATGAACTTGATTCCGTTAAGTGGACAAGATGAAAATTTAAAAGTGAAAGGTACAACTTATTAACCACTATTGGGGTCGAGTCAATAAATTTCACATTCAAGACGTCAAAAAAATTTTCGGTGCTAGCGCTTTCAGATATTTTTTGGAAATACAGTGGAATTGTTCAATATGCATAAATTGGAAACATCTACCCGAGATGATTGTCAAAAGTTAACACCGTATGTTGAGAAAATGTTACATGAACGGCTTAGATAGGCATCCAAGTATGAGGTTATTGAATTGAACATGTTAAGTGATGAGTATGAGATGAAAATCGAGAAGGGTTAAAGATTCGTAGTGAGTCTTAAAAAACGAATGTGCAACTGCAAAATGTTTGATGTGGATATGTATCCATGCAGTCACGCAACTGCGGCTGTATATAAGGTTGACAAAGGTCACAAGATACCAGAACTATATTCAACATACTACCTACGAGAGACATGGTGTTTGGCGTACCAAGACATTGTGTATCTGGTTCTTGATTGCAGTGATTGCAACATTCTTTCTCAATATTCTGAAGTGATGGTTCTAGCTCCTATGTAGGCTGAGAGAAGGCAAAGTAGAAGGCCTAAAAATAATAGTTATCCTGGATCTGGTGAGGCTCGAAGAAATACCCCATCTTTGTCGAGATAAATGGGTTCAAATGCCAGCATCACAGATAGTATTTGGAACGTGACAACCCAGACAATGCCAACATAAAAAAAAAGACTGTTGTGACCTTGCAACCCATGTGACGTCTCTTGAGAAATGTCATTTTCAAACTTTTTAAATTGTAGATGTTTAATTAGGAATTAATATAGACAATAATATTAATAATTTCAAAATTTGACGAAATATCAAATGTATGCTTTTAATGTTTGCTCAAATTCATCAAATAAGTTCTTAAAACACTACTATCACTTTTGAAACACATTTATCCATTCTACACTTCTTGTGACACAACGAGTTTTTAACTATTGTTTGATGTTGTAAAGTATCTGAAATTAACATGATTTAGGTCCAACATAATTTTGATCTTTGTGACCCTCGTAATCTTTATACAACTTTCAGGGAACATGTGGGACCCATTGGGTACCGTACTGTCGTTTCGAAATAAAACTCATGTCATTTTGAATGCCATCCTTTGCTTTTTTCGAATATGACACACTCCCATCTCCCATCCATCTCTCTCTCTCTTAAAAGGTTCATCAGGTTCTCTAACCATCATCATCTCCCATTTTAGATTGAATCTCACCTCTCTCCTCTCTAATCTTCGTCTTTATCTCTAAAAAATCTTTGAAGAATTCTCTATCGAAAATGTCTCAAACCCTACACTTCCCACATTTCGTCCAAGTGATTCTTCCTAACTATCTCGACCACTACCTTGTAATCTTCTCCATTTGTCTCTCTCTTTGTCTATTACACGTAGAGAATGTAGAGATTTGACTGTTTTTTCTTTTGTTTTTAGTTGCAAGACATTCCCTGGAAGTTCTTCGAAGTGTTTAAACAAAACTGCTACTCTTAAATCTGATGTGTCTAAACAGACGTGGGAAGTCAAGTTGGATGACCCGAGATTCACATACGAATGGAAAGCTTTTTTCCAAAGACCATGATTTTCGTCTTGTGATTTTGTAGTTTTTCGTCACGAATGTGACATGGTGGAGGTGTTGTCTATGCTTTGCTTAAGGTTGGGGGAATCGGTGGACTCGGTCTTTACGCAGTCACACACAGTCTCCACAATGTCGACAGAGGACACAGAGCAGTCATGTTCAATCGTATTATTGTAACCTTTATGATTTTTATGAACCATTGTGACCTTAGTTTTTTATTATTATTGTTATTTTGGGTTGTACACGTTGTACACCAAAATAATCTGAGTTCAAACATAAAAAAATAAACTAAGCTCAAACTTAAACAAATAAACCGAGTTCACACTTGAGATGATGAGAAGCATTTGTCTTCGGGTACTTCAATACTTTGTCCATCTGAAAAGAAATTTGTAGCAATCTTCTCATGCGACCCAATATTACGAGAACCGATCCGACTCATGCCACCCGATATGACCCACGTGCGACCCTCAAATGGCATAAATTAGTATGATGCATATTTAAAAGTTGACAATATCTTATTTATCATGGTTTGCATCCTTTCATCCTTATAAATCTATAAATTCTTCAAGTTCGCATCCATTTTTCCATATTATGTGCAAATCATGCAATCCAATATTACGGAAACCCATCCGACTCATGCGGCCCAATATGACCCACGTGCGACCCTCAATTGGCATAAAATAGTATGATGCATAATTAAATGTTGAAAATGTCTTATATTGCATTGTTTAATTCTTTTCATTCATATAAATCGATAAACTTATCGAGTTCGCGTCTATTTTTCCTCATTGACGCAAAAGGAATACTATGACCTTGGTGAGCTTGCAACCCATGCGACGTCTCTTTAGAAATTTCATTTTCAAAATTTTTGAATTGTAGATGTTTAAGTAGGATTAATATAGACAATATTATTAACAATGTATAAGTTTGAGGAAATATCAAATGTATTTTTTTTTAAATTTGATCTAATTTATCCAACGAGTTCTTAAAACACTAATATCACTTTTAAAAGTCATTTATCCGTTCTACACTTCTTGCGACACATGAGAAAATTACGTTTTAACTATTGGATAAATTAGATCAAAGTCATTTAGTTTTTAGTTTTTAGTGTTTTAAGAACACTGGTGACGAGATAGGAAAGTCTGAGGCATCATATTCTTTACTCTTTATCATGTCTAGTGTTGTTCTCTCGTGTTTTGTATCAGAATCCATGAGTGAGTAGGTCTATAGCTATGGGTTAGGGACACCAGTTTTGTAAGGGATGCTTGTGGTTATGCATTAATGCTTAGATCTTTCAAAGTTTCTTTTATTTCGATTCTACAATCAATGCAATGAATGTTCTATACTTGTGTTGTCCGCTCAGTAATTTAGGATTTCATGTTTAACTGAGAGGTTAGATTATGAATCTGGAAATATTGATTGTTGGTTGAGTTCGATTGATGAGAATCTGACCAGTCGGTTAATCGACTCAGGAATTAGGATTGCATGCTTAATGGTACCGCAATTACTTATTAATCACTACTGGGAGGTAGGATTGCATGTTATTATGGTTAGGGAGTTTAGGTGTTGAGAGAACCATTCTTTATTTATGAGCATGAATTTCCCGTTATCAATATAATTTGATTGGTTTATGATCTTTTGTTCGTTGCATTTTTGAAATTTCGGTAACCCGAAGCCCGTAGTGTTCTTAACTAGCAAGTATTTTGTGTTTCAATATTGCTTTCGTCATTCTTTTAGTGTTGTCCGATTTCACCTCATATCATCATCACTTTATTCGTCTTAGTTTAGTTATGTTCTTAGCTTAGATTGCATTAGTCCCTAAAGTTTGACCCTAGTATTACACTGATCTGTATTCTTGCGGTAAGTGAGTATTAGGCATTTTATTTGCTTGATAATTCGCATATCAAAATGCATAAGCATGGTGATCTTCTTCTCATCGGACCTATTTTACAACAACCGCCACGCATTCGAATTTAACCGTAGATGCAGTGGTAAGTGACTACAAATTGATTCATCATATATCATTTTGGTTCTTTATTCGATTTTTAAAGATATTTATTGATGTAAATTGAGTTATGTGTAGAACCTTTCGATAGGGTTTGCAAGGTCACAGGGTCTGATTTGTAGAACATGTAAAATAATGCTAATGAACGATCAAGGAAAGGCGTGGTCATTAGATTTGTGGCCTTTGAGTCGTAGTGGTGCTTGCATAAGAGGATGTTGGAAAACCTTCTATCATGAAAATGGAAAAAATGAGGGATGTTCCCTCACATTGAAAATTGTCTCCAGTAGAGCAACACCTATGCTTTGGTTTTCCCCTATCACGGTCTACCAACAACAATAGTTGATTTTAAGTAATCATTGTTATGTTATGAAACATGTGTTTCGGTATTCCTTCCCTTGAACTTAATAAACCTTTATAATCGTCAATGGTATTATTATTGTGGATTTATTATTATTGTTATTATTATTGTGGATTTATTATTATTGTTATTTTGGATTGCACACATTTTGTACACAATGTTTGTGGTAAGTGCCAGCACGAACTTTGTACACACACATTGTGTGCAACGTTCGTGGTAAGTGCTAACAAAATAAACCGACTTTATACATAATTTAAAATAAATCGAGTGCAAACTTAAAAAAGTTAATCGAGTTTAAACTTAACAAAATAAATCGAGTTCACACATGAGATGATGGGAGGCGTTTGTCTTTGGGTACTTCAATACTTACGTCATTCGCAAATACATCTGCAACAATCTTCTCACGAATGGACGAAATGTTGGTGTCACAAATCTCAAGGAACTTGTCCTCCCTTCACGATAGAATGACTTCTTAATATTTGAAGGAGAAAACACCACAATCATTCACGTTTTTGTTCTGTGAAAGATCTTCATAATAATTGCAATTCCATATCTTTTCTCTAGAAGTCAAGGAATAAAACCCTCTGACTTGCAATATCTTGGGCAAAGCTCTTCTAATAATCTGAACCATCAAAGTGATAGGCGTCTCCTTCAACCTTGAAATCAACGTCACTCATCTCTCGATGCAGTGCGGAACTTCTAGATGCATGAAGAACGATAGTGAACTCTAACCTCTACTGTCGAAAACAATGGGAACTCGACCTCTATTGATGAAAGTGACTCTCTCGATGCCCAAATCCACTATCTAGGAGATAAACGTACTCACCTCTTGATGTAGTGAATTTATATCCTAAATGCATAAAGTACAATGGGAGCTCTACCGTTACTAAATAGATTAACCGATCGCCAGATTGTAATTAATCTAATTCATTCGAAGGTTAATTACCGAGACTCAAGTGTGACTCTCTCGATGCCTAAACGAATCTCTAATCTCATTCAAACGTGTCTAATCTCACTCGAACGGATCTAGTCTCATTCAAACATGAAATCAACAAAGTAAAAACGCATTACGCACAACTACGACCTTATAGAACCATACAATTGAACAAACTGAAAATCAAGTATTAAGAACCAAACTATCCATTACATAGCATCCCTAACCCATGGCAACGAGAACTACTCAGAAATCATAGAGAAACAAACACTAACATAGTAAGTATTCATCTTTTCTATCCTTCAAGCGTGGCTTCGACGAATCCTTCGGTTTCCCAAAGTCTCCTTCTTCAGTCGTGCTCTCTCTCCTCTCTTCTGGTCTGATCCATCTCCTTTTTCTCTTCTCGTTTCGAGTCTGTTTTTGGCTTCTCTCTTCTGGTTCCTTTTAAATACATGCTCGTTCAAATGGTAGCCGTGTGATTCGCTTGGTTGTTGGTATGCAAGCCCGACCACGCATATGTAGATGCCCGACCGTGTAGCAGCTTCCCTTGAGGTGCCCGACGGAGCATGGAGCAAGCTCAGACCGTGCATAAGCTACGAGATTGATTCTATCTCTAGAGCCCGACCATGCTAGTGTTGAAGTTCGGTCGTGCAAGAGTAGGAGAGCTCAAGCCCGGTCGTGCACAAGTCTGAGCTCGGTCGTGCATGTTCATTTGCTTCCTCCCCGGTCGTGCTTCAGCTTGTGTTTGGTCGTGCATATGTAGGAGAGCTCCGGCCCGGTCGTGTATGTGTAGCTGCCTGGCCATCCTGCTTGTGCTGGCCTCCAGCTCGACCGTGCTTGTCAGGATGCTCGGTCGTGCTATGTGTTCATCATCCATATTCATCTTGGTTGTGCTCATATTCACACTTTGATCACTTTGTCACGTTTTCGGGTGGATTTTCCGTCATTAGTCGTGTTTGCTTCACATGTCTTCCTTTCCTGTACAATACATGAAATAATAGAAGAAGTCCTCAGATATACTCAATAAGTCAGCAAAGTCCAAGAATCGTAATAAAAACTAAACCTATGAATCATAAAAATACTATGACAGATTAGGTGTTGTCAACTCCCCCAGACATACCTTTTACTTGTCCTCGAGCAAACCTAGAGTTGAGTAAAAGAAGAGTTAGACAACCATGGATACTAGCACAAATAATTCGAAGGATTAGCCATCATGCAAAACAATGTGTCACATGAAAATAAGCCTAAGCGTAGCTAGTTCATACTTTTATCAACCAAAAGGCACGAGCCATGCAATCCTACCAATAACCTAAGTCTATTTCATACCCCTAGACAATGTCCAAGCAATTTCCATACCAATTCCCCTATGCTTACACGAGATATCCTTACAATCATTTCCTCATTTTATGTTCTTCTTTTTTCGGTTTCCACAATTTTCTTCTTTGAAGATGTACGCTTGTTTTCTAGGACGTCGAAGTCAAAGAGGGAAAAGCTTTCTACTTAGACCCAGGCAATCGGTGGCACACTCATAAGATCTTGTAACCTTATCGGAGTGAAGAGGTGTGTCATTTAAGAACTTTTTTATACCAAATATCATGTGTCAACTCTAACCCTTAGGACGTAGAATAGTGTCTCAACCCACCACTTAGACCCGAACCATCAATCTCGATGTAGTCATGTCAATGTAAATCTGAAAAAGTTATAAACTTATCCATATCGACAGCGGAGTATAAGCGTGTGGATCTAATAATTCGTAGAGAATGAACGGTCAAATATATCTAACAAAGCAAAGGATGAATGATATACACGGAGAATATATATACTTGAGACTGAAACCTAGGAGGCGAAATGCAACTATAGATCATGGTTTCAAGCACAACTACTAGACTAATCGATATCCAAAAGACTTTCTTAGCAAACCTAGACTATTGTTCACGATTCGAAAAACTCGCACAATAATGACTAAAACTAGAAAATTCATGCTACGTATCCGTCCGTTTATTCCTAAAAGAAAAAAATCTGAACCTCTAATCCTAAATCCTAATCACATGCATGTTACCGGACGAGTACTCCTCCAGACTTGAATGAAACACTGTCTCGGTGTTCAAAACCTTTGAGTGAATCTCGCATACCAAAATACGGGAAAATAAGGGTTAAAACATGTGCACCTTGTGTATCTCGTTGTCCCGAGTTGGTGGTGCGGCTGGACATTGTATGTGTCTCCTCCTTAAGGCATGATATCGATGTTGGAAAACCTGTGAAAAGAATCATACAATCCAAAAGAAGAAAATACAACATAATAGCTAACCGAATACGTGAATGTTAAAAGAATAAGAATAGCTCCTGAAAATGAAATGAAAAGAAATGCAAAAGTCTGATTGCCTCTCGATAAGCACTTGTTTAAGGTCACGAGCTTGACCAAGTGCTCTCCTCAGCACCATCGAGGTGGACGTCCTCGTCTTCATGTGCGACGCCTCCTACGTCGTGTCCTTCGTTCGGGTATCGGATTGGTCTTCCGCCTTGCAAGATCAGCCATCTCTCTCACGCTCTTCTCCTGACCGGTCATGTTGCAGTTCAAGATCAACCTTCGGTCGAGCATGCCATTCTGAACGGTTGGGCGTGCATTGCTGGTTTTGGCCGAGAAAGTTGCACGGAACGGGCTCAGCCTATGCCTGGTCGTGCTGGACATCATGAACGGTGCCTGGTCGTGTGGATATTTCAGATCGGTTGGGCTTGATTTGCAGCTGGTTTTGGCTGAGAAGCACGCATGGGTCGGGCTTGTGGTATGCCCGATCGTGATGTCATCTGCAGGAACCGCCTGGTCGTGCTTTTTGCTCTGTTTGGTCATGCGTCTTGTTGTGCCATTTGGAGCCATGAATGCTGCACGGGTAGGGCTGAGCATGTGCCCGACTGTGTTGTGGTCTTGAGGGGGCGCCCGACCGTGCTTGATTAGCTGATCGGTCGGACCTAATTTGCTGGAATGTTTAACTGAGAGTGTTTCTCGGGTCGGGCTGTTGTGTTCCCCAACCATGCTGCTATCAAATGAAGGTTCCCGGCCGTGCACACGGGGTAGCTCGGTCGTGCACTTCATCCAGTCAGCTGGTCGTTCATGTAATCCCTTACTTAGCTTTTCCTCCGAAGCTTTCGAAGAATCCTTCGGTTTCCCGAGGTCATCGTCTTGGTCCGTATCGCTAGCCGTGGGAGTTTCTTCTAGTGGATTACTCATTAAATCAACGTTAATCAACTCTTCGAGCATTTCATCTGCCAATTTGTCAAAAACATCCACCGAGAGCACAGGCCCTACTACGAATGGTTCCTTGAGATTCTTGTTCAACCCGAACTCCGTTGTTGCTTCCCATATCTTCATCGCCAATTTCCCCTCTCTCACGTCGATAACGACACCAGCGGTATTAAGGAATGGTCTCCCCAAGATAATGGGTATTCTTTCATCTTCTTTCATGTTCAAAACCACAAAATCAATGGTGATATAGTAGTCGCCTACCTTAAGTGGTACATCCTCCACAATACCAATTGAGAATTTTGATGATCGATCAGCCATTTGTAACACTATCTTCGTGGATTTAATCTCTCCTAAATCAAGTTTTCTCGCACAAAGACAGCGGCATGATGCTGACACTAGCCCCTAAGTCACATAGGGCATTGTGGATGGTCACGTTTCCGAGCTTGCAGGGAATGATGAAGGTACCTCGGTCTGGTAATTTCTGTGGCATCCAATGATAGATAACAGCGTATGTCGCATCGGTGACCATCACCGTCTCCTTTTCCACTCTATGCTTCTTGGTGAAGATTTCCTTAAGGAACTTAGCGTAAGACGGAATTTTCATGATCGCTTTGTGGAAGGGCATAGAGATCTCCAACTTCTTCAACCTCACCGCAAACTTATCAAATTGTGAATCATCAGCTCGTCTCATTTGGCGACCGGGAAATGGAAGTGGAGGAGGTCTTGGTGGCAGTGCCATATAAACCGGTTCTTTTTCCTCCTCTTGTGTTTCCTTGTGATGCTCTTGGTTGCTAGGCTTTACCGTTGAAGACTTTGAGCATTCTCCTCTCTCGCAATTTTGGGGATTGACATTCGCAAGTTCTGTCCCACTTCTCAACATTACGGCATTGCAATGCTCATAGGGATTCGGCTCAGGTTTCGCCGGTACAATTCCTTGCCAGTTAGAAGCGCTCGCTGCAAACTATGAAACTTGGGTGTCTAGGATCTTCAAATGCGTTTGAATTTCCCCAATTTGTTTCTTTGCGTCTTCTTGATCTTGTCTTAAATTTTTTAACTCAGTGTAATTATCTTTCTGCCCTTGTAAAAGCTGAGCCAACATAGACGTGATCTCGTTGTTCTCCTCTTGTTGCGAAAGTGGTGCTGGTATTTCTCTCGGCCGATACCCTTGATACCCTTGCGCTCTGGGCTGAAATTTCTGGTGTGGCTGGCTCTGAAACGGCTTTGGCTGGTAGCTTCCTTGGAACGGATTCAAAACATTGTCGGTGTTCTTGTAGGACAGATTCGGATGATTCTTCCAGCCCGGATTGTAGGTGTTGGAGTACAGATTGTTGGAAACGTAGTTCACATCTGTAACATCCTAGAATCCGTGAGAATCAGGAGATGCTTGGTGCATGTTTACCATATGTAACTTCAACTCGGCAAGCTCAGCTCGCAATGCAAGCACCTCGATGTCCGCTCCCTTGGCTGGTGTCCGACGATTATATTCTCCCGACATAATGTTTCTTCCCTCGGCCATCTTCTCAATCTTGGCCTCAATAGTGGTGAACGAGACGTCATGAAGTAAACCTCCACAAGCGGCATTCAACCAATCTCGTACTTCGTCACAAAGACCCTCAATAAAAGTGGCGATGAGGTATCGTTTATCCATCCCGTGGTGTGCGAATTCGCGTTGATATTCTTTAAATCGCAGCCACGCTTCCGGAAGACTCTCTTTATCCTCTTGCGTAAAAGATCTAATTTTGTTCTTCCATAGCTGTGTCTTGTGGGTGAGAAGAATCGCATCATGACGCGTTCTTCGAGCTGACTCAAAGTGTGAATAGAATCTAGAGGTAGCGTGTAGAGCCACTCGAGTGCATGCTCCCTAACTGAGAACAGGAAGGCAAGCAACATAATCGCTTCATCGTCTATTCCGGGGTATGCTTCATGTTCAAACACAACATCTTGAACTGAGTGAGATGCTGGTTGGGATCTTCCGTAGATCGTTCCCTAAATGGCGATTGACTCAACATCTGAATGAAGGCCGGCTGTAACTCAAATCTATTCTGGTCTATCTCGGACCTTCGAATGCAGGAGAGAAGCTGTGTGTGTCTAGGCGCTGTGTACGCCCCATAAGTTTCCGGTGCTTCCTCCTCAACCATATCTTCTTCACTAGATAAATCTATTTCTCGCTCACTTGTCGTTTCCTCAATATTCTCGAAACCACTACATCTTGCTTTTTGTTGTCTTTTCAACTCTCAGGTGGTCCTATCAATATTGTGGTCGAAGAGGAGTTCTTTGCTTCTCGAACTCCTAGACATACACTGAATGATCTGCACGTGGGAAAACAATAAACAAATGCTTAGTTCGGAAGAGATGTTATCGACTCAAAATAAAAGAAAAAAGTACAGAAAACAAAAACAAACGAAAGACTCAGAAAGGACTGGATCTTGACTCAACGAAATCCTAATTCTAATGTCGTAACAATTCCCCAGCACTGGCGCCAAAAACTTGATGGTGGAAATCAGAGGTTTTAAATTTCTTTGACCACTCTACCGCAAGTATACGGTACGTGTAGTACCAGGGTCGAAATCTGGGGACTTAGTGCAGCGTTAGAACTAAGAATTCACGAGAAGAATATCGATCAATATATGGTTATGAAACTAAAAAGTAAAGAAAAGAAAGGATGACGAAGCTAGACTCAACAAGATAGAGTACCATGGGATTCGGGAATGCCGGGACATGCAATGGATGTTTCTAAATAACATGAAATCAGTTATATCAATCGATGGGGAACTAAAATCTAAATCCTCTACCTAGGAAATCATTGTCACTCATCTCTCGATACAACACGGAACATCTAGATGCATGAAGAACGAGTGGGGAGTTCTACCTCAAATATCGGAAATGACTCTCTCAATGCCTAAATCCTCTACCTAGGAAATCAACGTCACTCATCTCTCGATGTAGTGCGAAACGTCTAGATGCATGAAGAACGATAGGGAACTCTAACTCTATTGTCGAAAACAATGGGAACTCGACCTCTATTGACGGGAGTGACTCTCTCGATGCCAAAATCCACTATCTAGGAGATAAACGTACTCACCTCTCGATGCAATAAATTTATATCCTAAACGTATAGAGTACAATGGGAGCTCTACTGTTCCTAAATAGATTAACCGATCGCCATATTCTAGTTAATCTAGTTCATTCGAAGGTTAATTTCCAAGACTCAAGTCTGACTCTCTTGATGCCTAGACGAATCTCTAATCTCATTCAAACGTGTATAATCTCACTCGAATGTACTTAGTCTCATTCAAACATGAAATCAACAAAGTAAGAACGCATTACGCACAACTATGACCTATCGAATCATACAATTGAACAAAATCGAAAATCAAGCATTAAGAACCAAACTATCCATTATATAGAATCCCTAAACCATGGCAACGAGAACTACTCAAAAATCATATAGAAACAAACACAGTAAGTATTCATCTTCCTTATCCTCTGAGCGTGGCCTCCAACGAATCCTTCGGTTTCCCGAAGACTCTTTCTTCAGCCATGCTCTATCTCCTCTCTCCTGGTCTGATCCGTCTCCTTGTTCTCTTCTTTTTTTCCAGTTTGTTTTTAACTTCTCTCTTGTGGTTCCTTTTAAATTCACGCCCGTTCAAATGGTATCCATGTGATTTGCTTGGTTGTTGGCATACAAGCCCGACCGTGCATATGTAGATGCCCGACCATGTAGCAGCTTCCCTTGAGGTGCCCGATCAAGCATGGAGCAAGCCCAGGTCGTGCATAAGCTATGGGATTGATTCTGTCTCTAGAGCCCGACCGTGCTAGTGTTGAAGTTCGGTCGTGTGTGTGTAGGAGAGCTCCAGCCCGGTCGTGCACAAGTCTAAGCCCGGTCATGCATGTTCATTTGCTTCCTCCCCGGTCGTGCTTCAGCTTGTGTTCGGTCGTGCATATGTAGGAGAGCTTCGGCCCGGTCGTGCATGTGTAGCTGCTTGGCCTTCCTGCTTGTGCTTGCCTCCAGCCCAACCGTGCTTGTGACGATGTTTGACCGTGCTATGTGTTCATCATCCATATTCATCTTGGATGTGCTCATATTCACACTTTGATCACGTTGTCACGTTTTTGGGTGAATTTTCCGTAATTAGTCGTGTTTGCTTCACATGTCTTCCTTTCCTGCACAATACATGAAATGATAGAAGAAGTCCTCAAATATACTCAATAAGTCAGCAAAGTCCAAGAATCGGAATAAAAACTAAACCTATTAATCATAAAAACACTATGATGGATTAGGTGTTATCAGCAATCATATATCGTGATGCATTAACTGTTCAAATCTACTCTCATGGCTAATCAATGACAAGGTATATAGCGATTTGCAGGTGATCGAATGTTAAGAACCGAGAGCAAGTCAACGTAAACTGCCATTATCTTCGACATGGCTCTCAAGGTATATGTACCTTCTAAATAGTCCTTAAGAACATGTGACAATTCTTCCATGTTATTGTCTTCGTCCATACACATCTTGAGCGACTACATGAACAAAATATCACAAACGTAATAATTCTTTAACCCATATTGAGTTGGATATTTCCTGGATGCAATTGTGCAGTTCCAACAATACCTCATCCAATTGCTGCAATAAAATTGAAACACATGAATACATATGACCCAAACTGACATTTGTAACCTTTGTAAACTTTGTGATCTTTGTGTTCATTATGACCTCTATAACCATTGTGACCTTCGTGACTAAAGTTTTAAAAAACTTACATCATCTTCAAGCCATACACCATCCTTTAGTATAATCTCCAATACTCTGGCTTCTGGGGACAACCTATTTTTGATTTCCACCAATGCTCTTGGCGAGGTTTCATCAAAAATTTATATAGACTCGTCAATGAGGAACTACTAGCATCAATGAATGAAAGAGTTTGGAATATCTTGCGATATAAAAATCCCTTGGGCTTCCACATAAAATATCGACTCCCTTTAGCATCTGCAGTTTTTGAACCACATTTTTTATTGATTCTTCTAGAACCACCTCTTCTGCAGCAACATCTTTTTCTACATCTATCCCTCGCCCTCTCCCTCCCATTTTTTCTCTCACTGCACTTTTTGTTGGTCCACCCCATGTTTTTGGTTCTCTACGTGTTTTTGGTCTTTTAGCTTGTGGGTCGGTTGACAAACGTTCAACAAATGGCTCCTTTCTTGCCTCTGGTCCACGTTTTTTTTTTGTCATTTCACTGGTGGCTCAATCGATGGAGGTTTAACATATGGCTCTTTTCTTTCCTTCGATGGTTTTAACTTTGTTTAATTATCAATGGACTGTCAGACTCATCCATTTAAGCTCTAGTATCTGCATAAAAATAACTTCATTCATTAGACTCATCCTTTGTGACCTTTGTGATATTTGTGACCATTGTGACCCTTTTGACCATTATGACCTTTGTGACCATGGTGACATTTATGACTCAACATTACTTACTTGTGGAACTTCGAGCGGAACATCTACATCAACCTTTTTTACTAGAACTTCTGGAATTTCCTCAGCACCAACATCAGCAACAACTTCTTCGACAGGAACCACTTTTTCGATATTTGTTTGCCAACATCATGAGCAACCACTTGAGCAACCTCATCAGGATTATATTCAAGTAGAGGAATGCTAGACTACAACCCACTTGAAGGATTAGAGGCAGGTATAATCTTTTCAACTAATGTTGAAATGTTTGGAACCTCTTTTTATGAGTCATCGCGAGAGTCATTTTCAACCTATGACTCCACTAGCTCTTCTCTTGGCTTTTCTCTTGACACTAGATATTAACGAAACCATAATCCAAATTCAAAATAATCATCATCTCTCAAAATTTCGTAAGATTCGTCTCTAGTGCTCATATCTTATTGGATAGCCCTTGATTTTCATGCCTTTTGGTCTTTGGTCTTTTCTGCTTTGTCAACACTTTTGGGATTTGTCGTCTTTGATTATGGATTAGAAAAATCAAACCTGACATCCCTTAGAAGGTCTCCTACTGTGACGCCCAATCCCAAAAATTATATATATATATAAATATATATATATATATGATAGGGTTAATTAAGAAAAAGAAGAAAAAAAAAAGAAGAGAGGGCAGCATGCAGCGGAGATAAGGAGATGGGAGAAGAAGAAGCAAAAAAAAAAAGAAAAAGAAGAGAGAAGAAGAGAAAAGAGGGAGACGAAGAGAAATTGGGGAAGGATCCATTAAACTTTTACCGTGTTTTTCTTGGATGAATTCTAATCGAGATTATGGTAAATCTCTAAATATTTTCTAGTGATTGTTTCTTCAAATTTAAGATTTATATCATGGATATTGTTTAATTGAATGGATCTATAATATATGAAAATCTGATTCGTGTTGTTGTTGGTAATATCACCATGAATCATCAAGTCATCGTGGAAAAATTAAGGTGATGCTCTTTTTCCATCACAATTTCGTTTTGTGGTTGATTATGGAGAAATTCATACATTTAAAGTGGGGTATGATTACAATACAATTTTTAGGAAATTCATAATAAGGAATTGAGAGGATATAAGTGAAGAATAGAGTCGAGCCTAAAATCATTGAATTATATTGATGGAATATATATGAGTTGATTTTGGTGAAATTAAAGTGGTTGGACATGAGCTGGAAAATTGACATTTAACTAGGTGTCGAGATTAGAGAATGTGGATATTCAGGATTCGGTGATAGATTCGAGTGAACATCTTGTCTAGTGTGCTCGATCGAGTGATTTTATACTCGAACCTTTGGAAGAAGGCGTGTGTCAGTGTGTCGATGAGAGGTGCTATGTGAGGAGTATCGGGTTGACGATGTTAGTATTGCTACTCTTGGATCAAGGTCGGCGTCGTACCGTGCTAGGGTGGTGGTAACCTTTCGAGCGACGGAGCGGTGTATTGTACTGATAGTTCGGTACATTGTGACCTTGCGAGATCTTAAGTGTGTTGGAGTCCTCTAGACTTTGCGAGAGTAAACCCGATCTAGAGTCATGTGGACTCTGTGAGTTATGATCCGGTCTGGTACTAGTCTTAGACTGTGAATACTCAATCAGGTTAGATAGAGTTATTTATGTGTCTATAATGTAAAAATGTTTATTTTATGTTACACATTCGAGCATGGGAGGCACAAAATGCGTGCATGTATTGATCTCATTGATTATGCGTTCGTACTCACCCCTTTGTGGGATGTCATGGATGGATAGGTTATAACGAGGACGAAGATCAAAGAGGTTGAGCAGCAGTATCTCGATAAACTTTATTATACATTTCTTATTTATTTTTATATGATTTTATATGTTTTCTTTCACTATATGTTTTGAATCATTCTCAAGTTGAAATTAAATTATTTATTTTATTTTGTAATTGTGTTTGAGCAATGACACGTGTAGCCACCTCTTCGAGGTGATGGTGGATACTCCTAGTCCCGAGGCTATTCCGAGATGGGGGTGTTACACCTACGGCGTTGATGATTCTTTTCTCCGACTTCTTTATTTCCTTCATTAATTTTTTTATCATGTGTCAGAGAGGTTGTCGTTTCTTCTCATTCAGTTTCAGCCTCTTCTTCAACTTCAGCCTCTTGTTTAGCCTTTTCAAATCCTTCATCTTCATCAGCTTAAGATATGGATGGAACATCTACAACCTCTATTACTTTCCCCCTTTCTCTTCTTCCTCTTAATCTCGTTCTCTTTCTCCTTTTATTTCTGATCAAGAAATGTTTTGTGCATCATTCGTTCGAGCATACGGATGTCTTCTTAACAAATACCCTTTGGATTTCTTTGTAGATAAATCATCCATATATAAACATCTGGCTTGTTACATTCCTCGTAATATTTTAGATCATAAAGTAAAACTTCCTCGATGTCTTCAACATGAATAATACTTTGAATATCTTGCAAAAATAACAATTAACCATTGTGACCCTTGTGACTTTTGTGACCCTTATGACCATTGTGACCCTTGTGTAATTGGTACCTTAGAATTTTTTATCTACTTGATCATTTCTACAAACTTCAAGTTAAAATTGGATTTAACCCGCTTCTTGCATATATCTGCATCCATAACATCAACGTACCATTTGTTTGAACCCAAACTACGGATGGTCACGAATGAAGTAACTAAAATATTAAAACAAAATGATAAGAACACAAAATTATGAAAATATTCATGTTATTCTAATAATATATACAACTTACCATGAGTAGGATTATGAAACCGCCACAATGTCATTTAGGTTTATTATTTCTCCGCTAACGTACTTGTGGCAAGTATCCACTTTTCAAGTGTGTAAAGCCCCCATGGAAAGCCTTCACAAAATTCCAAGTCATCAACCATGTCAATTCGATCATAGCTGATGGAATTGTCTGACAAAGGCTTGTCATCCAGAACTTGCCACAACACCATCAATGTTCCCGACATCTTCCAGACGACAGAATTCTTCGTCTTCACAAGCTTTTCACTCACTTGTGTAACGATCACCTTTCCACGGTCTAAATTCTTCAGCCTGAATGTATCACAATGTTTAAGACAAACCACATTTCCTCCTTGTATTGTACAATCACTAGGTGATTTAACACGGTAGGCATTTGAACCTTCATCAGGATGGAGTTACATTGGTAATGGAATATATGCCTATCTTCTCTTAAGATTCCTTTCTGCTTCTTTATTGTTTCAAATGAATACACTTGTGGAAATCTGTGGTATTTTTTCCATGTGCTTGAATTCATTGAGAAACTTCGGATTTGACAGCACCTGTAAATGACCAATTAAGAATACATTAGACTTCTACCGACACATTGAGACTTATATGACCCTTTGCAACACAAGCGACCCTTGCGACTCATAGAGACCCATATGACCCTTTGCGACCCAAGCAACCCTTGTGACTCAAGCGACTCACTAAGATTCTTGACCCTCTTCGACTCAAGCGACTCACTTAGACTCATGACCCTCTTTAAAACAAACGACTCACTGAGACTCCTAACCTTCTTCGACTCAAACGACTCACTGAGACTCATAACCGTCTTCAACTCAAGCGACTCACTAAGACCCACGACCATTTGAAATCAATAAACAATTTCGCTTTCAACAACCTAATCCCTAATGTATTTCATCTACATAGTAAAACCTAGAAATCGATCCACTCACAAATTCCAATAAAAATTTATTCGTGTTCTCTTCTTCATTACTGATCCTTATCATTTCTTTATTTCTTTCTCACTTCAAAATTTCTTTGCTCTCAACTTTTTTTTCTTCCTCACTTGGAACTCGATCATTACTCTCAACGTTGAAATCGCCTCTCGCTTCGTGGTTTCAACTTTAGAATAGGTTTTGCTTTAAAATCCTTCCAACCGTGTATTTTTTTCACGTGAAAAAAGTAAAAGCACATTTATTTTTGTCATTTTTTAATCTTAGATTTTCGAGGATACATAAGGGTGTAAAATGAGCTGACTCGGCTCAGCTCGCCTTCAGCTCGCCTTCAGCTCGCCAAAAAACGAGCTTGCTTAGCTCGGCTCGTTTTTTTAATGAGCAGGAAAATCCCATCTCAGCTCGGCTCGCCTCTAGCTCGCCAAAAAATGAGCTGGCTCGCGAGCCAAACTATTTAATTATTTTGAATTAGTTGTAATATCATATATGATAAACATATCAAACGAACCAAATAAAATATCGAAAATATGAAAACATTAATTCAAACATAATGTTATAAAATATCATTGTACTAAATAAAAAATAACCTTCTCGAATAAAAAGTATAAAATATCATCGTACTTAATTCGACCGCTCTTAACTTTACTAAATTATTTCTTTATTTTGTTATATCGATTATTATAAAAAGGAAAAATACATTATAATAGTATATTATGTTTAAAAAATATATTGTATTTTATTAAATGCAATATTAAATATAATAATATATATATATGATATACAAAAAAGGAAAATATGTTATTTTTACATGATTTTTTTTTCAGCTCGCGAGCCAATTCATCTAAGCTCGGACTCGTTTTGGGCTCAGCTCGTTTTTTAAATGAGCTAGAAAATACCCAGCTCGACTCGCTTAAATATGGTCCGAGTTAGAGCTGGCTCGCGAGCCGACAACTCATTTTACACCCCTAAGGATACATATAAAGCAAGGATGCCCGAGCAGGATATCGTTGCTATTTCCCATAAATCTTCACCAACAAATATAATGATTCTAAATACTAAGAGACATCATGGATCATAGATATGATTTGGATATCCAAAATTTTAATCTTGACAATAATAAAAAAAAACTTTTTTCTACTTGGAAAAACTTTAAAAATTTGAAAGTTTAAGCATTAAATGCACAAAAATAATCCCTTAATACTCTTGGACCAATTTTCTACCATTTTAAGTATTTCTTTTCTTTATTTCCCAAACTATTTTTATGGAACCCCTTCCATGGAATTCAGCACAAAACACAATGAACACGTAACAAGTAACATGTATTCACCACCACATCCTCACTACTGTAATTGGATAAATTAAACAAAATAAAGTAAATTTTTTAAAAAATATAATAAATAAAGGAGAGAAATATAGAAATAGAAGGTGGGGGTAGGAGAAAATAGTAAATGCTCAGGGTGGGGGTGAAAAAGAAATTAGGTGGGGACCCATCTTCAGTACTGAGATTTAGAAAAATAGAAAAAACACCCACGAGTCTGAGGAAAAGGACAGTTTACACGAAGACTGATTTTTCTCTCTCTTACATTACAACCCCTAAACTTTTCCATTTTGATCATTTGGTCACACACACTTAGATTTACTACCTGAAACCCCTCTTTTATCGAAATCCGATAGCGACCTTCTATATCCCTCTATTTTCTCTGACCTATTTATTATAAACACGAATACTACCATCTCCTCCGCTATCTCGATTTTTCGATATTTGTTATTTTTATTTATTTTACAAATCTCAAAATCGTGGATGTAGTATTTTAGATCTTCTTTCTTTCTTTTTTTTTTTGGAGGATGATAAGTTAAAATTGGAGATATTTTATAATTATTATATCATTTTGATATTATTATTAGAAAATTTATAAAAAATAATTTTCCAAAGTTTAAGAATAAAATATGAATTCATTTATCACTAATGTATACATGTGATATATATATAATTATAATTATACCCAGATAACATAATGATGATTAACAGTGTTCAATTTGATGACGTATTAGTTTAAACTCTATAACGTGTTTTCTACGAATGTTTTTATTGTTCTTGTCATTTACAAAATAATTTTAATTACAATTACTATTTTAAACTAGATATTCCTTTGGTCAAGTGGGAGAGATGTTTTTAATGACTAAATTTTAAAATAATCAACTTTATAAATGATACTTTTTTCACATTATTAATATTTTTTACCCAATAACTCAATTATTATTCTAAAACATATATCTCTAACCCTGTTTTATTTCCACCATCAAACTCTATTTCGACGGAATCTATGCTCCAACTTACATTTCTTTATGAATAATATTCTTCCAAATTTGGAAGAACACTTTATTTTCTGCATTTTGGAAGATCACTTTTTATTTTTTGAAAATTATCTTACATCTACTAGAATAGGTGAAGTAATTACATTGTAAATTTTACCACTATAATAATTTGTGTTCATTTGTTTCTCTACTAAAATGTTTCTCCTTTGGGAAATAAACCAACTAAGATCTTGCTTTACGTTTCCATTCTTGTACTTGTTTTTGGTAGTCCCATATGATTTAGCGTCATTAGGTCTCTTTGTACGGCTCCTCTCTAGTCACTCATAATGACTTGCTTTGAGATGGAGACTACTCCAAAACACAAAACCCACATGACAGAAACCTTTTAGATTTTGTCATTATATATAGATAAATATTGTAAAATATAGATACAATTTTTACGAATTCGTCTAATTTTTAAAAACTAATTATATCGAATTTATGTACAATTTATTATCTATGGTAGTAATCATATAGCATTTTATAATTTATTATTCTAACTTATTCATATTTAAAATTATTATAAAATGATATATAAATTAAGTGAGACTGTTACATCTATATATATCAAGAATTTTAACAAAAATCAATTATTTTATATTGTTTTGCATCTTTTATAACTTCTTCGAACCATTTAATAAAGTTTATAATTTTCGCTTTGTCATTGTGTCAATGTGATAAATCTTTGTCCTTCGTTCGACAACACGATGTACATGCATGATAAAGATTACAGAATCATCAAATTTTCTTTTTATATATGATCATATGCATTATTAATCATATTGAATATAATGAAAGTCACACACCAAAGGTCATAGAAAAGGGCACACTTTTTATGCACACAAATCAATATCACACGCAAATTCGACCTTCCATCATTGCCTTATGGTTCGCGGCGTCTCCCCCACCGTCGTCCCGCAACCTCCTCTCGTCATCGTGTTCCGGTATGTGAAAGATGGCCGTGGCGACGGTGCGACGGACTTTGACACCCTTGGAGATGATACTGTTTCCCGTTGCGACGGGCTCCGCCAGAACCCGGCGCCATAGAATCTGTTCCACATCTCCTTTTCCAATGCTGTCACCGCCGCGTCCTCCTCTTCGTCTGCGGCCGCCGCCGCTAACATTGTCGCCATCGTTGATCTCCCAAGTACCTTCAGCTCCAAGAAATCGTCCTCGTCTTCGTCCGATAATTCCCTGCTCTCCAGCGGATGGACCGCGAACTCCGAGCTCCCGAACCGGTTTCGTCGGTTGCTCCGATCGATCTCCGGCCGTGGAGGCGGAGGAAGTAGCCCACTCTTCACGAGGTGTTTGCGGCGGCGGCGGCGGAGAGCGCGGCGGCAGAGACCGGCGGGGACTTTGTAGACGGCGAGGACGAGGAGCTTTCCGAGTCCGCAGGGACAGCAGCACCACACGGCAGCGCAACTTGCCGTCGTGCCGCCGCAGAACTCCGCCGCCGTGGCACCGCCGGTGCACGAAGAAGCCCTCGGCGTTGACATGGAGAGGCTCCGTTGGAGGAGTGGCTGTCTCCGGGTGAGCGACGGCGACGTCGACGGAGTGTCCGTTGTACGGATGAGAGACGGCGTCTGTCGCAAGGTCTGCTTCGAGTCGAAACGTAGCGTCGTGGACATTATCGTCACTGGAGAAATAGACAAATTAAAAAACAAAACAGAAACTATTCGATTTGGTGTCTGAAATTTTAGGGATATTGAATGAGAAATTGAGACAATGATCCGAACAAATAGCTCCGACGAAGCTTTCTCGATCTTCTTATACTTGTCTTATGGCACGATGGCAAACTCACCAAAACACGGAAGTGCTTATTTCGGAGCCGAGAAAAATCTCAAGAAAATTCGAAGAGGAAGACCCAGATAATCTTCCGTGTTCAATAGAAAAACCCAGACCCAGAAACCGAAAATCGAAGTCTCAACCAACGCCCCGCAGTAAAATCACGCCGGGGAGAGAGGCTGAGACAAGAAGGAAACATGTAGAAAGAAACAGAGTACGGTGGTCGGGAAGACGCAGAATCAACCGGAAAAAAGGCAGAAATTTCCCGATCCGTGACATAATCGAACTGGTAGGAAAACTTTTAAAAAATCCATATGGAAGTTCTCAGCCGAAAAAGCGTTTCTCGGCGTACTCGAAGATTTTTTTTTTTTTGTGCGAAGTGGTCCGAAACGGAGGGCGAAACGAAGAGTTGAAGACAGAGAGAGAGAGAGGAAAGAGACCGTACGACAGATGTTTCGTGGGAGGATGATTTGACTTGGGGAGAGAGAGAAAGAGAGAGAGAGAGATATTTAGGTCGTGAGAGGGTTGAAGACGAAGAAGGATGAGGTGTTTTCGAGTCCAGAACGATGAATATCAGTTATCTTTCAGGTGGAGACAGCTCTATTATTTATTTTCTACTTTCAATTTTTTTACTAAGGATTCTTATCCTTTATTTAGGTTTTCTTTTTGTTGGTCTTCATGTTAAAATCGTTATGTTTATTTATTAAATAACCAATTGGTTTTTTTAGTAACCATTTTATCGATTTTAATATTTACAATTTAACTTTGACTCCAATTTCTTTCGTTCACACTACCTTTCTAATTTCAGTTATTTTTTGTTCTCAGTTAACTGCTTAAGAATATTTGTTAATTTAAAACTGTTGAAAAGGTATTTTAGAATTTAAGAAAAAATATCGAAAATATTAGGATATACACAATTATTTTTTATATTTATTTACGTTCCATAGATTGAATAATCAGTTAAATAAACACTGTTAACAGCATACAAATAAATGAAAATTCTACAATAATTTCTAAATTTAGTTTAAATATATTGAAAAATAAATATACTATTATTTTTACATATTTTGTTATATTTATATTATTTTTGAATATGTCTAATATTTTAAATTACTACATTAATTAATATATTGCTTTCTAAATAATATATAAAATTTTTAAAATATTTTCGAATTCATCTATGAATATAAATGTAAACTCAAAAAATTTAATAAATATGAAAATAATTTAAAAAGTTTATATATTATTTTAAATATAATATGTTAGTTCATATACTATTATGAAATAATTGAGTATGTCATGCATAAATTTGTAAATAAATATTTAATGCATTTTTATGTTAATTTAAAACAAGTTCGATAAATATTATGAACTTGTAAGAAATAAAATATCATTAATAAGTTTTAAACTACTTCACTCCATGGGTGTGCTAGCCTTATATCTAAACGAGATCTAAGCATAACCCTTACCCAAAGAACGGTTTGATTCATAAGCAAAATACAACTTCTTAGAATATATATACGTTGTTGAACAAGATTATATTTATATTAATTATAAAGTGATTAAAAATGAAAGCAGTTTTGATTATCGTACTTGTTATGATACATATATAGATGATGGAAATATGAATGAAGAAATATCAAACATTAAAAGAATTAGAGAGAATAAGAATAATTATACTCTTACTCATTTTGTTAGAAACAAAGGTACATATTTATACAAGTAAAATAAAACAAGGAAAATAGAAGTACAAATGCAAGGCACAAGTTTAGATGTAACATGCATAAGTTGGAGCGGTCAACAAGGCATAGGAGACCGCGAAGCTCATAAATTGGCTTGAGCAGGTCGCAGGTCACGGGATGCGGGTCACAGGACGTGGGACGCAGGACAGGGGATGCGGTCTGAGCGGGATACGACTTGAGCGGGACGCGACCTGAACGGGATGCGGTCTGAGCGGGACGCGACCTGAACGGGATGCGGTCTGAGCGGCACGTGACTTGAACGGGACGCGGTCTGAGCGAGACGCGACCGGAACGGGATGCGGCCTGAGCAAAGAGAGCGGGACGCGACCTAAGCAAAGAGAGTGGGACGCGACCATTCTTCTTAACATTCACCCTCAAGCTTAGACGATCAAGAGCAACATAAGTGGAGCCTCATTGAGACCTTTTCGTGGGAAAAACCTAATTGGAAAAAAAATTGACAAAGAAAAAAGAGTACAACCACTTATGAGCTCGAGGGACGATCAACTAAGCTTGAATTTGATGCCCTGGGACTGAAGATATCTACAAGGCAAATTCGATTATGGAGATCTTTGCATACTTTTTCACTTGTGGCTTTGGTGAAGACATCGACCAACTGATATGAGCTTCTTGTGTATATGAATTCAATGACGCCATCTTCAAGCTTCTCTCGAACAAAATGACAGTCAACTTCAATATGTTTTGTTCGTTCATGAAACATCGAGTTGGAGGCAATGTGAATTGCCACCTGATTGTCGCAATGAAGCACCGGGGCCTGCGAAGGTTCAAGGGCATGATCTTTGAGGAGAGCTCGGATCCAAATAAGCTCACATGTTGCATTTGTCATAGCTCGGTACTCGGCTTCAGCGCTGGAACGAGAGAGCACCGATTGCTTTTTGCTTCTCCAAGTGACGAGGTTCCCACCAACAAAGGTACAAAACCATGTCGTTGATTTTCGCTCTTTGCAGTCACCCGGCCAATCTGCATCAGAGTACCCAATTAGACCAGTATCGTTGTTTTTACTCAGTAGTATACCTTTACCTGGAGCGTTCTTGATGTATCAGAGGATTTGGTCCACCATTTTCCAATGTTGTTCTTTCGGGGCATGCATATGCTGGCTGACCTGATTCACAGTATAACACAAGTCAGGTCTTTTTATCGTGAGGTATATTAGCTTACCAACAAGGCATTTGTATTGTTCTATATCATGAAATAGTTCCCTCCACTATAAGAAAATTCGGATTTCGGGACTGAATTTGCGGACTGACATATCCGTCCCTAAATTTAGGGACGGATTAGGGACTAATTATAGACGGATTAAGAAAACCGTCCCGAATCCGTCCCTAAATTTGGGGACCGTCGATCAGTCCCTAAGTCGTCCCTAAATTTAGCAATCTTTGTCCAAATAGAATAATTGTTTCCATTGAACGATATTGAGATGCTTTTAGTTGAGTCCATGACAAGAGATCCGAGAAAACAAAGGGAAACAAAAACAAAGAGAGATTAAAAAATTTGACCGAAAAACAATTTTTTGAAAGTGAATAGATTTCAAAAGAACAAAATCAATCAAAACATTTTCCGAGATTCGATCACCGCTCTGATACCATGTTGATTTTGTAAAACAAAGATGAATTAGCGGAAGCAAGATAGAAAGATTAAGAATGAGCGAAAGACCGATAGAATTAGAGAGAATAAGAATAACTATTCTCTTATTCAATTCTTTAGAAACAAAGGTACATACTAATACAAGTAGAAAGGGAGAAAAATAAGGAAAATACAAATATAAATGCAAGGCACAAGTTTAGATATAACATGCATGAGTTGGAGAGGTCAACAAGGCATAGGAGTTCGTGTAGCTCATAAATTGCTTGATCAGGTCACAGACCGCAGGACACGGGTCACAGGACGCAGGACGCGAGACGTAGTGGGATGCGACCTAAGTGAAAAGAGCAGGATGCGACCTGAGCAAAGAGAGCGGGATGCGACCATTCTTCTTAGTAGAAGACCCATCAAAATCAAGACGAGGAGGTCAAGAAGAAGGTATTCAAATTTTTGATTATATATTCTAACTATTTTTTAAACAACGAAAAGAGTTAACACAATCCCAAGAAGGATCATCGACTCAGGGGGAATGAACGCAACCGTTAGATATCACCCAAACCATACTTGACGAGCTATACATGAATATAAGTATTTTTAGTGAAATTTGATTATGTTTTAAACTATTTAATATTCTTTTAAAAATTCATATTATTTTTTGTTTTTGCAGATCGTCCATCCAAACCGATGGGGACATATATTCGGTTTAGGTTCTTTGAACTCCGAAATCATTAGGAGTTTGGACAATGTGACGTCGATGGGTGCGCATGAGCTCGTGAACCTCGTGTAATGCATTGATTCGCACTATTGAAGATGAATCATACCAAGATTGCAAGATTCAAAGTAAAGTTCGCCAATGCTGAATCGGTTTTAAAGATTTTGCATTAGTCGACCTCACTTTCCGCCCCTCCCGGACCCGCACCCACACCATCATTAGGATATCCTTCATTTTCATCACCATATTTCGAGAATGCGGGATTAGAAGACTTTTTTAAACGATAATTAATACTTTTAGAAATTTTAAACCTATTTCTTTTTATTTTATAATTTTAAAAATATTTTTAAAAAATACAAATTAAAATGTCCAGCACAATGTGTGTTTAAACGGTGTTGCCATGGTTTACAAAAATAATGTTACAATAGTGTTATATCCGAGTTATGTATAACATAATCTTTATGATCCATTCTTGTTGACCACATGGTGTTGCATTCCACTTGCGTAGCACATTGTAACGTCAAAATGCGTTACCATGGCATTACAAATTCTAACGTGAACCCTCGTTAACTCTTTTGACAACATTGCCAACGTGTTTTTCCATCACATAATCGTTAATTTTTTTACGCCTTCTCGTTAATCGTGCACGAGGCCTGCTGACGCACTATAACATTGCCATGTTGGTACACAATAATACGCCGGATCGACGCTTGTCTTTTCTCAACGATGCCCTAAGAAATGCAAATTATGCATTAAAATAGCGTTTATAACCGGGATTTATATGCAAAATCAGTTTGTTTCTTGAATGATGTTCATTAGTTTTTAGGGTTTTTTTATAATGTAACCAAATAAAACTTTTCCACGTGATTTTATACATCTATCGAGTCATACTTCGAAATAATTGAGGACCTTATTCTTTTTTATCATCTGTACTTGTTTAGGATCTCCTTTGAATTTCAAGAACAGTTCATTCTTATATGATTGAACACAATCCTGATACAATTTATTTTGGTCGATACCAACAACAATCTTAAACTCACAACAAGATGTATAATTTTTCGGAGAACAAATTTTATCAAACTATAATTATATCACGACCGATTTAAACATATATTACACGATTTGTAACATAATTAAACCATCTACAAAAGCTTAAATGTTGGATCAAAACAAACATTTAATCTTAAAAAAAGCTAAACTATATACTACAAGAATTTTTAACTATATACAGAAAAAATGCAAAAAGAAAAAAAAATGCCCCACAAAAGAAAATTTAAATCTCTTTTTTATTCCAAAAAACATTGCCACAATAATTTTTATTCTATAAATTATGTTATAAAAACTAAATATAGAAAAAAACTATTATTAGAGACGGTTCAACACGAAATCCCTTTTCTAATTGAATTCTAGTTGAACCATTACTATTATGATCACCACCGCGCCACGAATATGTTTTAGAAAAACAAAACTAAATTCTGATTAGCTAAGCTATAGTTATCGGCAAACGTATTAGCATAAAAATTACAAACACATACAACCCGAGCTATAGAATAAGTTATACTCACTTATACATACATTATATATACATATAGAAATTGAATAAAATAAGAAGTTGACATCATCCGGTTCTTAATTTATGTCACGGCCTCCGGTTGATAGACTAATTTAATTCAACAACAACAACAACAACAACAACAACAATAATAATAATAATAATAATAATAATAATAATAATAATAATAATAATAATAATAATTCATTAGTGACATACCACTATCAATTTAACAATAATATGCTTGAATATGCCAAGAATATCTACTTTTTATAGTTTTATTTATTTCGGGGCTGAGTCAGACTCCTGAAATATTTTTATTGAAAGGAAAAGGTCAGCCTTCAAACAGTCAACTTAACAATGATCTTCTTCGGCAGTTTATATATGATTCGAATAAACTTAAAATTAGTTTAAGAATATAAATCTTTATTTTTTTATAAATTTTCAAAATTTGAAATCAGATAAATCTCCAAACATTTTCTATTCCAAAGGAGTTTTGGATTTTTACATTAGATACATTTTCTTAAAAGTTTAAATATTAATATTATATATAAATATATTAATGGGGATCATCAAAAATGCCCCTCTAGGGTTAAAGTGCTTCAAAAATACCTTTGGCTGAAAAAAAAAGTTTCAACATCAAATCTACCCTTAAAATATTGATAATCCCATGTTGCCCTTTACGACATTTTTTCTCTCTCCTCTAGAGCACCTCTAATTCTCGCGCGAAAATTATTGTTCCCCCACACCACAACAGATTCGGCGAGAGTAGCTTAATCGGCATCGTCATGAAACTACTGCGACCCTTGCTACTCAACCGACTCACGGAGTCGAAGATGTTCATGCAACTCCTGCGACCCTTGCGACCCTTGCGACCTAACCGACTCACTGACACTGACACTCACCCGTTTCAAATCAATAAACTGAGTCTAAGATGGTCATGAAACTACTGCGACCCTTGCTACTCAACCGACTCACGGAGTCGAAGATGTTCATGCAACTCCTGCGACCCTTGCGACCTAACCGACTCACTGACACTGACACTCACCCGTTTCAAATCAATAAACTGAGTCTAAGATGGTCATGAAACTACTGCGACCCTTGCTACTCAACCGACTCACGGAGTCGAAGATGTTCATGCAACTCCTGCGACCCTTGCGACCTAACCGACTCACTGACACTGACACTCACCCGTTTCAAATCAATAAACTGAGTCTAAGATGGTCATGAAACTACTGCGACCCTTGCTACTCAACCGACTCACGGGGTCGAAGATGTTCATGCAACTCCTGTGACCCTTGCGACCTAACCGACTCACTGTCACTGACACCCATTTCAAATCAATAAACCATTTTGTGACTCGAAAGCTTGCAAAACCCTAGAAATCGAACTACTTACACTTATTGACGCCATTGAAGATTGACTCGTGCTATCTTCGTTCTCTATTCGCCAGTTTCCTTCTCGCCAACTTCAAATCGTTCGCCAACTTCAAATCGTTCCCTCTCAAGTTCGAAATCACTTATTTCTTTCTTGCTATCAACTTTTAAACAGGTTTCACGGCGAAAAACTATTTGGCTTTCTCATTTTCGGCAGTTTTTCACGTCGAAAAACTGCCGAACTTCCATTTTCCATCGTTCGAACGTTAAGGGCAAATTTGTCGTTCCAACGTTAAGGGCAAATTTGTCTTTTCCTCAGTTTTTATTTTTCGGATTTAATAATTATTTTGGGGAAGGGTATTTTTGAAGTGATTTATCCCTTTAAGGGTATTTCTGATATTCCGCCATCTGAAGGTGAAGATTAGAAATCCATACCGTTTCAAAGAATTTCCAAGCTTAGCAAACGAACAACATGACACTTGCTTCATGCCATATAATGAATCACGTAAGCAGCAAATAAGAGATGAATCTGATGGAGCATAACCAGGTGGAGATTTCATGTAAATTTCTTCATTTAAATCTTCGTGTAAAAAAACATTGTATATATCCATTTGATGTACCTTCCAGTGGTGAATGGAAGCAAGAGCCAAAAATACTTGCATTGTTACCATTTTTACAACATGAGCAAAAGTATCTTCGTAGTCGATTCCCTATACTTGAATATTTTCCAAAAAAATCCAAGCGAGCCTTCTAACATTCTACAGATCCATCGAAACAGTACTTGATTTTGAATACCCATTTACTTACAATAGATTTCTTCCATGCGATAGACTTTCAAGATTCCACGTATGATTTTTTTTGAGAGCATCAATTTCAGCGCACATTGCTACCATTCAAGTAGCATCAGTCGAGGCTTCACTATATGAATGAGGTTCTCATCTAAATTACTAGATGCTAAGAGAACATGATGGGGTTCTAAAACCTTCTTGCAAGACACAAAATCAGAAATCGAATATAAAGACAAAGAGACTACATGAGTAGTAACTTGAATTGTGTTGCTGACAAAATCACGTAATTTCATGGAGGGAATCTTCATGCATTGTCCATGTCCTAGTTGAGTAGAATCCCCAGCGAAAACCACCTTATTTTCTTGACCATCAATAGAATGTAGGTTAGAAGAGCCCTAGGCAATAAGTATGGAAGCACCAAACGTTGGTGAAGACAAAATCTCGTCAGGAGTAGGCCATGTCCATTCCGAAGCTAAAGACAAAAGAAGAAACATGACTTGGAGAGTTGCTATGATTGTGGAAAGGAAATTCCTTCTTAGAAAAAATAACATCGTGAGAAATCGAAAATATACCACATCCAAGGTAATAAACCCTCCATCCCTTTTGACCATAAGCATAGCCAACAAAGATTCGATGATTACTTTGACTTGCAAATTTATCGCCATATGTTTGTTGGTTCTGAACATAACACAAGGATTTGAACACATGTAAATGCTCATAGGGTGGTGTTGAACCATAAAGAATCTAATATAGTGTTCAACCATTAAGAAGAAGAGATGGAGTTTTGTTAATAAGATAAACCGTTGTAAGAACACTTTCTCCCTAAAACTCAATTGATAGATAAGACCAAAAGTAATGATCGTGCAACATTGAAAATATGTCTATGTTTTCGTTCAGTTCTTCCATTTTTTTGTGGAGTATCCAGATAAGAGGTTTCATGATGTATGTCTTCTTCGAGAAAATATCGCAAAGGCACAAAAATATTGTTCCATTATCAATTCATATGGTTTGCACTTTTGTTCCAATATGTCAATTAACCAAAGCTATAAAGTGTTAAATATATGCAGTGACCTCATTCTTGTGTATCATAAGATAAAGCCAAACAGCTCTTAGAAAACATCCACGACTATCATAAATTAATGTGCTCCGGAAAAAGATGATGTATGATATGGACTCCAAACATCACAATGTATTAGCTGAAATATCTTGGCTGTTTTATAGCTAATTTTTGGAAAATATTCATGTGTTTGTTATGCTCGCATACAAACATCACATGTCATATTCAGAAACTCATTATGAGAAAAGTTTTAACCCTATATTGATTCTATTATTTTTGAAACAGGATGTTCAAACGTTGATGCAAAAGATCCAATGAGAAATTTATTTCGCTAGATATAGTTGCCACTGTATCAACACTTCGAAATAATAGAGGTTGTTTCGTTGCTCATCTGTTCTCATCAACTTGTGTATAATATGTTCTTAAACAACATCACATTATTGAGCAAATTGATGAGATAATCATGTTGTGCCAATTTTTAAGATAGACAAATAAGGTTTTAACAAACTCCTTTAACAAATAATACATCACGTAAGATCAAGTTGCTGAGAGTATGAACACTGTTGTGCATAGTTTATAATGTGGTTTAGTCGTCGAGAAGAGTAATGCAACATGGTTCCATATTATAAATATCCGCGAGTAATATAATATCACCAGTTATATGATGAGAACAATCGGAATCAATAATCTAAGAATACGGAGAAAGCTTATCGGAAATCTTCTTCAGTTGCACCAGTCTTATCAACGTTCAACAATGTAACCAAAGTTTGCCACTGCTCCTCAGAAATCCTTACAAATTATTTGTCAGTATGAGATAGATAAGAAAATGTAACAGGTAAATGAGGTATGGCTTGCACAACATTGACATGAGCAGATGAATTAGAACCAAGACCCTTGCTCATGATAGATCAGAAAATGTAACAGGTAAATGAGGTATGGATTGCACAACATTGACATGAGCAGATGAACTAGAACCAAGACCCTTGCTCATGACAGCGGATTATGAGAAAGAACCATGACTACGACCCATCCAATTACGTGGCCATCACCCCATAAATTTAGAAAGCCAATAATATGAAAATACGAGTCAGAAGCATGCCCTTTTCATCCATAATTGGAACACACAAATTTGGATTTCTCCTTAGTAGGGATACGAAAAGAACTTGTTTTGATTGAAAACCCCATAGAACCGGTGCAGTCATAAGGAGATCGTAAAATTCCATGAGAATTTATGTTTTACAACACAATATACACAATGTCCAGATCGGGAAAAGGATCTCAAGATAATAAATTCGAACGAATAATACCAAATGTTGTTTCTTCAAGACCCATAAGAAAATCGTGTACTCTATCCTCATTACGATCTTGTTCGAGCTGGGTTATCAAATCACTCATGCATTTTGCCGCACTTGCATATACACAATGGGCGAGAATTCAAAAAGTCCATCCAAATACAACTAAGCTTGCAATACTAGGCATCAATAGTCAGACCCTTATGTGTACAATAAGCCAATTCTACTCGAACTCGCTAGATTCGAGGACCATTCTTAATGGAGAATCGATTACATAGATGGTCGTAGAGATAAAAAGCTTATTCTCGATGAAAAACGTTAGAATGAAGATTTGGTTCGAGTTTTTTTTTTCAACCACGACATAACCAATGAATTATTGGTTTCCCAATCCTTGAAATCAAGTGAATCAACAATGAGCTTTGCAATCTTCCTATCACCAAAACCAAAATTTTATGAGATTTTAGATCATGGCGAACATTGTTTTCTCGCTCGTCATAATTATCTCCTCGAAGAGGTGAATGAGACAAAATTCAATCGGAATTATCACCGGGTTTCAAGTCATTTGGTGAGATTGTACGACGTTTGATCATTCAGCTGAGTAAAAGGATGACATAATGTTATGAATAAGAAAACCACCTACTGAGTAAAAGGAACCAAATAAAAACAATAAAGAACCGGTCAAGAATCCAAGAAACATCGACAAAGCATAAAAAACTCCAAAAACCTATCTGATCTACTAACGGAGATTGGTGTTGATCTACTCACGATGGTTATCAGGAATCATTGGTCGTCAAGGATCACCGGTCGTTTTCCGATGGTTGTTGGAAATCAATGATCGTAGCTCACGAGTAACTCACTCGTCGGAGAGGAGATGCAGATGAGATGAAGACGAAAGAATGAGCCAACGATGAGACTGGAATGTGTTGATCGGGGGTCATTTCAAATAGAAGGAGACGAAGGTGTCAGACGAGGTCCATTTGAACTCGAAGAAGAAGACAACAACGTTGGTCGGGACTCGCCAGATCTAGAAAACGTAGTCGAAGGCTTCGATTAGGGGTCATCAGATTTGGAAAAAGAGGATGAAGGCGTCAGTCATAGGTTGTTAGAAGGCGTTGGCATCGGTCGAAGGTCGTTAGAATGCAAAGAAAAAAAGGCATAGTGAGATGTGTATTTCGTCGGGTATATTGTCGGCAAAGAAGAAGAAGGTGGTGGTAGACGATGATCATTGGGCATTTCAACGAAGAAGGCGTCGAGAGATGTGTCAAAGAAATTTCATTGGAATCGAAGAGTTATCACCGGTGAAAACCGGGCTTCAATATGAAATGAACTCGGTCAAATGTCATTGTTCTAAAATAACCTCTTTATAAAAGTAATTTAATATTTTTTATTGTTTACACAAAAAATTGATTAATAATTCAAATACTCGTATTCTAGCCAAATATTATAAAAATACCATTCGTCTTGCATGAAAAGTCACAGTTTACATCCCTCCGACGACTATTATTTCATTTTTAGAATTAAATAAAACTTTTCATCTCTCTCATTTTCGAAAAATCTCCAAACCCGTCTCAAAAAATTCTCCAATCTTCAAAAATATCTCAAAATCTTGAAATCTCATCATACTCTACGGATGGGGTAACTTCAAAAATACCCTCGTAGGGCTAAAACACTTCAAAAATACCCTTCCCGGAAAAGAAAAAAATTCTAACTTCAAAAGTACCCGTATAAATGTTGATATTCCCAAAATACCCCTGCGACTTTACGACCCAGTTCGACCCAGCGACCCAGCTTGACCCTGCGACCCTTGTCCCTCTGTGACCCTTGTTCCTCTGCGACCCTTGGACCCCTG
>CM071873.1:29338438-29382578 GCA_036759665.1 Gynandropsis gynandra
CATCAGAATCAGCATCAGCATCAGCATCAGCATCACTCACGCACTCCTTCCTCTTAGTCCTTTTTTCCTGCAAAATGACCAATTACGAATACATTATACTTCTACCGACCTAAGCGACCCATGTGACTCAACCGACCCATGCGACGCAACCGACCCGTGGGACCCTCAACCGACGTGTGCGACCCATGCGACTCAAACGACCCTCAGACACTCCGCGACACTCAACCGACCCACGCCCCTCAAACGACCATTGCGACCCATCTCACTCACTGAGACAACCGACTCACTGAGTCGAATATGGTCATGCAACTCCTATGACCCTTGCTACTCAACCGACTCACTGAGTCGAAGATGTTTATGCAACTCTTGCGACCCTTGCGACCTAACCGACTCACTGACACTGACACTCACCCATTTTAAATCAATAAACTGAGTCTAAGATGGTCATGAAACTACTGCGACCCTTGCTACTCAACCGACTCACGGAGTCGAAGATGTTCATGCAACTCCTGCGACCCTTGCGACCTAACCGACTCACTGACACTGACACCCATTTCAAATCAATAAACTATTTTGTGACTCGAAAGCTTGCAAAACCCTAGAAATCGAACTACTTACACTTATTGACGCCATTGAAGATTGACTCGTGCTCTCTTCGTGCTCTCTTCGCCAGTTTCCTTCTCGCCAACTTCAAATCGTCCGCCAATTTCAAATCGTTCCCTCCTTTCTTTCTTACTATCAACTTTTAAACAGGTTTCACGGCGAAAAACTGTTCGGCTTTCTCGTTTTCGGCAGTTTTTCACGTCGAAAAACTGCCGAACTTCCATTTTTCCACGTTCGAACGTTAAGGGAAAATTTGTCTTTTCTTCAGTTTTTATTTTTCGGATTTAATAATTATTTTGGGGAAGGGTATTTTTGAAGTGATTTAGCCCTATGAGGGTATTTCTGATATTCCGCCCTACGGATGAGTATCATGTAGTGCCGTCAGGAAAGGTATGTATGTGTGGTCAAGTTCATCGTTAGGTTTCCATCTTTGAACGAAAAATTTTCATCTTTCACTATTTTCTGACATTTTTCCCTATTTACACATGTTATACCATGGTGTGGATCAATTTCGTGCCACCCCACGTTGTACGATGCATACGTTGTACCACAGTCACACATTGTACCTCCAGTCACACGTTGTACCACAGTCGCGTTGTACCATAGTCACACGTAGTACCACATCACATGTTGTACCATAGACACACATTGTACTACACTCACACGTTGTACCTAGACACGTTGTACCACATGCACACATTGTACAAGGTTTTTCAGACTTTTTTTATTTGTTACAATACTAAAAATGTTTGTTTTTCCTATTGTTTGACACTGCGGACCACCAATGAATGCAGAAGGATTCTATTTCCATTCTAGAAAGTTTTTGCAATCTTGTAAAATTGTAAGAAAGTGCTTTGTGTTCAACACCATTTTAGAACTGCAAGAAGCCTTACACCCTGAAGAATTGGAATGGTTCGTACAACATCCTCAATTTAAGTCTTTATTCCATATGCAGAGGATGAAGTAAACTAAACTCGTTGGGTTCTGGATTTTGCTTCTCCGCTCTACAAGTACAACAAAGACAAACGAGTTTTGGTTTGTGTAGAATGGTGTGCCTATCCAATATTTGCTGATAGAACACGACGTGAAAAGTGGACTCAATTGTGAAGAATATCCACCACAATGGTTACATCTTTGTGGCAATGGGTTCAAGGATAGGTATTGGTCTAACCAAAACTCAATCCCCACAAGCGACGTGAAGAACAAGATGTTCACTGTTGAGATCTGAAGGCCAATTGAAGATGGTCATATTATACGTTTTACACACGATCATTAGAGGAAAGAATAAATTCAATGGCCCCATCGACAATTTCTTGGTGCGAATTTTTGATGACCTAGAAGCTTGCACTAACTTTCCATGGGGAAGGTTCACGTTTAATAAGGTTCTTCATGAGATTAAGCACATGCTCCACAATTTTAAGGAGAAGTGAAAAAACATGGACACATCCTGGGTTTATTTTGCCTTTGGAGGTAAGTACAACGTCAATGGTACGTGTGTGGTACAACGTATGTGGTATAACGTCTGTGATACAATGTATATGGTACAAGGTGTGTGGTATAACGTTTGTGGTATAACGTCCATGGTATAATGTGTGTGGTAAAACGTTCAAAACACATCGCGTATGGTACAACGTTTGTGGTACAACATGTGTGGTACAACATTTGTGGTACATCATGTGTGGTACAACGTTTGTGGTACAATGTTCGTGGTACAACGTGTGTGGTACAATTTCTGTGGTACAACGTTCGTGGTACAACTTGTATCGTACAACGTCTGTAAACCTTTTTATTGAGTTTGAATTTTAAACTCAAGTTTAAATTTCAAACGAGAAAAAATGAGAAAAAAAAATCTGATTTCTGTCAAATCATAGATCTCAAAAGAGGAAAAATACAAATCTGATAAGTTAAACTATAGTTCCAAAATAGATAAAAACAAATGTGTACCTCAAAAAAGGTGTCGACATAATTATTTTTCTCAATATTAAATTATTTAAATAAATTAAATTAATACTCATAAAATCGTGTTGTACCCTAGTTGAAATTCAAATTTTTGGATTGAAGTTGTTAAATTCATCTTTATCATGACTTGTTTCACCATAATACACGTTTAGTTTACTAAAAATGACACATTATAATTGTTTTTAGCAACAAACCATATATTATGTGATGAAACATGTAAATTGTACACAAACCTCATACTATGTCTTGTGTGTCTTAATTTATTCTTCATGATTAAGAATAATAAAATCGAATTATAAAATCCGATTTGATACAAATGTGGAATAACACATTTCGTTAACTATTAACTTAGGTTCAACCCAAAATTCAAAGGTATAACCAGGATACAACTCAATTTTATAAAATGTGATTCCATATTTTCAAAAATTGAATGTTAATTGAACATCGTTACAATCATATTTATTGTTTGAACAAATTACGAACGTTTTTGAATCCCATAAGTATGATTTAAAGGGGTTAAAAAATGAGCACGATACATATTGTACACACACGTTGAACACAAAGTTGTACACAACTACAACGTCCGTGTTAGTTTTTAGCACGAACGTTGTACATAATATTGTGTATAATATTCGTGCTAGTTTTTAATATAAACGTCGTACACAACGTTACATCAATATTATTGTGTTTCAAGATCCCCTCGAGAAACTAAATTTCTTTTCAAGTCTCATATATATGAAACATGTATTAAGATAACATATGAACATGTGTGAGTTTCTTCTTTGATGCTGCCAACAACACACTTTATGTCACAAGTGGTGTAACTTGTCATCTTGAGTTTTTTCCTATTCGAACCTCAAAATCAACAAACCATTATTGTCTTGGAGACATGTGAAATGTACAACTTGAAACCAATTTTAATTTTCATCAAAATTATGGTTAAGTCTAGTCAGTATATAAGAACATGTTGATGCCATTACTTATAAATATATGTTATTACTCTTTATTACAAATGCTTTTTTTTCCTTTTCGTGTGGGTTTTGATTTTTTTTTCTTTTTTTTCTTATATAGTGATATTTGTTGAAGCTGTCTTTTTTTTCACAATGTCAATATTATCTTTTAGTCGTTGGCTTCGATCTTGGTTTGATTTTCTCGATCATGATTTGATCATCTATTCACTTCTCTATCTCAGTGCTAAAATTTATCCATAGAATTCGTTGTTCCTTCCTTCAATAATGAACAAAAGTTCCTTATACATCGCAACAACTTTATCTATTCAGTTGTGAGAGTGGTTCTTGAATATTTGAGAACTTCTTGAAATTATTAATGAGAAGGTAACAAGTTTAGTAGATAAATTGTCTGATACTCATCATTAACCTTCATTTAAATTTTTTCAGATCATATAAGATATTTTAAAAGACATCCATGTTTTCCACTATAGACATTTATTGGTCCATCTTTAAACCCCACAAAAACATTACACAAAGTAAATTTTGTTGGACAAGGATTTCTCCAGATACAGTTTCTCAAGCATATTCTAAATCTCAAATGTTATCTTTTCACGTATATCCTTTCTTAATAAATGATGTACCAAACATAAAACAATCAAATTATTGGAATTGCCACTTGTTTCTTTTGTGGTATTTAATTTCATCGAGTAACTAGTCTTTTCTTCATTTCTTGTTTGTTAGTCTTTCATTTCCTGTTTATTAATCTAGTATTAGTATTGAAGCTACACGAGTCCCCTTTAAAGTTTCTACAATTGTTGTTGCAAATAGGAATAACTTTCTTGGAATATTCGGATCAAATCATGATTTTCCATCTCCACCTACTTTCCAAGTTGCCGGATCATCAAGAAATGTGTGTTATAGTCTGATTATTTTGAAATTATCATTGTTTTTTCTTTCCAAAGGACAAAATCTACTTTTTCGTTGAATTTTTTCCTATTTCACTTTTTCTGTTAGGACATCCATAATATATATACATTGAGATAGAAAATCCTTAACCTGTTATTTTTTTATCCAACATATCTGATATCAAAGTTTCAAAACAACGATGAATCTTTCATCTTTCGTGAACCAAGAGCTATGATACATGTCGTGCCTTAACAGTGCACACGCACACTAAATCTCAGAAAACAAATGACTTGACATCCTTTTTATGCACGAAGAATACAACACACACAAACGACACAATCTTTTACGAGTTCATATCAAATGTTATGCTTGATCCTACGTCTCAAGAAGGAGAAATCTTTATTATTTTGTTGTTATTGTTCTTTTGATTATTACAAAACAAGAGGGAGATAGATATTTACGATTTTGACGCACTATGAAGAGCCTTAGTCTCGTGTATGGTGATAACTGGAAATTCACTATAAGGTTAGAAATATTTTTCTCGTCTTTTTGTTTTACAAACCAAAATTAAAAAACACAACAGTAAATAAAAGAAAAAGGGAATGTTTTATATGCAGAAAATATATAGCAATGAATAATGGTCATAAGAACAAACTTTATCCTTCTCTTTAATGGCTGAAATACCCATGTGATATGTGTATAACTTCTTTTTAGATGGGCGGAATATCAGATATATTCTCATAGGGCTAAGCCGCTTTAAAAATACCCTTACCTAAAATAATTATTTAATCGGAAGAAAAAAACCGGAGAAAAGACAAATTTGCCCTTAATTTTTCGAACGTGAAAAAACCCACGTTCTGCAGTTTTTCGACGTGAAAAACTGTCAAACCGTGTCAAAAACAACAAAAAATAAGTGATTTCGAACTTGAGAGGGATCGATTTGAAGTTGGCAAGAAGGAAATGGCTAGAATCAGCCACAACATTGAAGAAGAGAGCACGAGTCAATCTTCAATGGCGTCAATAATTGTAAGTAGATCGATTTCTAGGGTTTTGCAGGTTTTTGAGTTGCAAAATGGTTTATTTATTTGAAACGGTGTGAGAGTCAATGAGTCTGTTGAGTCTCAGTCAGTCGATTGAGTCGCAAGAGTTGGTTGTCTCAGTGAGTCGGTTTTGGTCGCAATGGTCGTTTGAGCGTCGCAGGGGTTCTAAGTGTCGTTTGAGTCGGTTGTCTCAGTAAGTCGGTTTGGGTCGCTATGGTCGTTTGAGCGTTGTAGGGGGTCTAAGGGTCGTTTGAGTCGGTTGTCTCAGTGAGTCGATTTGGGTCGCAATGGTCGCTTGAGCGTCACAGGGGTCTAAGGGTCGTTTGAGTCGGTTGTCTTAGTGAGTCGGTTTAGGTCGCAATGGTCGCTTGAGCGTCGTAGGGGGTCTAAGGGTCGTTTGAATTAGTTGTCTCAATGAGTCGATTTGGGTCGCAATGGTGGCTTGAGTCTCATGGGTCAGTTGAGTCGGATTGGTCGGTTGAGTCGCATGTGTCGGTTGAGTCGCATGAGTCTCAGTGAGTCGGTTGAGTGGCAGGGGTCCGAGGTCTCAGTGGGTCGGTTTGGGTCGCGATGGTCGGTTGAAGAGGGTCCGAGGGTCGTTTGAGTCGCATGGGCCGGTTGAGTCGCATTGGTCGGTTGAGTCGCGTGGTCGCCTGAGTCGGTAGAAGTATAATGTAATATGTATTCTTAATTAATTGGTCATTCTGCATGTGGCGCCAAAGCCGAAGTTTGTGTATGAATTCAAGCACATGGACAGAATGCCAAAGATCACCACCAAGTGTTATCCTCACGAGACAATAACGCTTAGATGAATACGAGTTGCCTTACTTCGAGAAGGAGTCACAATTTAAGCATTTATTCCATTTCCAATGTGACTCCAGATTGACTAAGGTTCAAATGTCTATCCTGCGAAATCACTCTGTGATTGTACGGGACAAGAAGGAGTTGTGGTTCGTCTTAATCAGTGTTCTCATTCGGTACTCTATAGTGGAGCACACACTAGTTTCCGAATTGAAATGTGGATCATATCCCAAAGGATGGGAGTCCAAAAGGGTGATAAATTCAGGCGGAAGAATTTCGACCGTGGAAAGGTGACCCCCACACAAATCATTTGAAAGCTTGTGAAGGCGAAGAATGTCGAGGACCGGACGAGGTTGGCAACTTTTATTTTGTTGGCGCAAGTTATGGCTCACAAGCCTTCATCAGACAATTCTATCAGCCATGATCTCATTAACATGGTTGATGACTTGGAATTTTGTGAAGACTTTCCATGGGGGCGTTACACATTCGAGAAGATTGTGGATACTTGCCGCAAGCACGTTAGCGGGAAATCATCGAAACCAAAATGGTATTGTGGCGGTTTCATGATCCCACTAATGGTAAGTTGTATATATTATTCTAATAACTTGAATTTTTTTTTTGTACTTTTTTGCATTCTTATCATTTTGTTTTAATGTTTCAGTTACTTCCATTCAAAACCATCATTAGTTTGGGCGGAAAGGGATGGTATGTTGATGTTATGGATGCGGATCCATCATGCCCAAGAATGTGCAAGAAGATAGTTAAATCCAACATTAATTTGAAGTATGTAGATGTGATAAGGCTAATTGGAGATTCTAAGGTAACAATTACACAAGGGTCGCAAGGAAAACAAGGGTCATAGAGTGTAATAATGATTATTTTTATGTTTTTCAGGATATTCGAAGTATTCTTCGTGCTGAACACAAAGAGGAAGGTTTACTTTTTGATCTGGATGATTATGAGGCATGCCATGATCCCGATGTTCAGATATGGATGGAACATATTCGTAGAAATCCGAAGGGTATTTGTTGGGAGGACATCCGTAAGCAAAATTTGCTGACGTGAAAAGTATTTCTTGGTGATAAAAAGAAGGGGAAAGGGATGGCGAAAGGGAAGGGGACTAAGAGGAAAAAGAGCGTGGGCAAAAAAAATGATAGAGATTGAGGACTCAGAAGATGAAGGAAAGGTAGGTGTTGCTGAAGCTGATGAAGAAATAGATGGTGATGCTGAAGCTATTGTTGAAGCTTAAGCTGAAAGAGAACGTGAGGATGAAACTGAAGGAGAAGAAGCTACAGTCCGTCTGACACTGGAGTAGAAATTAATGAAGGAAATAAAGGAGTCGGGGAAAAGAATCATCAACGCTGTAAGAGATCTTCTAAGGGATGTCGGGTTTCATTTGCCTAATCCAAAAGCACAGGCGGCAAATCCCATAGGTACTGAAAACGCAAAATCAAAATTTGCCGAGAAAGAAACGAGCACCGCAAACCAATCTTCCGACACTGTTAAAGATGATGATTTTGAATTCCTTCAACGCCCATATCCAGCGTCAAGAAAAGAGCCAAGCGAAGAGCCGGTTGAGTCAGAGTGTGAAAATGACTCTGGAGATGGCTCAGAAGAGGATTTGGCAAACATTTCGAGATTAGGTGAAAATATCGCATATGCCGCCACCATTCCTCTAACTGAATACATTTTCGGAGAGGTTACTGCAGTCGTTGCTCCTGATGAAGTTCCACCAAGTAAGTAATAAATAGTGAAAAAGTTCATTTGAGTCAATTTCCATCAAGAGTCGGCATAGGTCACAAGGGTCGCATGGGTCGCAAAAGACGCATAAGTCGCACGGTCATATAAGTCGAAGGGTCGCATAAGTCGATGGGTCACTAGAATCGCATGGGTTGCATAAGTCACACAGTCGTATAAGTCCAAGGGTCGCATATGTTGCACGGTCATACAAGTCCCATGGGTCGCAAGGGTCACATTTAATGAATGAAGTAATTTTATGTAGATGCTCTAGTGATTACTGTCGATGAAGTCGCTGACGAGGAAACTATAGTCGGTCCAGTCGAAGAGGTCGGCTCTAAGGATAAGGAGGTTCCTTTCGAGGAAACTACAGTCGGTCCTATTGAAGAGGCCCCCTCTAAGGATAAGCACGTTCCTTCCTAAGAACCTACAGTCAGTCCTGTCGAAGAGGCCCCCTCTAAAGATAAGGAGGATCCTTTCGAGGAAAATATAGTGGATCCTATCAAAGAGGGGTTCCTTCCGAGAATACTACAATGGATCCTCTCGAAGAGGTCCCCCCCTAAGGAGAAAGAGGTTCCACCAAGTAAGTACGGTCTATTGAGTCACACTGATCGCATTGGTCGTATGGGTTGAATGGGTCACAAAAGGTCGAATGGGTCGTATGGGTCACCAAAGGTCGCATAGGTCGTAGGTCTGCATAGTCGTATCGCAGGGTTGCATTGGTCGCCATATGTTTAATGAAGTAAATTTTATGCAGGTTCTGGACTTTTATCAAAGGAGTCTGCGGCATATGTTGAACCTTCGCCGGTACCTAAACGAGTTTTAAGAACACGGAAGGCATATGTTCAACCTCCACCGACGAAAAGAGCAAGAATAGTGTGAGGGAGAGGGAGAGGGAAAGATGATGGTGGAGTCCAAGAATCCGAAAAGAAGGTTGTTCAAGAATCCAAAAAAAGGTGGTTCAAGAACCCGATAAAAAGGTGGATGAAAAACCTTCGTTCTGATGGAAGCCCAAGGGATTAGAAAAGGGCTCGATAACCTGAGAACCTTCGTTCATTAACGCAAGCACTGAAAGGTTGACTGCTCTATATATGTTCCTGAAGAAACCTGGACATGAGAGTTGGTGAAAATCTGATCTAGATACTCCCCGGGGGCTAGAGTTTTGGAAGATTATATTAAAGCCCGACATATGGCTTGAGGATGATGTAAGTTTTATAAACCCGATGTCACAGAGGTCATTTTGTGTCATATGTATTTATATGTGTTAGTTTTGTTTTGCAGCAATTAGAGGAGGCGTTGTTGATGCAGTATTATCGCATGAAGGCGTTGTTGATGCAGTATTATCACATGAAGACATTTCTCGCGATATTAAGAAACTTTACGTTTGTCCTTTTTTTTCATGTAGATCCTCAAGCTGTGGTCATACGAGAATATGGACACTTTGCCGGAATTTCTTAGTGATTGTTTCAATGGCAAGTATCCATTCAGAAGTATGGAACCAGTAAGTGATTTCCAAGGCTTTGTCTCGGTTCTAAACATTCCATCGATCGAGGGTATATATGTAGGATGTCATTGGGTAGCCATCAAAGCGGATTTCAAAATCGGATGCATCACGGTATACGACTACCAGCTGAGACTTAAGAAACGCATATCGATCCGGTGATTGAGAATCTAAGAAAAGCTATCCCCAAGATGTTCATTCTCGGAGGGTTTTCCTTCTTTGACTTCTGGAGAAGATGAATAGAAATATGAGTATTATGAAGGTTTGACACGGAAAAAAAAAGCGGGAATGAATGTGGTGTTTACTCCTACAAATTCGTAGAAGCCTCGGTAATGAAAGCACATAATGATTTGCACTGCATTTGCGACGAAAATGTTCTTTCCATGCGTGAGAAGATTGCGGTTGAGGTATTTAGTAATGGAAAATGTATCCCTCCACCCTGAGATTAACTTGATATTTGTTACATTGTTATTTTTTAAATATTTGGTACATTGTTATTTTTTAAATATCTGGTACATTGTTATTTTTTTTTAAAATTTCTTCATAATAATAAAAGGGTCATAGAGGTACAAGGATCACAGAGGTACAAGGGTCGCAGAGGTTCAAGGGTCACAGAGGTTCAAGGGTCGTTCGATGATTTTACCCATTCGACCTTTGACCTTGCGACCCTCGGACCCCTGCGACCCTTTTACCTCTGCGACCCTTGTATCTTTGCGATCCTTGTACCTCTGCGACCCTTGTATCTCTACGACCCTCGGATCCCTGCGACCCTCGGACCATTGTACCCATTCGACCCTTGGCCCTGCGACCTTTTTACCCCCTGCGACCCTTTTATCTCTACGACCCTTGTATCTCTACGACCCTTGTACCTCGGCGACCCTTGTATCTCTGCGACCCTCGGACCCCTTATTATTTACAAATACAATTATTTACAAACAATATGAATAATTTATTATTTCTTATTTACAAATATAATTATTTACAAATAATATGAATAATTTATTATTTATTATTTACAAATAATATGCATAATTTATTATTTATTATTTACCAATAGAATTATTTGCAAATAATTGACTCAAATCTCTGCAACCCGTGTCCATCTGTGAATCTCGAATCCGTGCTACTCATGTCCCTCTGCGACCATTGTCCATCTGCGACCCTTGTGCCTCTACGACCCATGTCCCTCTGCGACCCTTGTCCCTCTGCGACCCTTGGACCTCTGCGCCTTTAGTGGTTAATAAGTTGTACCTTTCCCCTTTAAGTTTGCATCTTGCCCACTTAACGGGATCAAGTTCCTCTTTCTCCAAATACTTTGCTAAATGAGGATACCTGCGCAAAGGTCACAAAGGTAAAAAATGGCCACATTTCTCCTTGTATGTTGCTACACATTTAAAGAATATTTCTGCCACAGTATCACCCTTTGAAGTCTTTCTACCATGGCCTTTATTGACGTAGCTCTTTATATTTTGCGATATATGACGCGTACAAAAACCATGATCAGCTTCTTTATACACTTGTGTGACTGTTTTGATCAAGCTTTTATGGCGATCAGATATCATAACAACATCACGTTCGTCCAGTATTACCTCTTTCAATCTTGACATAAACCACGTTCATGATTCGTTCTTCTCTCTGTCGACTATTCCCCATGCAAGAGGATATTGGTGATGTTCACCATCTTGCGCGGTCGGCACAATCAATGCTCCCTTGTACACTCCTGATAGAAATATTGCATCCAGAGCAACCACAAGAGGATATTGGTGATGTTCACCATCTTGCGCGGTCGCCACAATCAATGCTCCCTTGTACACTCCTGTCAGAAATGTCGCATCCACGACAACCACTTTACGCATGTATTTCCATCCCTTTATAGCCGCTCCGACAGCCATAAAAAGGTATTTGAAGCTTTTCCCATCATTGTCGAGCTGAAGATTTGCGATAAATGCAAGATTTTTGTGTAAACATGTGCAACCACCTTGGAAGCCTCCTATAAGGTTCGAAGTTATCACTACAAATCTCCTTTTGAGCACCGCATTTGCCTCTTAATGCCATCAAATACGATACATTGGCACCGTATTTTGCTTTTACACGAGCCATCAATTCTTTTGCTGGAGGTGTTTCATAATTTCCGCTATATTCCTCTTTCAAATAATCCTTAACCATTTGCGATGTACCCTTTATAGCTTCGGTCCATTTAGATACAGGTCAACAGTTATGAATGGGATGGTGTGTTCTCACACTAAACCGTTTGGAATTCGGGATTGCTGCCACGTGTAATTTCCATTTACAACCACCTCCGGGAAACTTGCATCATACTTCCCATAGCTTCGTATCAGATCTCAATGTTGTATATCGAAATGAATCTTCGATTGAACCCTTCCTTACAAATGCATGTACATCCTTCTTGCTATCAAACCCTTGCACAATTTTAAGATCTAATCCTCTTCGAACTCGAAGATATTATTTTTGCTATCGTGAACTACCATTTTCGAGTTTTTCTCACCATCACCATACTTATGCTCTGTTGGCACATCAGAATCAACTTTATTACTGCCACAAACAACTCCAGCAACTACCACATTCATGGCACACCCACCATATTCTCTTAACCCGCTTGTATGTTCACTATCACAATTATCTGAATCCACAATATTTATTGTTTCCGGATTACTCTTAACTCTACTTTTGTTATTTGGACCTACAATAACATAGTCATCATAATCTACAACACATCGATCCTCACCTTTTTTAGCAATGCTTCCAAAAGCAAGAATTAGAGGCTCAATTTCCCTCTCAGTTTCGATTTCACACTTCACACTTGCTGATTCTATCTCCACATACAGCAGTGGTCGAATTCCTCTTATGCGACTGAAAAGATAACAAATAAGATGTTTTTCATTCATAATATATGTCGGCTTCCTATTTTCACAAATATCGGGAAAATAGCTTAACTTCAACTTCGTTGTATTATTTTCCACCAGCAACTCTGCGCATAACTCATCAATCAGTTGTTGGTATGTCAGACTAACCGGAGGACACAAGAAAAATACTGTCTGGTTTTCCTGAACTCTACCAACCCATTCAGATTCTCCATTTGGGTTTTTCCCATTTACCATCATACAAAAAATAAATCAGTGTGATTTTCTCATCCACCGTTTCCATTACACCTAACAAAAACATAAAAAGAGCGGTAAATTTTGTGACCCACTGCGACCGTGCGACTCGATGAGACTCTATGACCCAGTGCGACCGTGCGACCCTTGTACCTCTTTGGCCCTTTGACCCCTCTGCAACCCTTGTACCTCTGCGACTCTTGTACCTCTGCGACCCTTGTACCCTGCGACCCTTTGACCTCTCTGCGACCCTTGTACCCCTTTGCGACCCTTGTACCCCTCTACCACCCTTGTACCCATGCGACCCTTGGACCCCTGCAACCCTTTGAACCTTTTGCGACCCTTTTCCCATGCGACCCTTGGACCCCTACGACCCTTTGACCCCTCTGCGACCCCTTTACCTCTACGACCCTTGCGACGACCTTTGATCCCTTTGACTCCTCGATGAGATTCTGTGACCCAGTGCGACCGTACGACTCTGTGATCCAGTCACTAATTGCGATTATTTGACATTTCAATAAATATGAATCGTTTAGACTCGTTTTCAATAAACGAGTCTTATATTTACCCAGGGCTTCATAACTCACAATAAAAACAAGAAAAACATAAGAGAAACAAAAAAAACTCACTATGCATACCTGGTTTTTCTGCGGTACGTGCTTAATTCAAAGCTTCTTTGTTGACAACAAACGATTTCAACCTATTGGCAGCGAATCTGATGCCGATTTCAAGCTACTCTCGCCGAATATGTTGTGGTGTGGGAGAACTGTAATTTTCGCGCCATAGGAGAGAGAGAAATAGAGGTGTTCTGGAGGAAAGAAAAAAATTATCGACAAGGGTAACATGGGATTATAAATATGTTAAGGGTAGATTTGAAGTGGAAACTTTTTTTAGGGAAGGTTATTTTTGTAGCACTTTAGCCCTACGAGGGTATTTTTGAAGGTCCCCCTTTTAGATGAGTTAATCCATACTGTAAACACTCCACCTTTGACGAAGTTTGCCTTATGAACTCACCCTTTGGATCATGCAAAACTTGATCCTGGAATGTGATGTTAGAATTTTCCCTTTAGAAAGAATGAAAGACTCGGAAATGAGCAAAGGATTTGGTGCTACAAACTTCTATAGCTTTTCAATTTTTCCTCCATTATTTATAAACTCCAAACTAGATAAGAGTTAACGAAAATTAAGAGCTATAAGACTCCTAAAATTCAACAAAGACTCCTAACTTCAAGAAAGACCAAATGCATGTATTGACCAAATTAAAGAATACACAAACTCTCACACATAGATTCATTGAACAATCTCCCCCAAATCTTTGTGTGTGGAAACCGGGTTGACCAAGATCATGCCAAGCCGAGAGTGCAGCTCCTGAAACTTGACTCGCTCAAGTGCCTTCGCTAAGATGTCTGCGGGCTGATCTTTGGTATTGACGAAATCGGCGCTGATGCTCATGTTCTCAATGCAATCTCTGATGAAATGATATCGAAGATTGATGTACTTATTGCGGTCATGAATAACAAGATTCTTCCTCAACGCAAGGGCAGACTTGCTATCCATCCTCACCTCAACAACCTCGCCATCCCTTCCTTGAAGTTCGCGAAGTAGCCGAGCCAACCAGAGCCCTTGTGTAGCAGTTGTGGTAGCAGCAACGTACTCTGCTTCGCATGAGGACAAAGCCACCACCCTTTGCTTAAGAGAATACCAAATCACCAAGCAATCACCAAGGAAGAATAATGTGTCACTGGTGCTCTTCCTTGTATCAATGTCGCTGGCAAGATCGCTATCGCAATAGTCGGTCAGCCGAGCCCCTCCAGCCTGTCTCCAAAAGTGCAACCCGAAATGGATTGTGCAAGCAATGTAACGGAGAATGCGCTTCACCGCCACCAAGTGCTCCTCCGTTGGTCTCTCCATGAAACGGCTCACAAACCCAACAACAAAGGCCAAGTCAGGTCGTGTGTGGACGAGGCATCTCAGGCTCCCAACAAGACGCATGTAACTCGTGGCATTCACCTCTGGTGTTGTGCTATTGTGGCTAAATATAACCCGCTCCTCCATGGGGAAATTAGAAGGATTGCAACCCTCCAAGCCACCAAGGCGCAAAATCTGTGTCGCGTAGTGCACCTGGCACAAACTAATTCCGCCTTGACCCTGCAAAACCTCAATTCCAAGATAAAACGAAAGCAATCCAAGATCACTCATCTGGAATTTGGGTCTTCATGTCCTCCTTGAACTACTTGATGGCCACGTCGAACGATCTAGTGATGATGAGATCATCCACGTAGACCCCAACAAGGAGAGCTGCTCCGCCTTGGGCCCGTCGATAGACCACATGCTCATGCTCACTCTACATGAAATCAAGTTACTTCAGGGTGCTATCGAGCTTTGTGTTCCATGCCCTTGGTGATTGACGAAGGCCATAGAGCGCCTTACGCAAGCGGAGAACTTTTCCTTCTTCCCTCGAAACAACAAATCCCGATGGTTGCTTCACGTACACCTCCTCCTTCAAATTTCCATTTAGGAAGGAGGATTTGACATCCATATGGAGAACGGACCATCCCTCCTGGGCAGCAAGAGCAAGTAGCAGCCGGACGGATTCCATTCGAACAACAGGTGCAAAGACTTCGTCAAAATCCACACCGATTTGCTGAACAAAACCACGAGCGACGAGGCGTGCCTTATGCTTGACCACCGCCTCGGCCTCATTCCTCATCACATTGTAGACCCACTTAAGACCAATGGGATGATGGCCCCGAGGAAGGTCCACAATCTCCCATAACTGATTACGCACCACGACATCAATCTCCTCCCGCATTGCGGTTCTCCATGCCTCGTCGCTCTCCATTTCAGCAAACGAGCAAGGCTCCCCTATTGTTTCCAAATGCAACTCAGCATCCTCCAACTCCTGCAAACGAGCTGGAACCCCATCCCCATTCCTAAACAGGTTAGCCAAAGTGCGATAGCGTAGCGGGGCATCAGGGGAATGCACCGCGTCACGTCTCGCGGAGTCGTCTTGCAGGGGCATCACAAATTCAGGAACTGGAGCGCCCCGCACCTCTTCTCTCGAGCCCACTACTCCTGGGTTCTCTGCCCCTTGGCCCCCTGCTCTCTAAACCTCTACTCCATGGTCCCATTGAAATGACACACCTGCTCCCCTAGAGCTCTGGCCTAGGGTCCTTGCTCCTTCGGAGCTCTGCCCTACTGGAATCCCAACATCAACCACACGTTCGCAGTTGGCCATTCTCAATCGTGATCCTCATCAAAGATGATGTCTCGGAAAATGTGCACAAGTCGCGTTACTGAATCCAAGACGCGATATCCTTTCGCTCCTTTCGCATATCCAATGAACACAACAGGGAGGTTGCGATCATCTAGCTTTTGGAGTTATCGCATGTCTTTTGTGTATGTCTGGCAACCAAAGACATGTAAAAAATGCACCGCAGGCTTACGTCCCTGCCATGCTTCGCAAGGAGTCTTGCTCGAAAGACTCTTCGTGGGGGCTCGATTCAGGAGAAACACCGTTGTGGTGACTACTTGTCCCCAAAATTCCGCCGGCATGCCCCTCTGCTTCAACAAGACACACGCCACAGCTACCACGGTCTAGTTTTGTCGTCCACCACACCGTTGCTGCGAGGTGTAGGGCACGGTAAAGTGATGAGTCACGCCTTGATCCGCACAATATGAGGCGAATTCAGAGGAAGTGAACTCGTCGCCATTTTCTGTACGAAACACTCGCCAATTCCACCCACTCTCGCCTTCCATAATCGCATACCAACGCTTGATGGCCTCTGGTGCACTCGCCTTGTCAACTAGGAGGACAAACCACATGTAACGGGTGGCATCATCCACCAACAACAAGAAGTAGCATTTGCGCCCTGGTGTTACCGGCGTGCTGGGACCACATAAATCTCCATGGATGAGATCGAGCGGTGTCACCGTGTGGTACTTGGCCTCCTTTGGAAAGGCACATCGTCGATGCTTCGTGATGATGCAGGTGCCACACAACTACTCCACGTGCTCCAACTGCAGAAAGCCCTTGACCAGGCCATGTCACCCATCTTCTCCAAGGCGTCAAAGCTAATGTGTCCGATCATGCTAACGCCAAGCATCATCGCCATGACATGCAGCAAGGAAAATCGGCTGAGCAACCTTTTAAAAAATGACGTACAAGTGATTGCAGCCACGTGAGACTTTTGCCAAGAGATGTTGTTGCTGAATCCAGATCCGCAACACACCATCCTCAATCTCCACGTGTAACTCGTTCTCATCAAGCTGGCCAATGCTGATGATTTAGTTTCTCAGGCGCGAGATATAGTAGACCCTTGTGAGCACCTTGTGCTCCCCATGTCTACGAGCAAAAAATCGTACCACAACCTTTGATGTTAACAACAGAGCCATCATCAAACTTCACCGTTCCTACCACCATCCGATCCAATTCTACGAAGACGTCATTGCGACCCGTCATGTGATTTGTGGCCCTTGTGTCCAGGTACCAACCCTCCAGACTATCTTCGTCGTCACTAGTACCAAGGAACGCCTGAGCACGTGGTTCCTTGATATAGAGTGGTGCTGGTGCAGGTACCTCCAAAATGGTGACTTCGCAAATCTGCGCCATGAGAAACATTGGTTGGTCCTCGGTATCCTCCACCTGCACTAGATTCGCCTACTCCTTCTTGGGCTGGCGACAATCCTTGTCCAATGACCACGACGCCCACAGTTGTAGCACTTATCATTCCCCGAATTGGTGCCACTGTCGCCAACTTTCTTGCGCGACCTATGAGATTGCTGGTTGTTCCCGTCCCTTGCACGTGCAAACTTCGAGTTCCGCTCCTTGGTACGCGCGGTCCACTGCTTCTCACTGAGATAGAGCTTATCCCCCCACGCCCTATATGGTGGTCTCTTGCTCATACCGCTCCTCCGCACCTTTAACCTCCCGGTAACCTCTTCCATAGAAAGTGTTGATAAATTAAGCAACGTTTGTATTAAAAGAGCGATCTAAGAAAACTTAGGAAGAACTGCGCACAGGTACTTCGCCATGACTTTGTGCGCAGGTTCAGGGTCACCAAGGGTAGCAAGTTGATTCACTAACCCATTGAGACGCATGGAAAAATCGTCCACAGACTGTCCATCGAGAAACACAATATTCTCGTATTGCTTCCTCATCTTTTGAGCGCTAGCCTAACGCGCCCGATCCGAGCCGACACGTATCTCTACAATTGTATCCTAAGCGGCCTTTGCACTCTCCTTCACCGCGAGTGTGGAGATTATCTCTGGCGGCACACCTCGCAAGATTGTCTCTAACGCCATCTGATCCTCCTACTCATCGGTTGTTCCGTCCTCAACGGCTTCCCACAACAAGCGTGCACGAAGCAACACCTTCATGTGCAGCGACCACTCTCCATAGTTCGTCTTCGTGAGCATGGGAAAACACCGCACCAACCACCTCCTTGATCTCCCTCCGTAGAAACACCACCACCTCGTGCCCACCGTTATCATGACCATCACGGTGTCGCGGTCTCTCGCGTGGTGTTTGGGAACGACGCCTCACTCCTTCACATCGTGGACTGCGGGACAGACCATGAGTAGAAGCCGACATCTCTCAGACTCTCGAACTAAGAGGCTCTGATACCAAATGTTAGAATTTGCACTTTAGAAAGTATGAAAGACTCGGAAATGAACAAAGGATTTGGTGCTACAAACTTCTGTAGCTTTTCGGGTTTTTTCTTCATTATTTATAGACTCCAATTTAGGGAAGGGTATTTTTGAAGCGTTTTAGCCCTACGAGGGTATATCTGATATTCCGCCCTCCAACTATATAAGGGTTAATGAAAATTAAAAGCTACAAGACTCCTATGCTTCAACAAAGACTCCTAACTTCAAGAAAGACCAAATGCATGTATTGACCAAATTAAAGAAGACACAAACTCTCACACATAGATTCATCTAACATGTGAAATCTGCAAATTTTACTAAGACATCCCAAGCAATTTTACAACTTTCTTGAAGTCGTTAATGGGTACAGATTTGGTGAGAATATCTATTCGATTGTGTTATGTAATGTCTTAAAAAATTTCAACCAAACTATGCTCCAACCTCGAATTGTTGGCATTCGTTTTGCACGTATATCACAAATAAAATGAAGCCTAACATCGATGTATTATGAACGTTCATCATCACATTGTTCATTGGCTAAAGAAAGGGAATTTTGAAAGTAACACCATATCCAAACTACTTTTTGTCTATAACCCAATTCTTCGACTATACTTTTAAGGCACACACCTTTTTTACCTCTTCGATTAAATCCATGTATCTATTAAAAATAGAGCTACTACGTGTTGTAGGTTTCACTTCCGATTGATTGTGTTACCGCTAACAATGAAGGCAAAACGTGATACTGGTTGTCTTTTGTCTGGATCCAAGGCAAAATCTGAATCGCAGTAGCCTTACAATGCAAATTTAGATTTGAGGCATATTTTAACTTCAGTTTATTTGTTTCTTTTCGTACTTTAATAACCACTTTGCGTTTGATTATTGCTCGTTTGTGATTGCTCATAAAACTGCATACAACACCAATTCTAAGAGCTAAGTTACATGTTAACCCAACCATCCATACTACCAACGACGATGCTACAATAAAGAATTACTTCAATATTTCAAGCCAATTGAGTAGCATCTTCCATTCCAAAGATACCATCGACCTTACCATATAGCTCTTATGTGAAATTCAAAGAGTGTTATGTGACCTATTCATGGTAATTGTCATGCCGAGAATTTTATTTGCATTACCAAGATCTTTCATCTTAAATTTAAAAATAAACAACTTGTTAAGTTCTTGAGTTTCCCTTGTATCTTTAAAAAAAATTAGCATATCGTCTATGTAATAAATAGATATATAAAATCATTCCTAGCATTTCTCATGATGTAAAGATGTGAATCATAAGAAATTATTTTAAAGTTATATTGTAGCATAAATGTATCAAACTCTATATTTCATTGTCATGAGAATTATTTTAGATCTTAAGGTGATTTTTTGAATAGATATACATTTTTTCGGGCCTCCTTCCTCATCACAAAAATCTTTCATCTTAAATTTAAAAATAAACAACTTATTAAATTCTTGAATTTTCACTTGTATCTTTAGAAATAATTAGCATATCGTCTATATAAATAAATAGATATATAAAAGCATTCCTATTTGTAGCATAAATGTATCAAACTTTATATTTCGTTATCGTGAGAGTTATTTTAAGACTTAAAGTGATTTCTTGACGCGATCCCGTTAGAACGACGCTGACTAAAGGTCGGATGGATAGGCCTTGCTGCAACGAGTTGTACAAGGTGGGTGGAGCGATTGGTCACACGAGAGTTGCGGAAGGGCTTTCGATTCACCGGCCCGTCTTCGAAGGATATTATGCACCAACGAAGAACGAACGAACGTTGGATATGACGCACCAACGGTTTGCTGGATATTATGCACCAATAAATGATGATTTCACAAAGGAAAATCAAAGATAAATTTTCAAATTCAAGATTGTCTAAGGATATTACACCATGGACGGCCATAATAAGCAAGAAGGCCATGCAAACACATAATGTAGCATTAAATGCTAGTCACCATGCAAGACAACAATTTAATAGTCTAGAAAATAACTAAAACATTAATGACAAGTTGTGAGATGCACTACAAGAAATTCACGGATTAGGGACTGAAGATTCAGTCCCTAATCCGTCCGGAAACCTATTTAAGGACTGATTAGGGACTGGCACGAGCAGTCCGCAAACGAGCGTCGGCAATCAGTTCCAGTCCGCAATCCGTCCGTAATTCCGGACGAAAATGTTAGTCCGAAACCGTCGCGAAATTTCCGGACGGAGCAGTGCCGTCGGGAAATTTCCGGACGGCGACAAACCGTCGGAAAATTTCCGGACGGCAGCCGTCCGTCCGGAAATGTTTTTTTTTTAAAAAATAAAACATGAAATGGAAGAAATGGAGAAACGATCCTCTGTACGCCGATTTGATTTCCTGCCCTCCGGAAATGATCCTCTGTACGCCGACGTACCGAAGCCCCGAAGGGAAAATCGGAGAGGAAGCCTTATCCGACGCCGATGAAGGAGTTGATACGGCGTGCCAAGGAGGAAAAAGAACTAAGGAAAGCACAGCCTTGCCGGGTGCTGGAGATTCCACCGGATAACGGGTTGCTCGTGCCCGAACTCGTCGACGTGGCTCACCGAGTCCACCAAGCCCGCGCCTCTCTCCTCTCTGGCATTGCTAGAATCGCCCGTGTTATGTCCTGAGGAAGAAGAAACGAACGAAAGAGAGAGAGAGAGAGAGGGGAAATGGAGGAAGAACCCTAAATCATGGAAGATCGGAGGAAAAATGGACGAAATCAAAGAGTCGCACCGTCTAAAAAATTTGAAATTCGGTCCGAAAATTGCGGATTGCTGACTCAGCAGTCCCTAAATTGCGGACGGATGACTCAGCAGTCCCTAAATTGCGGACGGATGACTCACCAGTCCGCAATTTAGGGACTACTGATTCAGCAGTCCGCAATTTAGGGATTGCATCAGTCCGCAATTTAGGGACTGCTGAATCAGCAGTCCGCAATTTAGGGACTGCTGAGTCATCAGTCCGCAATTTAGGGACTGTTGAGTCAGCAGTCTGCAATTTCCAGACCGAAAATTTTTAAGTCCCGATTCCGTCCCAAATTCCAGACGATTTAGGGACTGCCCAACGGTCCCCAAATTTAGGGACGGATTCGGGACGGTTTTCTTAATCCGTCTTTAATTAGTCCTAACTAAAACATTAATGACAAGTTGTGGATGTGTCGTTGGGTTGCGAACTTGTCTTGAAACCCTCGGGTTAATAATTAGGTCACAGAAAAGTGATTCGCGATCTCATTAAAAACCCATCGTTGGAAAACCTCGTGGGACAAAACCAACGAAGGGAAAAGAGTACACGCGGGTCACTTTATCTAATTATTAACCGTTGCGAGGTGTGTTCCGCGTGTAGTATGATGTTGATGTTGGAACTTCTTTGTGGACTCGAGCATTTTTCTTGAACTTGAACGACTGTGAGAAATCACGACGATAGCCTCCTTGAGCTTCCTAGCTTTTGCTCAGGTCACGGGACCTGCTTGTATGATCAAGGCTTCCTCCTCTCTAGCCCTAGCACGGGTCACGGGACCAACGTCTTTCTTTCGGGTCGTGTACATCTTCCGTCCTTTTGTTTTAGCTCGGATCGCCTCTTCTGCAGTACGGGATGTGTCCTTTGTGACGCGGGTCGCATCATCGGCAACACGGGGCGTGTCCTTGGCATCATAGGTCGCGTCCTTCTCAACACGAGTCGCGTCCTCTTCAGCACGGATCGCGTCCTCCTCAGCGTGTATCACGTCTTCCTCATCATGGATCGCGTCCTCATCATTCGCCATGGCTCGAGTTGTGTCCTCGACGTTATTCATGATCATATCATTTCTTTAATAGACACACCTTATTTTTAACCAAAATGGTATAATTTTTTTAACTTACTCAATTTAAACTGGACAAATATATTAATTTAATATTATAAAATAAAATTTTTCAATTCTACTGACATAGCATAGATGGTAAAACAGAGTGGTATCCATCTTGATCTGTACCATTTACCTATTATGTTGCATTTAACTATAAGTGAATATAAATTTATATACGATTAATGTGTTGTATGATGTTGAAACTATCAATTTGGCTTCGGTCTCTCACATGATTTGCGAGCAGTTAGATTATTTGTGACACTAATTATAGATTATGGAGGTGGCTTTCCCCGTCATTTGTGAAACAACGGATTAAGGGAAAATATTTAGTTTTATTCATTCTCTTTTTTAATGTAACCATATTTAAGATTAAATAATACAACATTATCTTCATCATCCTAATGTTCATTTTGTGGAACTAAAAAGTAGAATCAAATATATTATTTTTTAAAAATAATACTCATATTTGATATGCAGAAACCCGTTATTATACATTAGTTGGGTTCGAGCTTTGTCAAAAATATAAGATAAAAACATCACTATATTCGAGCTTTTAAAAATAATAAACTTCTTAGTATGAAATACTATCAATTCATCTGGACTGGAAATAAACTTTATATTTATATCAATTACTTTTTATAAATCTATAAATTTTCATATTTTAAATTTAACCGCTTGATTTAGATTGATCTGTATCATCCAAATTTTTGAAAATGTTGATTTATAAAATAATATGTAAAAGATTAAAATGTTTCTATTTTACATTTAAGCAAAATTATAAAATGAAAACGAACAGTTTCCTACATAATTAGAAATGCAATATTAACATATATAATACGATTAATGGTATAAGAAAAATTAATAATAAAACGATATAAAATTAAATATAAAAACCAAAAGAACTTTAAGATGATTTATATAAAACCTTTTGGTTACAACCTTTATAATTAGATTACATAAAAATTGTGGCAACTATTTATCTATCTATTGACAAAAATAACTCTTTCATATCTATATACCTTAGTAGTGGCATAATAATAACAATCTTAATTAACACAAAAAAAATGGTAATTGCATTTTTACCAACCATAGATGGGATTCTGCACTTGTGGAGGTAACAGATTTAGATCTTTGCAGTGTTGCTCGTCGTAGTCTCTCGTCCTTGGTATCGCTCCCGTGCATAGCCGAAGAAACTCGTTGCCTGTTAGACAATAATGCGCAAACGCTAAACTTCCGTCCACCATCTCGTCTAGGCTCGACATTGAGACTGATTTCCTCATATTCTTGGACGTGTTACCGTCAGCCTTTAGAATCTTCTCCAGATCAGAATATTCCATGAATCTTTGCGTGGCTGCTTCCCATGAGAGGTGGTATCGTTGCTCGGCCGTTAGTGGCTGAGGATCCTTAGAGAGGGCTTCTTTCACTTTAGCCACAAAGTCTTCTGATGATTTGTATGTTAAGCAGTTGGGGAACGACCTGAAGAACTCGTTGGATGGGTGTTCCGCACACACAACGAATTTCCCCATGGCAAGTGCCTCTGCTGTTGCTGTGCAGAGGACGTCGCTTACGCTTGGGTTTATGAAGACCTTGTACCTGCAAAAATGTTGAAAATCGCAGTTTCAGCATACAAAAAGAGTGCACTGATGCAGAACAATGCTTCTATAAAACAGGTAACATACCCGTGAAGGGAATCATCGGCATGATCTCTTCCTTTGAGGAAGTTGAGATTCAGATCAAGCTTCTTTGCAGCACTCTGGACCTCGACCGCATCTTCTCCATTTCCGTATACATCCAAATTGAAGTCGTCGAGATCATTTTTGTGCCTAGCCAGCAGATCAATCAATTCCCTGTAACCTTTGGCCCACACCATTTTCCCTAGGAAATATGCACCTTTCGAGAAAGCTTGTTGACCACTCTCTCTCTCAGCGGCAATTTTATCCCCGATTTTAAGGAACTTCGGGTTCACACCATGAACATTGCAAATCACAGACTTGGGCAAATCTTGGGTGGCAGCAGAGAGACGAAGAACCTAGAATGAGAAAAGAAAGCCCATTAGGTCATTGTTAAAGTCAAACTTGTGAGGGTTAAACAACGGGAGAGAACGAAAAGCGAAGAGCAAGAGAATACAAAAGTTCAAAATAACACCATAAGTGACAGGGTATTCACCTTGTTGCAATATGCCCGAGTGACCCAGTTATTTATATGTTTCACAAGAAATGCTTGAAGAGCCCCATTCTTCTCCCTCTTGATATATTCTAGATAGTTTGTGTGGACAACTCCAACAACATGGTTGAACTTATCGGTCCAGCGCTTGCCGTGATGATACCAGTTCAGATGCTCAGGTTCTTCCAGTATAGCAATATCGGCATCTTTTGAAGGTATAAACTGAGAAGTATCCCCAGCAGGTATTATGCTGCGCCTTTCTTTTGAAAACTACATAACAAACATAGAGATCAATATAAATCTCAAGAAGCAGAGAAAACATATTTAAAGCACAAAATATTACTACCTTTCCTGGATAAAAGGAGATTTTAAAATCAGCCTTAAAACCAATCCTGTCCTCCAGCCATTTGCGTATATAGCTCTCCTGCTCTTCTGGTGAACTAAATGTGAGATTATTGGGATAAACGAGTTCTTGATCAGATTTTCCAAGCCATGGAACCAAAAGCGTCACATTCTGTTGCGCAGACTTTGCCAAATATGCTGCTCGAAATAGTGGATTAACAGCTGTTCCTGTCATCCAAGGAAGACTAGCTGTTGTGACTATGGCAACGTGTCTTTTATGCTCGGATGTCTCAGGGTGAACAAAATCATAATGGTGCCCTGTACTTTGAAGGACACTGGCTATCCTCAATTCCAAATCATCACATTGGTTCTCACTCTCTATTAAGTCCGATACTTGTGCAGAAGGCCATTGCCAAATCAGTTGGTTCTTGCGCTTGCATAGACCTTCAACTATGCGGTTGCATATATCTGAGAGAAATTAAAAAGTTGAACCAAATCAGGGCCATGGTTTTATCTGTTAATCATTAAAATCAGCCAAAAATCTAAAAGCAAATGGATGCTACAGCATTCCATCACATTTCATAGATACCAGTCCAGTTCACATCACATATTGAGATGTTGAAGTACCTCTCAAATATCACCAAACGTTTTCTCGGGTAAGGGTGAAGGAAGCAAACAACTAAACAAAAGACTCTCACATTACCAAAAGTAAATTCAGCCTTCTGCATGGCATGTAGAAAAGTGCCACACAACCAAGTAGGCACAAAGAATTTGATTGACTAAGCACGTGATATGTAAGAGTTTAACAAGCATAGAGCACATACCCTTTCTTACACCAAGCTGATCCAGAAATGGTTCCGACTGCCTAACCAAATATGCCAAAAGTTCTGTTACATCTAATGGAGGCACATCCTGCATCATAAGTTCAATGAGAATAATGTTTCAACAGTCATACATAATGAAAACATAAAGCCCCCAGCAAATATTGCTATGAAAACATGAAGCCAAATTAACAACTACCAAAGTCCACGTTGAAACCATTTTTACCACAGTACTATGTCAAAACCATTTGGCTGATAAGGAAATCTTATGGGTAATATGTCATGATTGAAGGACATGCAGAAAATGAAAAATTTAAAAATTGGAATTGACTGTGGAGATTAGAATCAAGTTTAAAATTACAAGAATCGACCTTTGATCCTGTAAAACAACTAATGAAATTTATAGAGGTACAAGAACCGACCTTTGATTCTTCAGGCTCTTTGTAGATTGATTTCTGCACAGGAACCAAAGAGAAAACACCATACTCAGAATTGCCTGGATTACATGGACATAAACATGAAAACACCTTGAAGACTCAACGAAAACACTCAACAACTACAACTCTCATGTTAGGCGTTGCCAGTATGTCATACCAGCTACGTTAAGACATGCATATACACAAAAGCTAAAGATAACAAACACGATTCAACTTCAATTATATAGATTAGTAACTTCGGCATCTTCCACATATCAGCTTACTGCAGATAGACCTCACTAATTTACAGTTCAATTTTAAGAATCCATCCAGGTACATTTACCAACGACCTAAAGATGTCACGGAAGATACAAATAATTCCAGAGATCATTCATACTTGTTCTCCTCTTAATTATGTATAGTCAAAACACTTGACAAATTTTCATTAGTAAAGGTAAATCAAGTGAGAAAATGAAGAAGTTTCGTGCAGATTGGGGAAGAACAGAGAGGAAATCACCAAGCTGGTTTTGAGCTTCTCCAAAAATTCACTGTTCTTAAACCCACCCAAAATTTCTGAGGAGCTTCGCTTCTCGAACTCTTTTAATCTCGTCTTCAAAGCCCTAATCGGCTCCCAACCTCCGGAATTCGCTTCTCCTTCCCTCTCGGCTTCTTCACTCTCCGCCCAAAACTCCCTAAACCTAACCCTCGTATCCATTCTCCGCCGTCTCCCCATTCCACCGCGTTCCACGAATCCTTCACGCTCATCGAGATCCATCTCAGCCACAATAGCTTTCTTAATCGCCGACAAATCAATCCCCAGCTTCGCCCTTGCCGGCGCCCACCTCTCCATCACCTTCCTGCTAATTTCCGGCGCCGAATACACCCTCCTGAACTCCGATATTTTCGGCTGCAGCTTCTTCATGATATCAATCTCACCGGAGAACGAGGACGCCGACGGCGTCCCAACCGAGAACGCAGACCTCGCCGAATTGTTCAGGAAATTCTCGATCTCTCGGTCAAACGTCGACGCAAGGTTCTTCACCGTATTGGCTCGGTCCTTCATTAGCTGCAAGTCCGCGTCCGCCGAGTCCCATACCTCTCTCAACCCCTTCGACAAGAACGAAAACGCGTTCGTCGACGACAACGACAGCGACGAAGACGCAGATGCCTTCGAGTCCGTCCCGGTCACCGCAGTCGCCGTCGCCGTCGCCGTCGCCGTCGCCGGAAGTTGACTCTCCTTTACCATGGATTAGGGTTTCGTTCCCGCGATCTAGCGAGAGAGAGAGCAAGTTTTCTCTAGAGTTGTGGAGAATGGAAAAGGTGAAGAATTAACGGTTGCGATTATTTTGATGAAGCTTTTTTTTCTGGATTTAGTTTTATTTTTTATTTTCTGTATTATTCTGGAAGGGGAAATAACACGTGGGACTAACAAGTCGGACAATGGGGCTTCCCGAGGATTTCGAATGCTGACATGGCATGATCCAAGCGAATGGATGACATGGCGACTTGTAATTGGTTGGATGGATTATGGTATTCTGGATAGACCAACGATGATGTTAGTTGATCATTAGGTCATCAGGTCTCATGAAATTAATGATTTATCTATAGACTGATAAATGAGTGATACCATTGCAAAATAAAGATAAGAAAAAAAAATATAATTTAATTATATATATTAAATATAAGATATATGCCGAACAAAGTATTTAAACCAAAAAAATAAAATAAATAATAAATTAAAATCAACTATATGTGTAGAATCGTGTATATATATATATATATATATTAACACATCACCAAAAGAAATAATATATATTAAATTTTTTGGAATAACAAAAAATGTTTAAACATAGAAATATATATATATATATCGTCGTATAAGTGATATATGAAATTGGTGATGATATATTATCTCATTTTATTATAAATTGGTTAATATATTTAAACTTTTAATAAGAATTTGTATCATGTGATCATTATAGTATAATAATAAAATTACAGAAACAATTTTTGATATAAATCATTTTTATAAAATATTAACGTAAAAAAGGATATATATGTAATAGAAGTTAAAAAGAATGAAAGAATAACTCATTTGATATTATTTCAGGGGTTTAATTTTTTTAGTAACATATTATATTAATTGGCATGTATCAGATTATATAACGTTATCTTTTACACAATTATCGTTGTTTATATTAACGCAATTTGATTATAAAATATGAACAAACATTTGGGTGTATTATCGTAACTTTGGTAGATATTGTTCTAATTTTCGATGCAATCAAATTTCAAATATTAATATGTAGATTATATGATTAAGTCTAACTTAACATATTGTTAACAATTATGTTATATATTTCGTGTCGTTTTGTATAGGGGTGGCACATCCGGATTCCGGTCGAGGTTTGAGTTCCTCGGGGTTTTATGAAAACTGGACCTGAATTGAACCTGAATGATTTTCGGTCTAGGTTCCTCGAGTTTCGATTCGGGTTCAGGTTATTACGGTTCTGAAGCATTGAACCCGAAATAATCCAAATTAAATTCGGGTAATCTGGGATTTTTAGGTTTTTTGAGTTCTTTGGATTATTCGGGTTCGGATTATTCAGGTTATTCCGGTTGTTTACGTTTTGATGGGTTTTTTCGGGTTTTAACAAAAAAAAACAAAGATAACATACAAAAAGAATACAATACTATGTAATTCAACTCATAGAATGTCTTAAAAGTGAACTTCGAAAAACGCCAAAATGAAATGAACTCCAAAAACGCCAAAATGAAATGAACTCCGAAAACGTCAAAATAAAAATAAATTTGAAAACGCCAAAGTGAAATAAACTCCGAAAACACCAAGTTGTTATCGTGCAACAAAATGAAATCACATCTCATTCTCCTTCATTATTTGTGTTTGATAAGCTGAAAACAAAGATTAAATTATAAGTTCAATGTTATATAAAAAGATAAAACGAAATAAGAAAAACATACTTTAAGAAAGTGTATCCATGAACTCATTTTCATCCATTATTTGTTAAAGACGCATTGTTGTATCAATACGAAATGTTGATCGCAACCAATTTTGCATCAAAATCAGTGCTTCAACCATGTTATGATTCAATGTACTCATATATTGGTCTAGGATACGTCCTCCAGTACTAATGTCGACTCGGATGCAACCGTATAAACGAAAATTGCAAGAACATCTCTAGCCATTTGCGCTAAAAATTTAAATTTTTGAACTATTTACTTTCCTCCACAACAATATATCAAATTTTAAACCCAATCTATTACGAGTCAGCACCTCAAGACTTTCCATCAAAAAAATATCAAATTCATTTGACACCTCCTTAGCATTTCCCTTATCAATAACCAATTTCTTAAATTCTCACCATGAATCATCTTCTTCATCATCACACTCATACACATCTACAACATTATCTTCTGCCCTCTGATATGATCCGGACGACGTCGAGGATACGACCTGTAATGCAGAGGAGGACGCAACCTACAGCGCTGAAGAAGACACGACCTGCGCGACCCGAGACGTGACCTGCACGACCTGAGACACAACCTGTGTGACCCGAGATGCGACCTGCACGGAGGAAGAGGCGACCCGCACCGCGGAGGAGACATCGTGAGTTAAATGAAAGGCGGATGCTACCCGACGGAAGGAAGTTGGTCCTGTGACCCGAGCTAGGGCTAGGGAGGAAGAGGCCTTGACCTTACCAACTGGTCACATGACCCGAGCTAAAGCTATGAAGCTCGAGGAGGCAATCATCGGGATCCTCACGGCCGTCCACATTCAAGACGAGTATTCAAGTCCACGTGAAGTCACTAATATCTGTATCATTCTTCAAAGCCAAAGCACAACTCGCAACGGTCAATAATTAGGTAAGTGACTCGCGCATACTCTTTTCCCTTGGTTGGTTTTGTCCCACGAGATTTTCCAACGATGGGTTTTTAACGAGGCCGTGAATCACTTTCTGCGACCTAATTATTGACCTGAGGTTTTCAAGACAAGTTCACAATCCAACGGAACATCTTACGAATTGACCTATTTATGTCTTTAGCTATTTTCTAGAACATTAATTTGTTGCCTTGCATAGTGACTAACATTTAATGTTGCATTTATGTTTTGCATGGCCATTTCTTGTTACATATGGGCCGGCCATGGTGATGTAATTTAGACAACTTTGAATTTTGAATTGAACTTGATTTTCCTTGTGAAAATCATTCCTTTGTTGGTGCGTTACATCCAGCAAACCCGTTGGTGTGTCATATCCAACGTTTGTTCGTTCTTCGTTGGTGCGTAATATCCTTCGAAGACGGTCGGTGAATCGAGAGTCTTTCCACAACTCTCGTGTGACCAATCGCTCCATCCACCTTATGCGAAGAGTCGTGCGACTCGGTTGCAGCAAGGCCTATCCTTTCGACCTTTAGTCTAGAGCTTCGTTCTAGTGGGATCCCGTCAAGTGGTATCAGAGCTCGTTCTAGCGAAAAGGTTAGCTCAATTCACGATTTTGGTTGTGAAGATCATAGCTAGGGTTAAACGCAAATAGTAATACGTATATTTGGTGTTACAAGTCTTGTTACTCGTACATCTCTATTTTCTTTTCGTTGTTTTCCGCTTGTGGCTGCTGTGTATGCTATTGTGCAGGAAGGACGACAGTAGGTATCTTCAAAACCACCAAGCATCATGGGGGATAAAGGAGTCGAGAACAGCCAGGTGAACAAGAAATTAATCGAGGCTCTCGCGGCTCGTGCGGCTCGTTTAGAGAAAAGTCTCACTAACAAAATGGAGGAGTTTCGGCAAGAGTTTCGACCCAAACATCCCGATCGAGCGAGAGACACTCATGCGTTCCAACAACGAGAAAGGGACTATCATGAAGAGGACAACAACTACTACGAACGAGGCAGTTCATCCTCGTCCCGAAGTAGTCACCGAAGGCGGCGTGTGCCGAGGGAACGACGAGACGACCCGAGGGACGACCTCGCTGGTCTCAAACTGAAAATCCCATCGTTCCATAGTAAATTCAACCCGGACGCCTACCTAGAGTGGGAGAAGAAGGTTGAACTCGTGTTCGGTTGTCAACACTACCCTAAGGCCAAGAAGGTTAGGGTTGCGGCCACGGAGTTCTATGACTACGCCTTGAGTTGGTGGGATTAACTCATGATTTCTAGGCGCCAAAATGGTGAAGAACCAGTAGCGACGTGGCTGGAAATGAAGGCCATTATGCGCAAGAGGTTCATGCTGAGTCATCACCATCGAGAAGTGCATCGGCGACTAAGGAAGCTTACCCAAGGAAACTGATCTGTGGAGGAATATTATCAAGAGATGGAGTTGCTGATGTTATGTGCTGACATCTCGGAGGATAGAGATGCATTGATGTTTCGATTCTTTGGAGGACTAAATTTGGAAATCCAAGACCACCTAGAGATGCAACAATACTAGAGGTTGAGGAGATGCTCCAGAAGGCGATCCTAATCAAGCAACAACTCAAGCGGCGAAGGAGTTCATGTTCTGGCTATGGGGCTGGAAAATATGGCCATCAACGAGATGAAAAACCGAGCTATCCAAGGAAGGGCAACACGGCTCTAGCAAGCCGAGACGCGACCAAGATAGGTCCAGCGGTGCCGCAAGACAATGGGAAGACCGAGGCCACTACTTCAAGGGCTCAGGATGTGAAGTATTTCAAGTTTCACGAGAGAGAACACTATGCAAGTGAATGCACGAACAAGAGAGTCATGATCATTCGTGACGACGGCAAGTTCGAATCCAAGGACGAAGCGGCTGAAAATTCGGACGAGACGCGTGAGGAGGAACTGGCCAAAGGAGAGTTGCTGGTGGCACGATGTTCTTTGAGCGTGCACCCTAAGGCTGACGAACAAGAACAGCGAGAAAATTTATTCCACACCCGCTGCCTTGTTCATGGAAGAGTTTGTAGCGTAATCATCGACGGAGGAAGTTGCACAAACATTGCCAACGTACTATGGTCCGAAAGCTTGGATTAAAGGTACAAAAACACCCGAGACCATATAAGCTTCAATGGCTGAATGAAAACGGTGAGATGAAGGTGACTAGCCAAGTGACCGTGCCTATTGCCATAGGCAAATACGAGGATGAAATTTTGTGCGATGTGCTACCCATGGAGGCGAGCCATATTCTACTCGGTAGACTGTGGCAATCGGATCGCAAGGTAAAACATGACGGTCTTACTAACAAATATTATTTTGAGTATAATGGTAGGAAGATCGTTCTTGTTCCGTTGACGCCCAAGGAAGTGCTGCAAGATCAAATGCACTTGAAACAGCAAGGCGCATGCGAGCTTAAGTCATCGAATTTTTAAGCAAGATCGGGTGAGATCAAGAAATCTCTTCACTCAAATCAGTTCATATTATTATTTGTGTATAAGGAAGCTCTCTCAAGCTTAGCTAACCTTGCACCGGTGCTACCGAGTGAAATTTCTATCTTATTGCAGGATTATAATGACGTCTTTCCCGAAGAGAACCCACCGGATTACCCCTGATACGTGGTATTGAACATCAAATCGATTTCGTTCTCAGAGCCGCATTACCAAATCGACCAGCCTACCGAACCAATCCAGTAGAAACTAATGAGCTGCAAAGGCAAGTGAAGGAACTCATGGCCAAGGGACACATCCGAGAAAGCATGAGTCCGTGCGTCGTGCCCGTTCTACTCGTGCCAAAGAAAGATGGCAACTGGCGCATGTGTGTTGATTGTCGCGCAATCAACAATATTACGGTGAAGTATCGACATCCTATTCCTAGGCTAGATGATATGTTAGATGAATTGCATGGAAGTAGGATATTTTCTAAAATTGACCTTAAAAGTGGATATCATCAAATTAGGATGAAGGAAGGTGATGAATGAAAAACGGCGTTTAAAACTAAGCATGGATTGTATGAATGGTTAGTTATGCCTTTTGGATTGTCAAATGCGCCTAGTACCTTCATGCGCTTAATGAACCATGTTCTTCGAGAATATATTGGTAGATTCGTAGTAGTCTACTTCGGTGATATATTGATTTATAGTAAGAACTTAGAGGAATATTTAGGCCACCTAGAGTCAGTATTAAAGGTACTTAGGAAGGAAAAACTATACGCCAACTTTAAGAAATGTACCTTTTGTACAGATAACGTCGTATTTCTAGGTTTTGTTGTAAGTGCAGATGGTGTAAAGGTGGACGAAGAAAATTTCAAACCCATTCGAGAATGGCCGAGCCCAAAGACCGTCGGGGAAGTCTGAAGCTTCCATGGACTCGCAGGGTTCTATCATTGCTTTGTTAAGGACTTCAACACCTTGGTCGCCCCTCTTACTGAAGTCATTAAGAAAAATGTGGGATTCAAGTGGGGAGAAGCGCAAGAGCCAACATTTCAAACGTTGAAAGAAAAACTTACTAACGCACCTTTGCTTATATTGCCTGATTTTCTTAAGACTTTTGAGATCGAGTGTGATGCATCCGGCGTAGGAATTGGTGCAGTATTGATGCAGGGTCGGAAGCCGATTGCCTATTTCAGCGAGAAACTGTGAGGTGCAACTCTTAATTATGCCACCTACGACAAGAACTGTATGCACTCGTGAGGGCGTTACAAACTTGGCAACATTATCTGTGGTCAAAGGAGTTTGTGATACACACCGACCATGAATCGCTCAAATATTTGAAGGGTCTGAACAAACTCAGTAAGCGACATGCGATGTGGGTTGAATTCATTGAAATATTTCCTTATGTCATCAAGTACAAGCAAGGTAAGAAAAACGTAGTGGCTGATGCTCTATCCCGAAGGTACACATTGTTGGCCACTTTAGATGCTAAGCTTCTAGACTTTGAACAAATCAAAGAATTATATGCATCTGACTTGGAATTTAGAGAAGCATACAAGAACAGTGAAAAGTTTGATTCACGGCATTGCTATAGGCAAGATGATTTTTTATTTTATGATAATCGGTTATGTGTGCCTAACTGTTCAATGAAAGAACTGTTTGTTAGAGAAGCCCACGGAGGTGGACTTATGGGCCATTTTGGAGGTGCGAAAACTCTGAAGATATTACAAGACCACTTCTAGTGGCCACACATGAAGAGGGACGTTAAGCGTATTTGTGAGCGATGCGTCGCATGCAAACATGCTAAGTCTAAAGTTCAACTTCACGGGTTGTATGCCCCTCTTCCTATCCCAACTTACCCTTGGATTGATATATCTATGGATTTTGTGATTGGGTTTCCTAGGACTAAGAATGGTAAAGATTCAATTTTCGTGGTGGTAGATAGATTCTCTAAAATGGCACATTTTATAGCATGTTAAAAGACTGATGATGCATTGCATGTAGCTAATCGTTTCTTTAAGGAGGTAGTCCGTTTGCATGGCATGCCTAGTACGGTAGTTTCCGGTAGGGATACTAAGTTTCTTAGCTATTTCTGGAAGACTTTGTGGTCTAAGTTAGGAACTAAATTATTATTCTCTACGATTTGTCATCCATAAACCGGTGGTCAAACCGAAGTAGTAAATCGAACCCTAGAAACTTTATTACGTGCAATTGTTAGGAAGAACTTGAAAACTTGGGAAGAATGTTTACCACATGCTGAATTTGCTTAAAATCATGATGTACATTCTGCTTCCAAATTTTCTCCTTTTGAAATTGTGTACGGGTTCAATCCTGCTTGACCATTGGATCTGATGCCTTTGCCATCGAGTGATCGAGTTATTCTTGATGGAGAAAGAAAAGCCAAGATGGTCAAACATATTCATGAAAAGGCGAGGAAGAACACAGAGGAGAAGACAAAGCTCTATGTGAAACATGCGAAAAAAGGACGGAAACAATTGACTTTCGAGCCGGTGGCCAAGTTTGGGTTCATCTACAAAAAGAATGATTCCCAAACGAGCGAAGTCCAAATTAATGCCTCGGATCAACGGCCCATTCATAGTGACCAAGAGAATCAGCAACAACGCCTACCAACTCGACTTGCAAGGTAAGTATAACGTAAGTTCCAGCTTTAATGTTACTGACTTGGTTCCTTTTTTCGCAGATCGAGCGGATTTGAGGGTAAATCCTTTTCCAGTAGGGGGCATGATATGATCTCGGACGATATCGAGGACGTGACCTGTAATGTAGAGGAGGGACCTAGAGCACTGAAGAAGACGCGACCTGCGTGACCCGAGACACAACCTGCGCGACTCGAGACGCGACCTGCACGGAGGAAGAGGCGACCCGCACCGCAGAGGAGACGCTTGAGTTAAACGAAAGGCGGACGCGAACTGACGGAAGGACATTGGTCCTATGATCGGAGCTAGGGCTAGGGACGAGAAGGCCTTGACCTTACCAACTGGTCCTGTGACCCGAGCTAAAGCTATGAAGCTCAAGGAGGCAATCATCGGGATCCTCACGGTCCTCCATATTCAAGAAAAGTATTCAAGTCTATGTGAAGTCACTAATATCCGTATCGTTCTTCAAAGCCGAAGCACAACTCGCAACGGTCAATAATTAGGTAGTGACTCGCACGTACTCTTTTCCCTTCGTTGGTTTTGTCCCACGGGGTTTTCCAACGACGGATTTTTAACGAGGCTGCAAATCACTTTTCGCAACCTAATTATTGACCCGAGGGTTCCAAGACAAGTTCGCAACCCAACGACACATCTTACGACTTGTCCTATTTATGTTTTTAGCTATTTTCTAGAACATTAATTTGTTGCCTTGCATGGTGACTAGCATTTAATGTTGCATTTATGGTTTGCATGGTCATTTCTTATTATAGATGGTCGGCCATGGTGATGTAATTTAGACAACTTTGAATTTTGAATTGAACTTAATTTTCCTTATGAAATCATCCCTTTGTTGGTGTGTTGCATCCCGAAAACCCGTTGGTGTGTCATATCCACCGTTCGTTCCTTCTTCGTTGGTGTGTAATATCCTTCGAAGACGGGCCGGTGAATCGAGAGTCATTCCGCAACTCTCGTGTGACCAATCGCTCCATCCACCTTGTGCGACGAGTCGTGCGACTCAATTGCAGCAAGGCTTATCCTTCCGACCTTTAGTCTAGAGTGTCGTTCCAGTGGGATCGCGTCACCCTCTCATGACTTTCACTACAACTTATGTTGTCAAAAGCACTTTGCCTTTTGTATCTTGCACTATAAAATCTATAAAGCTTACGGATAAATTCCAAGAGGAGTTCTTTCATTTCACCACAATGTTGTCCATCATTGTCATACATCTTCTCAAACTAATGAGTTACAAAACTCATTTTACTCTACAGATTGAGTACAGTAGAGGCTAGCAAAATCTTGTTTATTTTCTTCAAACCTTCCCAATACTTATCAAATTTATCATTATTCATGCAATATTCCATACTACTCAACACGGGATTATCACTACTAGCCATCAACCTCAAAGTTATTTTAATCTTGTATATTTCATTAAAACATCTGCTAGATATCACTTTTGTAGAAGCAGAAAAAGTCAATGTCGAATCGTAAAAGATGTTCAAGAATTTTACCATTCGACGATTATCATTACTTGATGGAGGTCCAACCCCTCCCCTTCCATTTAATGCATCTTCCTCATGAAAATAATCATCCTAGTGTTTGTCAACGTCTGTCATCCTATCAAAAGCTACTCTAAACTTTAACAATGAACTCAACATTAGATAAGTTGAATTCGATCTATTACTACAATCCAAAATCAAACTCCCCCGACCAATTTTTTCTTGCTTTACCCGAGTTTGAAATTGCTGAAAACTTGAATAAGATGATCAAACATATTTTACTGTATTTCTTATACTAATCACCAATCCCCCACAACCCTTCATTGACAATTAATTTCAAAATATGAGCACAACAACGTACATATATAAATTCACCAACAAATACCAATGCATCATCTCCCCAAGTCTTCAATTTGTTTCTCAACAGCTTAATTGGATGATCATTAGAACTATCATTGTCAACAGTTACGTGAACACCTTTTTGATGTCCCAATCAATCAATCATTTCTCAAGTTTTTTGTAATTGTTTCCCTTATGTGGTTATACACAGGACTAAAACCAATAATCCTTTGATGCAATTGCCAACTATTAATAAAATGAGCATTTACGACCATGTAACTAACAAATGTGGTAGAAATCCACAAATCAGTCGTAAAAGACACTTTTCTCCATTCGCCATACTTTTCAAAATAGCTTTTTTAGATGCATACATTTGAAGCACATCTCTAGTGATAGTTTGCCTCGAGGGGATAACATATTTAGGACACAAGACATTGCAAAGATGTCTAAGCCCAACATTTTCAACCATAGAAAGTGACATCTTATCCATAATAATCATATTTACAGTTGCTCAACTACATGCTTCTTGACTAAAACTACGAGCAACAAGCACATGACTACCATCTTCTTGACTGCCACTATGTTTCACAGTTAACACCTTCTTTCGCTTCCACATTTCAACTTTAAGTCACAATATTTTCATTTACTATATTCACTAGATTCTCTTAAAAATGTTTCCACACTTTTGATAATTGAACAAATTGTTTCTTACATTTTTGAGGTAACTCATTGTGTTCGGAAGTTGTTGCCCTTTTGTTATGAGATTGAACTTTGCTTGTATCAAGTTGATTAGTAACAACCATATGCATATCCATCTATAAACAAACAAAACACATCACTTCATCAGATTGTTTGACTTCAATCCTGTGACAAAGTTGAATGTAACAATTTTTCTTATGTAGGATTTAATCATGTGATCACATCCGAGAATAATTTTTTTTATCACAACACAATCTAGACATGAAACTAATTTTTCTTCAATCCTGTGATGAGTTATCAGAGAATAAACATCTTTCATGTTGAACGGAAGGAAACACATCTACATACGGAAGGAAATATGTCTTACCAGGAGAAGACGGTGGCGAAGAGAGAAGACGGTGAAGAGGATAAGACCGTCGACGACAAAAAAAGAAAAAAAAAATTCACGGCGAATAGATGGGACGTCAAAGAGGATAACTCGTTGCGATTCTGATATGAAGTAGAGGAGAACTCGTCGCGAGGTAGAGAAAAGAACGGTGAACCGGTGAGAGGTGATATGAACAAGACCGAATGAAAAAGGAGAACTCGTCGTGAGGGAAAGAAGAGAATGGTTACAGGCACGCGGTGAAGCCATGCTATTTTGGAATCTATAAATATATTCCCACACACTTTCCCATTCAATGTAAAGCCTTCCACCAACATTTTTAAATACTTTATGTATTATTTATTGTCGTGATAACCAGACAATTTATACTATATGGGATTCACTTTGTTTTCTTGTAACACATCTTGGTTCAGAGACGGGAGAGGAGCAATTTATCTTAGCAACACAAATATACAAAATGCATGGATTTTAGATGCATGAACTTTCCATATGGACTGAGAATAATTTCACTTATAGATTCTGTGCCTGTTTATGTCGAAGAAGAGAAGAGAAGAGAATGCAGGTGGTAGAAAAAAAACACAAAACAAACCAACACAGGGAGAAAAAACCCTAATTTAATTTGGTTTTTTAGGTTTCTTGGATTTAATTCGAACCCGGACCAACCTGAACCCGAGTGGGTTCTACGATGTGGACTCATATGGTTTTTAGTGTAACCCGTTTAGACAGCGATCTGGGTTTTTTTGGGTCGGTTTGGCTGGTAACCCGAATTGGTCACCACTAATTCTTTTATTGTGATTCAAATACAACATTATCAAAATTTTGAATTATATATTTGAAAAGAATTTATTGCTTTTGGATAATATTTATTTAATGAAGTTGATATATAATACAGAAAATTTTCTAATGTATTAAGAATGAAAACATATATATGAAGAGTATATATTTTGACAATTTATATATTCTATCACAATAGATATCGAGATAGTATTTGTTGATTTTTTCTCTTTATACGACATATTGTATGTAATTTCGGTACAGTTGTGTTTAATATATACTTTTTCGAGAGCCATGTACATCATTCACCTTTTAAACCAATTGAAAAACTGAAACATAAATGTGTACAGAAATACATGGAGAATTAAAGACGGAAAAATAATATTTTTTAGTTTATGTATAAATTTATTTTAAGACTCAAATTAAGTTACCGTTTATTTTTATAGAAAAAACTCTTGCTGGGGTGGTTTCACCAGAAGTCACCAAAACATTTTACTTTTAATTATACCATGCAATTATTTTAGTTTAATAATAAGATTAAAGAAAACAACTTTGATATAAGTCATTTCATAAAATATTAATGTAAAAAAATATATGTATGTAATAGAAGTTAAAAATAATGAAAGTATAACTCATTTGGTATTATCTCGTTATTTTTAAAGGTTTAATTTTCTAGTAACATATTATATGAATGGACATATCTCACATTCATCTTTTAAATCGATTGAAAAGCTGGAACATAAATGCATGGAAAAATATATGGAGAAGTGGGAAAATGAGGAATTTAAGACGAAAAAATGATATTTTTTTTAATTTATTTTGACACACAAATTAAGTTATAGTTTATTTAAAAAAAATTCTTTCTGAGGTTGTTTTACGAGAAATCACTAATATTATATATATATATATATATATTAAAGGTGTAATTCATATATATATATATATATATATATTAAAGGTGTAATTTATATTATATCAATGTACATATATCAGATTTATCTTTTAAGCAGATTGAAAAATTGAAATATAAATGCATACATGGAGAAGTGAGGAAAGTGGAGAATTAAAGACAGAAACAATTATATTTTTTAATTTGTATATAAATTTATTTTTAAGATTCAACTTAAGTTACAATTTATTTTTATAAAAATTGCTTGATAAGATAGATGGCTTCAACATTCTTTTTTTTATATATAATTCATTTATATTATTTTTTATTTTCATTTTACTCTCCATTCTTTTTTTCATTTCATCTTCCCGACTTTTTTTCTTCTTTTAACTTAACAATTGCTTTTGTTTCTCATGCAATATCCTTCTTTTTTATTATCCAATGGTCATTTTTTTCACTCATTTGATAATATACCCATTGATACCCACTATGTGTTTTTTGTAAAACGCTAGTTTGGTTCATAAAATCAATAAATTTTGGTTACATCAAAGTGAGCATCGGTTTTCTTTGTATTGGCAGTCTTTGTCGACATCGGCGTCGTTCACCCACGTGATGAGTTTTCATATCAGATTCGGTGTGTCCAGACTGGCTTATCCAAGAGAATATCGCTCTGTTGCCTAGGATTTGAAAATCCCATTCTAGATGTTTGTACTCATGAGAACTTTCGAGATGTTATCTTTCAAGCCCATCAGATTCGTGGAGGGAGAGAGGATTGTTGTTTTACTTTCCCCAACAATTTTCCACTATCTAATTGGATTACCCAGCTTTGTCGAGGATTTTTGACAAATATCCTTAAAGGTCGTCATCTTCGTAGATAGTGAGGATGGATGGGACTACCGAATCCAGATTGTTTTGGCAAGAGTTCGTTTGTGGTATCAAGTTTTACATAATGGTTCTAGAGTCGTTCGACTCCACAGTTCCTCCAGGGGGTGAACTATGTAAAGCTCCCGTTTTGGATCAATTGTACAAGCGTGTTAAAAAGAATATAATGATCTCCACTAATGTCTATAATACTTTTAAGTATGTTTTTTTAGTTTTTTTTTTCATGTCCTTATTGTGATATCACAAAAAATGAGCATACCTGGAATTCAAAATTATACACGTCTTTAGGCATGTATCCCTCAGGGGACACAGATTCTGCTGGAGGATGTAACCACACAATGGTAAATCCAAATGAAGCATCTCATCAATTTTTTATCTTAACTTCGTATACCATCTTTCTGATTTATGGAGTCCCAGTTAAATCCCTGGCATAATATCTCATAACATGTGCCTATCTAGAGGATATTTTGATATGAGGTTTCTCAGGCTTATATACCAAAACACTTTCTTCTGTAAATATTGGAACAATGCTTTTAAATATATTATNGCAAAATGTTCCCTTGTGATTCTTTTATATTTATCATCTGATTCTTTTTGTTACGAGATTTCACTCACCAAGTTTCTTATCTCATTGATGTTTTCCTTAGAATATGCATTACGAGAGAATTGTTGATTAACTTCCTCTAAGGTTCTACCCACTTGTGAAGCCTTAGTTTCACAGAAAAGATGCTTGCAGTAAAGAAGGGGGCATAAAAGTCATCACCGCTATCATTCAGCCAAGTATGTTCATTTAACTTAATAACAAAAGTAACCCACCAAGTATGTTCATTTAACTTAATAAGAAACGATAACCCTGCAAGCTTCCCATCCAAATAGAATAACTCGTAAGATTCATTTTTATCTTCTTCTGACTACAAGAATGTTCATAAGTAAGTTACATTTAGATGATTCCAGAACAACAAAAAATCAAATAATCTAAGCAAAAGGTAAAGTAAAATCCAATTCTTTATTAATTTGACTTCATGAACAATGAACTAACATAAATTCCTAGCAAAGTATCTACATTAGTAACATAATAATGGAAAATAGTATCATGATGTTGTTAACTACCTTAAAGATCGAGAATTGTGAGAAGCTATAGTCGAAGGAAAATTGGATGTTACAACCTTTTCGTTAGATTTTCTTAATGAATTACTTAGACAATCTCATGCTTGTCCTTCTCTTTGTTAGGTGACACCCTTTCTCCTAATTGTAGCTAATTACAATCACTTATTCAACCACTTCATGATGCTTGACAGCTCCTACAACAACAATCATCTGAAATAACTTTTCGGATGAAACGACATGCATAAAATCACATTCAATAATTAATTGGAGAATGTGAAAAGAAGAAAATGATTGGCATTCCATTTAGTTCCATGATTTATTTTAGAGTTTCATGATTTATTTTAGACGAATTATGAGATTAGGTGAATAAGTCTATTCAATAAGACTGTTGATCATGTTTTTCCTAGAAATGAAATGTTTCCCTTTATATTTCTTAGTGTTTCCCATTGATATCTTTTACTATCAAGAAACTCTTTTGTATTTTTTTTTTTGCAATCTCAATAGGGATCGATCCTAGATTTGGTTTCTTTGATGACTGTTTGATAACATATGTTATCATAACCTAGTGCAATCAAAACCAGATTTACGTAGTTGACTATTTATATTTTAATATTCTATTTTATATTCGATAAATTTTATATTCGATTTATTATTTTGGTATTCAATAACTTTGTATACGAATTAGTATTTTTATATTTTAGATACTTGTTTCGTTTGATGTTTAACGTATTTTTGAGTTCTTATAAATTAAATTGTTTAGTTGCGAGCCATTTCATTTTCTAGTAAGCTAAAGACAAGCTGAGCTGAGCTCGATTTTTAGCTCATTTAAAAAATGATTTGAGGTGAATCAGCTCTTTTTTTGCGATCTCAACCGAGCTGAGCTAGCTCGTTTTTTACACCCCTAGATGCTAGGATGACCTGTTTGAAGTTAGTGACAAACCATCATCGTAAATTGGTATATTATTTTCAAGTTTATTTTCCTCCTTCACAATGTTGAGCCCTTCTACTTTGGTCTTCACTTCTCAAAACAAAAAAATGGTCCAAATAAATCAATGAAATGTTCACTCAACAAAGTCAAGAAAAAACTCAACAGACCACTGTAACTACTTGTTGAACACCTTTCTTCCTTAATTGAATGTTAAGCTTGCCAGGAGCAACATACTCAAATAAATATTGTGGTATGCTTCTGAACCTTTTAAGCATGCAAGAAACTAAAAGTGAAGTTAGTTTGGGTGTGTCATCGAGATCAATGTCGATGCATCCTTCTATAGTATATGGTGTGGGATGGGGAACCAAAATGCATAAATCGAAAGAGAAAAGCAAACTTGAACATGGCATCCCTAGCATGTAGTTACAGTTTTGGGTACATTGAGAGGTTATGTCAAGTAGGCAAACAAAGTATGACGCTATGGAGGTGGAAAAGAAGCCATCACTAGTAGATTGTTAAGCTCAAGCAAGAGTGGTGGATGTGGAAAAAGCCATGGAGACTCTCTGAATAAATTAAGCAAATTAACAAAATACTCTTTAAGTAAAGACTCTTATATTGGAAAGAATTTATACATACATATATATATATATTAAATAGATGTGGTGACCAAGTGGGTTATAAATGGTAAGAAGCCATGCTATTTTGGAATCTATAAATATATTCCCACACACTTTCCCATTCAATGTAAAGCCTTCCACCAACATTTTTAAATACTTTATGTATTATTTATTGTCGTGATAACCAGACAATTTATACTATATGGGATTCACTTTGTTTTCTTGTAACACATCTTGGTTCAGATACGGGAGAGGAGCAATTTATCTTAGCAACACAAATATACAAAATGCATGGATTTTAGATGCATGAACTTTCCATATGGACTGAGAATAATTTCACTTATAGATTCTATCTTTTACTTTTCTGTTATTTTTGCATTTATATATCGATTTGTATTGTTATAGTTACTTGGTTTGTTTATGCCAACATTTTATAAAATGATTATATCAAAAGTTTTTCCATTAATCTTATTGTTAAATTATTAAATTTACATACTAAAATTTGTTGGTTGTTTTTAACAAAAGTTTGATATACAAAATCAGTCGACAAATTTTTTATTGATTTTTTTACATTAATTCCTTATAACCTTTGCTCTTCAAGAGCTCTCTCATCGTTTCTTCTTTCTCATCACTTCCAATTTGATATTTTATCTATTACCACCAATCTACCACGATTTTACACCATCTTTCCATGATCCTCAACTAATTCTTTGGTTTCTGATAACACTGAAAGTGTATCAATATTAGGATAGATTTTAGCATCATTTTCACATGTATCTTATATAGAGACGTACATTTCCGATATGATTATACGGTTTACACACCCGTTTTGTTGGTTTTCAGGTTTTTAGGCGACAAGGCCTAAATGAGCATAAAATGACGGATTCCTGATCAAAACCACGTGAATTGAAGAAATATCTACTCAGAGCCAAGATCGAGCTTCAGAACCCAAAGGAACACCCGAGCTACGAGCGGAAAAGAGAAATTTCAAGGAGACAAGGGTGCCCGGTCGGGCACTATTCATCCACCCGCTCGGGTAAAACCTACGGGGTTTTATCCGCACACCTTGCACGACCCGGGCACAAAGGCAACGAGATCGGGTAGCCTTACCCGATCGGGCGCAAGAAGTATACCCGCTCGGGCATTAATCCATCCAATTTGCCCCGAGAGTT
>CM071873.1:29399061-29418195 GCA_036759665.1 Gynandropsis gynandra
TGAGGTCGTCGGGGCTTGAACCGCAAGCCTGAGATTGCTGTGTGATCTTCTCCGTCATAACTCTCACGGTTCGGGCCGCTCGAGGATCGATGAGTTCCGGTTCGGCGGCCTCTTCCTTGACAACCGACTTCTTCTTTGCGTGGGTTTCTAATACCACTTCAAGAAGAGTCGGTTCTCTTCCCATCCGTTGCATCTACAATATAAAAGAAATGTTGTTAGATAAATATTTAAGTATTTATTCTATATTTCTTCTTCTTTCTTCTTCATTTTGTTTATGTTATGCGAACACACTAGGTTTCTAGGATGTTAGATTTGAAAGGATCCGATCTCTACTTAGAACCAGGCTACCGATGATGGTATACTCTTGCATCACGTTCAAGAGTGCAGCGGAGTAGATGACATTTTTAATGTGCATTGCGCTTAGGACGTAAATGCTCAAACAAAGTTATAAAATTATTAGTTTTCAAATATATATATAATTATAAAATTGAAATATAATAAAAAAAACTTACAATAAAAGTGCGCCACCATCGCTGGCGCATAACTTCTGGCGTCACTTGCCAGGAATAGTAGAGATCGTCCTGTAACGACCCTTGGATGATGTGATTGTTAGTGTGTTTTAACACATCATCCTCATCAAACCTGCATATCAAAAATAAAAAGTTAGATAATATTTACGAAATTTAAATAAAATTCAAAACAATTATATACTATTTACCATAACGTTCCAGAAGAACGTTCGAGATCGATGATCGGAAGGGTTGGACGCCCATCGAGATCATCGATCAATGCATCGATATCTACCATATCGTCCTCGTCAACAAATATCGGCGGTGCCGATACTGGAGACGGAGGACGATATGATGGTGGTGGCGGCGGGGGAGGCGCTCCCGCGAAACCAGCCAACATTCCCCCCGATCCTAAAAATCGTCTAGGCCTCATTTTTTCTAAGTTTTTGTAATGGTGTGAATTTTGGATTTGTGTTTTAGTGTTGAAATAAGAACAGTTCCATCGCAATATATATATCGGAATTTCCAACGGATGGCCGTTGGAAAACACGTCATCGCAACGGAAGGATTAAATTGACGTGACGTTTCGCATTCCCGAAGCGACGAACAGCTAAAAGGTGGCTCGTCTGCCCTTCCAACGGTCATCCGTTGGAAATTCCAACCGATGGCCATTGGAAAACTGAAAAAACGGTTGGGAAAGCTGCAATTTCTGCAGTCATCATTACCCTTTTCCAACGGATGCCCATTGGAAGGAAACACGTGGCGTCAATTTACCTTCTAACGTTCAACGGATGTCCGTTGGGATTATTGAAAATTCAGAAATTTTTTCTAAGTGTCGGGGGCGAATTCGTGTTTCAACAACCGTTAATATTTTCAACGGGCAACCGTTAATATTTTCAACATTGGTATTAGATTATTTTAATTTGTTATACATCAAACATCGTTTATATAACATGTTCGATTGTATTAACATTTCGATTATTCGATTACACATCATACATCAAACGTGAAACATCGTTCATGGACGTTATACGTTATTTAAATTACACATCATCTACATGTATTACACATAGTAAACATTATTGTATTTACATTTCTTCTACAGTAGATTCATCGATGGGCGAGTCGTCCTTCGCTTGTTCATTCAATTCATCGCCGTTTTCATCTTCAGCTTCTTCTGGTTCAGCGTCTTCATAATCGCGTATGAGTTCTCTGTCTATGTCATTCCTCGCAAGAATCTCCTCGCGATCTGTATTAATTAAACGAATCGGTTGCGGATGATCGGGTTGCAACGGATCTTCTTTATCATCAGAGCTTATGATCCCTCGTGGCTTGATCTTTACTACGACCCACCACTCCTCTCTTCGACGTTTTAATGTTGTTGGATATTGCACGTAACATACTTGATCTGCTTGATCTATTGTGATGAATGGATCATATTTACCATATTGTCGTGCCGGGTTGACGTCAATTCCTCCCCAACGGTTTTTTCGTATTCCACGTCCTACGGTTGGGTCAAACCACTGACATTTAAAAATCATAACCTTCAACCCAACGAGACCGGAATATTCCATTTGTATGATTTGGTGCAAAATACCGTAGAAGTTATCACCCTCTATCTCACTATTAACGCAAACGCCATAGTTGTATGTGTTTCTATATTTTCCGTGTTCGTACGTGTGGAACGTGTAGCCGTAAGTAAACAAGATTGGCCAACACATGACATTTCGTGCGGGACCATTAACCAAATCTTTTATCCACGTAGGAAGTCTTTCATCAGAACATTTCACATGTATGTATAAAAAAACCAATTAATACTCTTATATGCAATTAATTTACATATATGTGTATACGAGTACTTACGTAGTCTCTAAACCACGATCCATAATGTTGAACTTTCATGTCTGTGAGTTCATTTGCATTTAGATGAGGATATGAACCACGCACTTCTTCGTCAAATATCATGAATAATGAAATAACTTTACACTTTAATATATATATATATATATATAAAGATTGAAATTATAATATGTACCATGTATGTACCTTTCGAACGGTAATAACTCTTGACAATTAAGTAGTATATATGTGTGGACATGATTATACTCCTCTGGTGTTAACCAATATTCATCGGATTTACCTCCTGTACGTCCAATCGGTGTAAACAGCTAGGAATTGTGTCAAACTGTGGATTATATTGATAGAGATAATTTGTGTGATCATCCGTTGCACGTCGCTCTTTTGTCTGAATATGCGACTCGAAATAAAATATGCTGAAATATGCGATTTCTTCCAGCAAGTATTTTTTGACAATAGATCCTTCGACGGCTGCTTTGTTTTTTACTTTTTTCTTTAAATGAAAGAAAAACCTTTCGAAAGGATACATCCATCTGAATTGAACTGGCCCATCGAGTATTGCTTCATCTGGTAAATGTATTGGCAAATGCTCCATGACATCGAAGAATGAAGGCGGAAAAACTTTTTCCAATGCACATAATACTTCAGAAATATTGTTTATCATTACTTTCAAGTCATCATCTTTTAAATTCCTCGAACATATATCTCTGAAAAATATGCTGATTCCACATAACACATCGTAAACATTCCGTGGTAAGAGCTCAGCAAATGCGATTGGAATGAGCCGCTGCATGAAAACGTGACAATCGTGACTTTTTAAACCGATCAGCCTCGAACCGACAATATCCACACACCGAGCAATGTTCGATGCATATCCATCGGGAAACTTAACGTCCTCTTTTAACCACTTTAATAATGCTGTTTTGGCCGGACTAGACAATCTGAATACTGGGATAGGTGACCTTCCATCCCGTAATTCCAACTCTGGTCGTCGGCATATTGACTTCAAATCTTTCCTCGATTGTATATTATCTTTCGTTTTACCCGTCACATTCAAAACAGTATTTATGATGTTATCGAAAAAGTTCTTCTCGATATGCATAACATCTAAATTATGACGTAATATCAATGATTTCCAGTATGGTAGTTCCCAAAAGATACTACGTTTATACCAGTTATGCCATTCACCTTGACCTTTTGGTTTACGATGCCCATGATCTCCACCGCATTCTACTGATTCTTGTAAATCCTCCATTGTGTTCAATCTTTCGTAAAGGATTTGTGTTCCGGTTTGCATGCACGGTGCCTCTTTTTTTTTAACCACGTTCTTCCGAAAATGTTTTTTATCTCTCCTGAAAACATGACCACGAGGAAGAAATCTTCTATGACAATCAAACCAACATGGTTTCTTACCATGTACTAGTCGAAATGAATCTGTATCCTCCATACAATAAGGACATGCTAATCTTTCGTGCGTGCTCCATCCTGATAACATTCCATACGCAGGAAAATCGCTAATTGTCCACAACAAGACCGCTTTCAGTCTGAAATTTTGCTTAGTACTGACGTCATAAGCAATGATTCCTTCATTCCATAACTGTCGTAATTCATGAATTAAGGGCTGCAAAAATACATCGAAACTTTTCTTCGGATGTTCTGGTCCTGGAATACGCAACGTCAGAAACATTACCTCTCTTTTCAAACACATCTCGGGAGGTAAATTATAAGGAGACAAAATCACCGGCCAGAGGGAATATTGACTTCCCGATTGTCCATAGGGACTAAAGCCATCCGTGCACAGGCAAAGATAAACATTTCTCGTTTCACGTGTATACTCGGGAAATATTAAATCTTAATCTTTCCAAGCCTGACCATCCGATGGATGTTGCATTACACCTTCGGCCGTGGAGTGTTCTGCGTGCCATCTCATTGCTGTTTTCTTTGACAGGCATATAAAACATTTTCTTGTATGATACTTATTTCCGTGAAGATGGTTTTTTAGGCCGAAATCTGCTTGCACTGCAAAACTTGCATTCCAACAAGTCTTTATCATTTCTCCAAAACAACATGCAACTGTTTCTACAAACATCAATTTTCTCATGTGGCATTCCCAAGTCTTTTAACACATTCTTTGTTTCGTAGTATGTCTCGGGAGTTTGATTATTTTCCGGTAAATATTCCCGCATTGTTTTCCAAAATGAATCCATGCAATTTTCAGCCACATTGTAGTCTGTTTTAATACTCATCAATCTTGAAGATAAAGATAAACGAGACTGACCTTCACGACAACCTTCATATATAGGTTGTTTTGCCGAATCCAATAGGTTGAAAAATCGACGTGCATCGATCTTCGGCATCTCTTCATGCGTTTGTTCATTAACAACTCCAGGAAAGCATCTGACACCATTTCCATATATGGATTGGTCGTTGATGCTTCATAAATAACTTCTTCATTTCGTTCTACATCTTGCACACTATCTCTAACACCGCAATCTTCGCCATGAAAAAACCAAATTTCGTAATTTTCAACGAAACCCACCTTATACAGATGTTTGCAAACAATTTCTTGATTTCGATACTTCATGTTTTTGCATCTTTTGCATGGACATAACATTGTCCCACGTTCTTGACACAAAGGCTGCATCGATGCAAAACTCATGAATTGCTCTAATCCGTGTAAGAATTCTTGTGTAGTCTCTTCGGTTACAGGATCTTTTCTTCTATACATCCACTCCCTTGATCTATATATATTTTGATTTGAAGACGACGGCATTTTTTCGCAAATGTTTTTGTTATTGATGGTTTGATGCACTATTTGCTAAGATCTAAATAGTTAATGTTCCAATGGACATCCGTTGCAAATATTCTATGAGTTTGAAGTCATAGAATATTTGAAATATAGTAATTTTAATTAGACTTTGACAATGGATTTTTTGATCTTTACGCATCGAGAGAAAGATTTTTTTGTAAATTAATCTCAACATGAAGTATTGTAAGTCGACTCTTGTCTTGCTCGCATACAAAGAGTCGGGTGAGCATCAACCGCTTTGTCAAAGTACTTATGGTGCAAGGAGAGTTTACAGACAAAAAAATGAGGATTTGAGTGAAATTGACCTCACTAACCAAGCAAGGATGAATTGTGCGGCCCCTTTTGACCCTATCTCTATATAAAATCTCTATACCCTTGCATCATTGGTAAATAGGGACAGTGGTTTGATCACAAACGTGCTACAATCTCTACATAGAGCTCTCGTGGATCAGCGCCAGTTCAGCCCATGTGCCACAAGAGCAATGGAACAAGGCCTCGATTAATTTTGGAGCCCATTATTTAAAAAAAATTAATATTTATTTTAATAGTTTAGGGCCCATGGATTCCAGAATTCCTAAAAAACCCTAAAAACTCTTATCGATTTTGTTCTTCCTCCTCTTTGATTTTGCTCAGTTTTTTATTTTGTTCCTCCTCCTCCTCTTTCGTTTTTGAAAAACGCTCAACCAGACGCCTACGGGGGTTGTCGCCGCTGTTTGTACTTTCTTCATCGTCGTTTCCATTCTTCTGGAAAAGGTTCTTCACAAAATCAGGACGGTAAGCTTCTTTGATGTGATTTTTCTATTGTGTTTGTAGTTTTTTGGGACCTTAATAATGACTTCATGTGGTTGTCATAGTTTGAATTTAATTTTATGTGATATTGCAAACACTTTTGTAAAAGCAAGAGATTTCTTTGGAGTAATTCAACGTTTGTATACATTATTTGCTAATTCTATAAAGAGATGGAATATTTTGAAAGAAAATGTGAAATGGTTAACTCTAAAAACATTATCGACGCCAAGATGGGAAAGTCGCGTTGAAAGTATCAAAGCTATAAGATTTTAAATAGCTGAATTATGAGAAGCTTTACTACAAGTAGCAGATACTGATAACTATGCTAAAATACAAAGTGAAACTAATTAATTCGCTATAAATGAATTAAGTAATTTTGAATTTTTATTATCTACGGTTATTTGGTTTGATATATTGCATGCGGTGAATTTGGTTAGTAAACAGTTACAGTCACAAGATATGTTATTAGATGTTGCTATGGTTTAGATACAAAAGTTGGCTTCATACTTTAGAAATTACAGGGAAATTGGATTTGCTAGTGCAGTGACTACCGCGAAGGAAATTGCACTTGAAGATATTGATCCAGTATTTTATCCAAAACGTGTGATACGTAGAAAAAACATTATGAGGAGATTGATAGTCATGAAATAACATTATCTCTAGAAGAAACCTTTAGAATTGAATATTTCATATGTATAGTTGATCAAGCTATTGCTTCTTTGGATAAAAGATTTGAACAATATAAGTTCTATGATAATATCTTCGTTTTTATGTTAAACTCAACTAAGCTACTATCATTTAATGATATAGACCTTAAATTTCATTGTACTAATCTTGAAAATTCTCTTAAAAATGATGATTTATTAAATATCAATGGATATGAGCTTTTTGTTGAGTTAAAGTTACTTAGAAAATTTTTACGAAATGAAAAGATAGAGACAAATGCTTTATTAGAATTATTGAAACGATATAATTGTTTTCCGAATGCAATAATTGCGTATAGAATTTTATTGACTATTCCAATTACTGTTGCTTCTGCAGAAGGAAGTTTTTCGAAGTTCAAATTATTGAAGTCGTATTTCCGAACCACTGTATCACAAGAAAAGTTGAATGAATTAGCTTTAATGCAATTGAAAAGAGCCTCCTAGAAAAATTAGATGTGGAAGTTTGATCGAATATTTCGTTTCAAAACATACAAATAAAATAATTATTAATGAATGTTATAAATATACATCGTATGTAAAGGAAATTTTTTGGTTTATTTTAATTTTATTACATAAGTCTCTTTTCTAGTTGAATCCTGCAGGCGTGCATAGATTCTCTTCCTCTTCCGACTCTGAGCTCCTTGGGTGTAACCCTTAGGAGGAGGAATTGTCTAGACCCATCCTCCAAGTGAGGATTAAACGGCTTTCAACATTCAACCAATACTTAAAAGGCTAGACGATGACCTTTTCCATTAAAACTTAAAGAACTATGTCCACTCTATCATAATTTCTAAATCCTGCAAATTCTAACCTAAAAAAAATAACTTAGTATTTTCTTCATCTCTGACGCCGCACTGAGTGAGAGAGGATCCTTTCTTCTTCATCTGCCGTCCGCTTCCGTTCCGTGGCCGTCTTCTCTGTCGCATTCTTCTCTGGTTCGTCTTCTCCCTGTCACCTCCACTTCGTCAATTTTCTATGTTCGAGATATTTCAAATAGTTAGGTTAGGTTTCACTGAACGCCTGCATTAGAACAGTGAACGTGTTTCGATAGATCCTTTCGTCGTTCTTTGTTCCAATTCTGGTGTTTGATTTTGGGCTTTGAGTTTTTGTTCTTCGCTTCCATATTTTCTGTTTCGGAATGTAGTTTATGGGCTCGTTTTCTGTTAATTCTTGTAGCTTCATTCTTGCGCCCTGCTTAAACCCTAGAATTTCATGCCCATACATGCATTCGTTTTTGTTTCCACTTTCAAGATGTATCTAATATGATCAGTTTCTTTGTCTTTCGTCATATGCATCCTCACGTGTTTCATTCATGCTAAGTGATTCTCGGTCTCTACTGGAAAGATTTTTCCTTTGAGGCTATAATTGCCTGTTGTTTGCTCACCTGACTTGTTTTTTTGGAATATTTTTTTGGCATCTGATTGAAACGGCAGAAGGAATAGGGTTTGAATCTTTGCTTTGTAGATATGTTTATCTATATTATTTTAGTTTGAATCTATGACATGTAAAACCCATTCTCTATACCTTTCCAATTTTCCCTTTTTCTGGTGGAAAACTTGCTGTTCTCATAGTTTAACTTTCTGGGTTTCTTCTGAAAGTGTAATCTCGTTCTGAATGACAGTTCTTGTCTTCAAAGGTGGCGATGTCGCTGATGGAGCTAGACGACAGACTAGTTAGAAGCATGGCCATCGGTGCCGTCTTCTCCGATTTCGTACGGACGGTTTTCTAGCAGTCTTTTTGTTCAATGATTTTTCACCTCCTGATTCACACATCCATACAAATTTGGGAGTTTGATACTCCTTTTGACAGATTTCTCTAAAAAATTGCAGGGAGGGAAGATTCATTCGGTAGATTTTCATCGCACAGATGATCTATTGGTCACAGCCAGCGAGGATGATTCGCTTCGCCTCTACGACATCGCAAATGCCAAGTCAGTTTCCCCCTTTGGATTCATTTATTTGCACACGCTTAATTTAGGAATCTTGTTGAAATATTTGGGTGACGCTTAGTTTCTTGTTTGCTCTATTGTGTTGTAACAACAATGAGCTTGGCTCTGTTACTCGTTGAAGTCTATGCATTATCAAGCATTAGAGTGAGGTTTACTCGGTACATGTGGGTATTGTTGCAATTTTCTGTTTTAAACAACAATTGCGTTCTTGTTTTTGCATCTGATTTGATCACTTGGCTAAAATTGAATTTCTATTGACCAATAAGTTGTGTGGAAGGCAGATTTCAGTTTGATGGAAATTTCTTTCTTTATGTGTTCAACTTTATCTGAAACTCAGGCAGCTCAAGATTACATATCACAAGAAGCATGGTACTGATCGTGTATGCTTTACTCATCACCCAAGCTCTCTTATTTGCTCATCGCGATATAATTCGGAGCCCAGTGGAGGTGAAGCTTTCTTTGCTTTCATGTAACCAGTGCAAGTTCTTTGATTACAGGAAGTAGAAGTTCCTGTTTGAGGATTTATAATCTCCTTACTTATTCTAGTTGGTGAATAAATGCTTACTTGATTGGTAAACCTTACAGAATCGTTGCGATATCTCTCAATGTATGATAATCGGATCCTTCGCTATTTCAAAGGGCATAAAGACAGGTATGGTATACCTGTAAAATATTATTTAGAACTATAACATTGTTACACAAGACACTAAATGTTTGCTGTTTTAGGGTTGTATCGCTTTGTATGTCCCCTATCAATGATAGCTTCATGTCTGGTTCACTTGATCGAAGTGTTAGGCTCTGGGATCTTCGCGTAAATGCCTGCCAGGTTGGTAGCAGCTCTCCATAGTTTTGACGGATGAGCCTCTTATGTCACCTTGAAAGATGAGTCAAAATAGTCAATCATTTAAAACACTCCAACTTAAATGAAAATTCCATTGAACGTGTGCACATCAGGTTTCTGTTATGATCTTTATTCATGAACAGATGTGGTTTCATGATTTATGCTTACCCTTGTAGTCTATAGGGAATTCTACACCTACGTGGTAGACCTGCAGTGGCGTATGACCAACAAGGCCTGGTATTTGCTATTGCAATGGAAGGAGGTGCTATTAAATTATTTGATTCCCGGTGCTATGACAAGGTGAGGCATCTAATATGTTGAAGCACATGTTACACATGAATACACTTGTAAGCGACAACTTCTTTTTCCCTGCACAGGGACCCTTTGATACATTTCTGGTCGGCGGAGATACAGCCGAAGTGTGCGACATAAAATTCAGTAACGATGGCAAATCAATGCTCCTAACAACTACAAATAATAATATCTATGTGCTGGATGCATATCGTGGAGAGAAGGTGATCCTCTACCCATATCTTTCACTGGTTCATTTACTTAGAGATGGCAATAGGGATGAAGTTAGATAATGATGCTTAACTATCGCATGGTGAGCGTATAATCAGTGAAATCTAAAGAATTATTTATCTTTGCAGAAATGTGGTTTTAGTCTGGAGCAATCTCCGGGTACCTTAATAGAAGCCACCTTCACTCCTGATGGCAAATATGTACTTTCAGGTATATACTCTTGCTGAGCGCCCTTCTCAAATCTTTTTTTCGCAACCCATTTATACAAGAGATTGCGAACCAGTGGATCTTATACTTGTAATGAATGTGCACTTCATGATTTTGAAACTATCTGTAGACTTTAGTATACAACTACCACACAGAGGATATCTTATAGGTTGTGATTCTCCGTTATTCATAGTTACAATGCATAAATGCATCCGCTGGTTTATTTTGTCTTGAAGCAGCAATATGGGCTCTTGTTTCAGGTTCAGGAGATGGAACATTGCATGCTTGGGACATCGAGTCATCCTCAGAGGTAGAAATGTCATTACTTCTGCTATTGATAACTAAAGGCTGGCTCGCATGCCTATAGTTCTCGTCTCACATCACATGTCATAGGGTATATATTTTTAAAGGGAGGGTTGTGCTGTTTTTATTTGTTCTATTTGTGTCAGTCTTTTGGCTCCCAGTTCGTCGAAACTCTGGCGACTGAAGGGGCAAATAGTATAGAATCGGAACATTTAGAAAATGTTCAGGTACAACCTGTTATACCTGATTTTGAACCAGTGTAGTAATAGTATTGAGGTAGCTGTGAAGAAGTGTGATAAGTTTATCGGGAGTGTTCGTGTCGCAACCTTTGGGCTATTGTTGATTAGTTATAGTTAGTAAATGTTTTTTAAAAGAAAAGAAAAAGATTGTGTGGAGCAGGTGGAATCTATGATAAGCTGATACGTTTATGTTCATGGGTTAATTTGTAAATAATCCTCATAGATCGTATATAATTATAAATTAACTTGATACTTCATCTGTAAATTAACTTTGCAGTTCATCTGTAAAATTAAAGAAAAAAAATAGTTCATACATAGTTTTCATATTTTGGAACAATTTTACGTATTTAATGAGAATTTTCTAAAAAAAATGTGCAGCAGGTGGGAAGCTGGGAGAATAAGCTAGGAGTAGTTTCGTGTCTGAAATGGGCACCTCGTAGGGCAATGTTCGTAGCTGCCTCTACGGTTCTAACCTTTTGGATCCCCAACGATGGTGAAGCTGCTACCGCTGATCCTCCCGCCGATCAGCAGCAACCCCCTCAATGACTTTATGTCACCAACCAGACTTGGAAACTGTATTTGTTGTCTCATCATTGGGTTATAAACATTGGCCTATTTTCTGACAGTGTAATTATCTGTCTCTAGGGGACATTCCTGATGAGGGCTCTGCCGTATGCATACTACATTCTACTTGCCATGCTTTTACAATTCTATAAACAAATAAAAAAATATGACTGAAAATGTCTCAGAACATTGTTATTAGTTACAAAAATAACTCACTCTAGACAGGAAAAGAAAACATGCAACAACATTTGAAAGGCGCACCTCCACTTCATGGGCCGTGCTCTCTATTGATTGTCCTACTTATTTAGTCTTTGAACTCACATATCCAGCCATGCCTGACCATGTGCCACTTTGCATAGTCGAGGTGCTCTGGTACAGCCTCCTTTGCTCGGTTGAGATAGTTCGGTGTCCATGAAATTGATGACAATCTGTAAACTCGATTGCGCATGATGTTAGAAAACTATCATACCCATGGTTGACATATACATTGAAAAGGGTTAAAAGTTGCGATAGGGAACGTAAGAGAGGACCTAGTGAAAATTGTTATGTAGGCTAAGAGGCTCGAAGGCTCCACACATGTTTCAGTCCCTTTTCACGAGATTTCAAAGTAAACGTTATCCACACAGTTTTAGGCCGAGTGATTTTTCTGGATTCAAATCCGTTACGTACTAACGGTCTATTCACCTTTCCCCCACAGGTTTGCATGATTAGTTGAAAGTGGGTATATATATAGAAGAAATTTCTAACTAAATATCACTGTGGGAGAAAACTCTCTTTTCTCTCTCCATATGCTTCTCATTAACGGCGTCGATGTCGCTGATGAAGCTAAACAATAAACTAGTTAGAATCATCAGTGCCATTTCCTCCGATTTTGTACGGAGGATTATCTAACGCTCTCATCGTTCAATGATTCTTCACCCTCAATTCATACATGCATACAATTTTCAGACGATTGATTGGCAGTGACAAAATTGGGGTTTCTTTATTTCACCAAGCAAAATCAAGATTCTTCTTGGAACAAAGTGCAACCCTCACTTTCCCATACGACCTTTTTTGCCAAAATGTTTCCTAGCCCTCAATTGCCTTCCTACATATATTTATATGTCAATGCTACCAAACATCAAATACAGCATAATACAATCTTAAGAATGAAGCCTTTGGTTATCTAATTCTATGTATTGGCGCTTGTTTAAGGCTCCACACATGTTTCAACCCCTTCAACTCAAGATTTCAAAGTCAAGCTACATCTCCGCAACGCTCACTCATTTCTTAGGCTACATCGCCGCAATTTAAGGTTGGGGACTTTTTTGGGCTCAAACCCGTTATGAACTAACGGTCTATTGACTATTAATGTGGGAGAAAACTGATGAGAACAAGGCCTTGGATAAGACACAAAACATACAAAAACCGATTATGAGGGCAAGTGAAAAAAATTCATAACGTGCTCGCTCATATGGACGCTCAAGAAGTGGCAATGGCTCTACGAGGACGTTAAGAGGCACTAAGTCAAACTCACATGTCTTGTTTACAAGTAGAGAAGACCAAGAAGAGAAAGGAGTTGGATGAGCCAAATGCGCTCAACTGAGTAATGAACCGTGCGATCCGAACGATTCCTTTAGACCAATGTGCGCATAACACAAATTGACAGCTCGACCCAAATATCATTCGCTCAACCGAGTGTCTCCGATCGACCGAATAGAGGTGTGAAATGGCCGATCATATTATTCTAGACAAGTTTTTCTTCAAAACCCATATGCGGCGCTCGATCGAATAATTTTCCGTGTTTGGGTTTATTTCTCTTATTTTTACCTAGTTTCAAATATCTTTTTAACCTTACAAATAAAGCACCCGTTATATAACAATTTAACCAAGTTTTTATAGTAAGAATTTTTTATTTCTTGAGAGATCTAGCTAAAAATTCGAGTGTTTAACCGACTTATCAATATTAGATCACAATTATTATGGTGTCGTTGCTGTTTTGAGTTTTGCTAGTCGAGTCATAGTAGGGTCTGAAGTGTTCATCAGCTGAAGAACAAGTTCTAGGTTCTGTTATCAAATTATTAGTGGGTTTCAATCTCGTTTTCATCTTTACTATCAATAGAACGCCCGTGTAGGTTCATATCAAATGGTATCAAAATATTGTTTTTGCATTAGAATATCTACCCTATTTTATTTTATCTAGTTATCTTACTTGTTGATCTTTTATCATTGTAGGATCAACAAATAAGAAAAGAATAAAACAAAGAATCAAAAAAAAAAAAAAAAAAAAAAAAAAAACCAAGAATGCCAAAAAGGAGAATCATAGGAGGGACTTGAGTGTTTATTAGTTGAAGAAAAACTTTCAGGTTATGTTATCAATTTATTAGTGGATTTCAATCCCTCTTCTATAATTACTAACAATAGAACGTCGATCTACGTTCATATCAAGTAGTGTAGGACTAGGTTTGGGAACTAAACTTAGTTGCTATATGATACACTTGTAGCATCAAGATTTAGTTTGATTCGTAGAGAACTAACTCGTGAATTTGATTCTTTAGGTTCTCAAATAGATCGAACAACAGAAGCAACAGAAAGGACATGAAAGCGAGTAAAACAAAGCTAAATACACTTTTTTGAGTGATTGTGAAATTTGTTCATCTTCCTTTCTTTCATATCTTCCATTTTATTACTAATGAGTATTATGTTTTGTAGCATCTTCATATTAAATTCAAGAAATCAATGTGACGAGCCATCATAACGTGAAGGGGTGGCTCTGTTGTATGAAAAAATGCAACTCTTTGATGGTGGAATACAGTAGAATGTTGCGAGATGAACTCAATATCGTCAACTAATGACTTGATCGGTGGAAGACACGACTCATGAAGTTCATCAATAACAACCTAAGAGGGCACTATCTGTAGCTAGAAATACACAATCTTTGGATATGGATGCGAATGAGTACACAAAAATAATAGATGAAGAGGAGATTGGGGTACCACAACATGTCCATCGATTCAGGGATCGAGAAGATGATGACATGAGTAAAATCAATATAAAGATCTCGCATTTCATGGTACAAAGCAATGTGGAGGCGTACTTGGAATGGAAGAGGAAAACTTAGAAATTTTTTTATTATCATTAGTATCCCGACTTGATCAAAATAAATTAGGCTTCAGTGAAGTTTGGTGATTACGTGCTTGGATGGTGGGATCAACTCACTCTTTCATGTCAAATGAATGGAGAGCGAGCTATAGGGACGTGGAATGATATGTGGGCAGGGATGAGATGCCAATGCATACCTAATTGTTATCATCGAGAGGTAAATCAATGTCTACGACGATTGGTGCAAGATAGTTGAAGCGTAGAAGACTACTACAAGAAGATGGACCTCTTGATGGTACGCGCTAACATAGATGAGGATCGAGAGCCACCATATATCGCTTTCTTAGTTGAATTAATCCAAACATTCAATACCCCATAAAAACTCATCACTACGTAAAGATGGAGGATCGTAGCCATTAGAATTAAGAAGCAACTAAAAAGAAAGGAAGGGTAACTCAGGAGTACAAGAGGCCACACACGAGCAACAAGATTAAGCCAAATCCTGAGATTTCAAGGACGAAAAATGCAAGGTACCAATGAAATCCTTACATGTAATTGTGATAGTACATGTTTTAAATGTCAAGGGTGAGGTCATTAATCCAAATATTTTTCAAACAAGAGAACTATGCTGGTACTCATGGATGGCGGATATGAGACGATATCCAACATTAAGGTTGGACTTAGAGCTGATGACATATCTAAATTGTTTTATGGAAGCTATGAGGAGTTTGAGGCAACCAGGGGAGAAATTTTTAGTAGTGGTATGAGTTCTTAATACACACACCACACATGATACAATGGATCAGCGAGAAAAAACCTTCTATAAACAATGACTTATCAAATAGAATGTGTGTAGTATAAGCATAGATAATTGAAGTTGCAATAACGTGGCGAGTACTTCACTTGTCTAGAAGTTAGGACTTCTAACCACTAAGCATCCAAAATCTTACAATATTTATAGGTTGAATGATAGTGGAGAGACCAAGGTAGACCATTAAGGGAATGTTTCATTGCACATTGAAAAATACGAAGATGAAGTTTGTTGTGACATTGTATTCGACGCAAGCTAGACATTTTTTTTGTTGGGGAGACCATGTCAGTTTGATACACAATCATAATATGAAGACTTGACCAACAAATATGCATGTATATTCAAGGATAATCAAGTTTGATTGGCTCCCGTCTCGCCTAGAGAAGCATACGAAGGTCAATTGCTTCTGTATAAGGATGAGAGACGTAAAATATGAGTGAACTTGAGGTAGTTCACCAAAATAGTGAGGTCTTGAGAGAAACTCAGAGAAAAGGCCTATGAGAGTATACCCTCGAGATAACAACTTTTCTTTCTATAAGAGCGAGAGTGAATACTACTTGTTACTGTTACCTCATCCAAGGAATGTGCTTGTGCACAAAGAGACATTGTTTCCTAACGAACTAAATTATTCTTTCTCTTGTTTTTTTTTTTTCAATTTGTTGTAAGATCTTAAACCCCAAGTTAATGTAGCCTTGCGATCAGTGGACAAACAAGAGAAGAGATAAGATAATCTTCCAACCGTGAGACTTGGTGTGGGTGTATGTGCACAAAGAACGGTTCCCACATGGGCATAAATCACAACCTCTATTGCAAGGAGATGGACCTTCAGAGTCCTAGAACGCCTCAACCACAACACCTACAAAATTGAATTACCAGATGAGTACATTGTCAGTTCAAGCTTTAAATGTACCTAACTTGAATCGTTTTGATGCAGTTGACGGTCTAGATTTGAGGTGAAATATTTTTGAAAAATGGAGGGAATGATGAGGATGAGGCCTTGGATAAGACATAAAACATACAAATATCGATCACGAGGGCGATGATAAAGAGATTCAGAATGTGATGGCTCACATGGACGCTGAAGAAGTTTAGATACTAATAAAATTGTTGTGTTTCATGATATAACAAATTTAGGGGTACTTAATTTTTCTAAAATATATGTTCGTTGACAAACTAGTTAGAAGCATGGCCATCGATACCACCTTCTTCGGCTTTGTACATATGGTTGATGTGTCATCTAGGTGTTTATTTTATCATGAAATTTTATCATTTATGGTATTTGTTATTTCATTCAGTTTATTTTCTCTGTGTTATAAATGAATGCAACAACATCCTTAGAATTATTATTTTAAGTATATTCTTAAATGATATCCCTAGTCGAGTATCATTGAAAATGAGGAAATCGATGATGCATTATGACTAGTATGTGTTAAATTAATCTGATATATTAATTTAATACATTAGTACGTGTCAGAGAACAATGCACTGGAACGACCCACCATGAGATTGCTACATGGATTGTTATATGAGTGTCATAAGAAATTCTCATAGTGATGATGATATATGTGATGCTTTGATTTGAGATCACCAGAGATCTATACATAAGTGATTTGCATAGTTTGACACTACTAAACGTCGCTCGTCACTAGATGGACTAACAATGTAGGGATTAGGTATGCAATTAACTTATGTAGTAAGATGTTGGTTGATCGAGATAGGATTTGTCCCTCCTATATTACGGAAGTGATGTCACGAGCTCCTTGATTAAGTGAGATTGTGAAATGCATGATCGTGCTCAAATACATTGATATGTGATATCGGAGTTATTTGCTTCTAAGTAGTCTACTCGGAAATTAAGATATCTTGGATTGAATTGTACGAATATGACATTTTACATGGCTCGTGTTCGATCTTGACATCAAGGAAAAACGAATTAGACTGCACGGTAACATCAATCATGGGAATGGTTATGTCGAGTCATTGACATTCTCGTTACTTGGGTAGTAATGACGTGTCGCTAAACACTGCTCATTATTTATGATGTCTATCACTGTCAACGTAACGAAGACCTATTGGGTCGCATACAAGAACAAATGGACTTGGACGTTTTGTGTCTTGAGTTGTGTTGGGCTTAATTTCAAAATTGAATCTAAAGTCCATTAGTTAATCCTATTTCGAATAGAATTAGAGTTAATGGATAGACTTAGGTTAATTTGAATTTAAGTAAAACCGAAACTGTACAATCCTATTTAAAATATGATTAAGTTTCATAGTTTAACTAGGAAAACTAAAACTGAACATTCATATTCGGAATAGGATTCTGATTCACTTAAGACTTTCGAATTCCTTATAAATACCCGAGTAGGGAGGATTTTCGTAATGAATGAAAAAATAACAGAAACTGGCAACCACAAAAGTCTAAGGTCAAAATACCTAGCTAGCACATAGCGTTTTTGACTTAGTCCAGCCGTTTGATTCGTGAGACGTTTGCTAGTGGACACTCCTTTCGTTCGTATGGATACCGATGGAAGCAAGAATGATTCATTGCTGCTCTTGACTCACAATACCGAGCTTTGAATGAAATCGAGCAAAGCTAAATCTCATGAAACCGTAATCAGGTTAATCAATCTTCGAACCGATCTAAGGAGGAAATAAAATTTTTTTGTTATCTATCTTCTTTCAGTTCGTGCCTTCTATGCATATTGGTTTTCTTACAGAGAAAAATTAGGAAAAGCTCAGTCGATTTGTCTTTGTCTTAACCATGCAATTAAGTCGTTTTCGTCGATAGCTTGATCCTTCGATGTAGTCCGATATCTTTTTATTCACTCCAAAATTCTATTTTCTTGTATTTTTCTATCTTCCCTCTATAAATGTCGGCCTCTAGACTTACAGAAAACTTCTCTAGCCTTTAATTAATTCAAAGGTTGAATAATTATTTAGTGAATTCAGAACACCGCTCGACCAAGTTATTGCTTGCTCGGGTCTACTGTTTGTTGGTTTCATGTGTTGTGAGTGCAATTCGAAGCTACTGCTTAGGTCGAGTGAACCAACATAGTAAAAAGCGTTCCTCTTTTGGCTTAACGCTTGACCGAGTTTGATGTTACTCTGATCAAGCAAACCTACCGGAGTAAACTTTGTTCATCTGTACTGGTCGAGTGGTTAATCGCTTTGCATAAGCGATTTACCAAGGATTGTGGTGCATCTAATTCTGACATCCTCGGTCGAGCAAGAATGAACTCGGGTCGAACGAGTTCACCTTGATTCTCTATTTGTGCTAAAAACTTGCCATGTTACTCCATATTGTGCGTCCATAATTCCTATTACCCATAAGATCATAAAATGAAGCAATTCTTGAATGATGAGGAAACTTCAACGTTAGATGACAATATGCCTTGAACTAGATCTATAGCACTGCCTTCCATCCAAGCTTGCCTAAGAGTTGGTGCATGTGACTCTAAATCACCAAAACATCTTTGATCGTGAATGCGTGGGGAAACTTCGATGGTAGGAAGCCTTGTCGCTAAAACTTCTAAAATCTTTATTTATTCTCTTAATATCTATAGCGTAGAGATCCTAGTTTTTTATGTGACTCGATAATGATCTGTGGAGCTATGATCATCTAGATGGATCAACACTTCAATGGTGGAGGAACCTGGACTAGCGCGGGTGGTGCACGAGATGATGAAGCTTCGACTCATGCACACTTTGACATATGCAAGATTGGTATTTAGATCGTATAATTTCATAGAAAATAAGATTATGAATCAATGTATAGATTCTAGGACTCAAATATGCAGAAAAACGCAAGATGTACATTTGGCCCTAGAAAATGTTCGACCCAAGTTCCAGCCAGCGATTAGGCTGAAACCTAATCTTGCCTGAGTGCTCGAACTAAAGTTATCTTTTTCCTAGGCATATATTCTCGATCGCTTAGTGCAGAACTCGGAAGA
>CM071873.1:29430621-29456569 GCA_036759665.1 Gynandropsis gynandra
CTTTGACCCCTCGATGAGACTCTGTGACCCAGTGCGACCGTACGACTCTGTGACCCACTCTGTCACCTTTGACATTGCAATAAACATAAGAGAAACACGAAAAACTCATTATACATACCTGGTTTTTCTGCGGAACGTGCTTAATTGCAAGATTTTTTGTTGACAACAAAGGATTTCAACCTATTGGCAGCGAATCTGATGTCGATCGCAAGCTACTCTCGCCGAATCTGTTGTGGTGTGGGGGAACAGTAATTTTCGCGCGGGAATTAGAGGTGCTCTAGAGGAAAGAGAAAAATTGTCGTCAAGGGTAATATGGGATTATCAATATTTTAGGAGTAGATTTGACATTGAAACTTTTTTTTTCAGCCAAGGGTATTTTTGAAGCACTTTACCCCTACAGAGGCATTTTTGATAATCCCCGTTTTGGTGTGTATATATATTTATATATATATAATGCAGTAGTACACTTGTACATGTTATGGTGCGTATACATTTAGAAATATATATATATATATATATAATGCATTTTGATATATGTATAAACTACAAATATATATATATACTTATATAAACACTTGTACGTGTATGTTTAGGTGTTTATATATTTAATATATATAATGCACTAGAATCATGTATACACTTGTATATATATGTCTTGGTGCGTGTATATTAAATATATATATATAATTCAAATAATAGATGTTTTTAAATTGAGTATATTGAAACAAAATATCACCAAAGTGATCCCTATTATGTAAATTGCTCATGATAAATATCGAATGTTGTGTGTATATATAATTTTATGCGAATGTTAGTCGATCCAAAGATAAGCTAATATTTGGCCAGATTATATATATACTTGTAGTGATAAATATGTAATGATTATAAAGTTATATATGTGATTAATAAATCAACCCAAATGAGGATTTATTTTTGCACATATGTTATCGTTAGTGTTTGATTATTACAACAAGAGTATCGCTAGCAATTAATATTACTATCCAAAGACTTGATATTAATGGTGCATTTGGTATCGTGTGATGGGATTGTCTATTATTTGAATTACTAAAGTTTTTTTTCGTGAGTGTGTATTTATTAGTTTATCTTGTTCATTTCTTTTCAGTTAACTCTTCGAGTATATCAGCCAATATGAACATCATTCCAATCCTAAACGGCTCTAATTTTAAGGAGTGGAAAGAAAATGTTCATATTACTTTGGGATGCATGGATCTTGACTTAGCATTAAGAGTAGAGCAACCACATTCTCTTATAGCTGCAAGTACTGCAGATAACAAAAGGTACTATGCGAAGTGGGATCATTCGAATCGCTTAAGTCTTATGATCATAAAGCGTAGCATCCCAAAATCTTTCAGGGGTGTTGTATCCGATGAGGTTACTAATGCCAAGGAATTCCTTGCCGAAATTGAGAAACACTTTGTTAAAAGCGATAAGGCAGAAATAAGCATGTTAAACAACTTTACTTCCAAAAGGTATTCAAGCAGAGGAAGTATAAGGGAGAACATTATGGAGATGTCTCATATTGTTTCAAGGCTCAAGACACTAAAGATTGAGATATTAGAAGATGTTCTCGTGCACATAATCTTGAGCTATCTTCCTCATGTTTATGACTCTTTCAAGGTCAGTTACAACTGCCAGAAGGAGAAGTGGACTCTAAATGAGCTCATTTCATATTGCGTACAAGAGGAAGAGAGACTGAAACAAAGTAAGACAGAAAGTGCTCACTTGGCTAGTACTTTTAAGCAAAAGGGCAAAAAGAGGAAGAAAAGTGCCTATAAGGATGAAGTTGCAAAAGGTCAAGTGCAAAAGAAACATAAGGTTGGTGAAATCATATGTTTCTTTTGTAACGGGGCATTTAAAGAAGGATTATATCAAATACAAGGCATGGAAAGAAAAGAAGGGTATGATTCTTACTTTCTATTGTTCAGAAAGTAATTTAGCTTCAGTACCTAGAAACACTTGGTGGTTAGACTTCGGTGCAACATCTAACATCAGTGTTTCTATACAGGATTGTCTGAACCACCGCAAACCAAATGATGGTGAAAGATACATCTATGTAGGCGATGGTAAAGCGGTGGAGGTTCAAGCGATCGGGCATTTTAGATTGTTATTATAATCTGGTTTCTATTTGGATTTAAAATACACATTTATTGTACCTTCTTTTAGGCGGAATTTAATTTCTGTTTCCTATTTGGAAAAATCAGGTTATCATTGTCTTTTTTGGAAATTATGAAGTTATTATGTCTTTAAATTCAAATAAGGTGGGAACATGATCATTTAATGCTTATGACAATCTATACATGCTTGATACTATAGTATCTTATATAGAAAATTTAAATGTGGAAACCTGAGGTACTAAGCGCAAACTTGATAATGCACAATCAGGAGAATTATAGCACAAACGTTTAGGTCACATTTGTAGAAATAAAGTTGAAAGTTTAGTGTCTGATGGGATTATGGACCCATAATTTTCACAGATTATCAAGTCTGTGTTGAGTGCATTAAAGGTAAACAAACCAAGAATAAGAAATCGGGAGCGTATAGAGCTACAGAGGTCCTGGAATTGATACATACAGACATTTGTGGGCCTTTTCCTATTCCATCGTGGAATGGTAAACAATATTTCGTATCATTCATAGACGATTGCTCACGATATGCATACTTGTTTCTTATTCATGAGAAATCTCAAGTCTTGAATGTGTTCAAAGCATATAAAACTGAAGTTGAGAACCAACTTAACAAACGAATAAAGAACGTCAGATCCGACCGTGGTGGTGAATACTATGGTAGGAATGATGGAACGGGAGAACAACGTCCATGACCCTTTGCTAGATACCTAGAGGAATGTGGGATCGTCCCGCAGTACACCACGCCAAGTTCGCCTAGCATGAATGATGTAGCTGAACGAAGAAATAGAACCCTTCAAGATATGGTAAGAAGTATGATTTGTCATTCGATCTTACCAGAATCACTCTGCGGTGAGGCACTCAAGACTGCAGCTTACATTCTTAATCGAGTTCCAACTAAAGCAGTTGCTAAAAAACCTTACGAGCTTTGGACTAGACGTAAGCCCAGTTTAAAACATTCCGCGTATGGGGTTTTCCAGCTGAGGCAAGGCCTTATAGGCCACATGAAAAGAAATTGGACCCCTAAACAGTTAACAGCTACTTCATTGGTTACTCAGAAAAATAAAGAGGCTATAATTTTATGATCTCACTTCTAAGACTATTTTTGAGATGCGAACTGCTGTGTTCTTTGAGGATGTATCGTTTGGGGGGAATAATGAGGTAAGAGACATTGTCTTTGGATAAGAATCGTTCTCAATTTCGGAACCGATTTATACAGATGTTTCTAAGGAAATATATGAGGAGCCTCATCAAGATAATATTGTTAATTCTCCTGATCATATAGAAGACAATGTTCATAATGAACAAACTCAACAACCTCAAGAACAAATGCAACAATTGCAAATGCCATTGCAGCATTCCATTAGAGAAAAGAGACCTGCAATTCCAGATGATTACATCGTCTATCTTCAAGAACATGTGCCAAACATGGAAACGACAGACAATGTTCTCGTACTTCTCCAAGAACATGAGGAAAGTAGTGGTCTAATAGAAGATGAACCCATCAATTTCAATGAAGCCATGAAAAGTTCCTATTCGAGAAATTGGATTGATGCAATGAACGAGGAGTATGAATCTATGCAAGAGAATAAAGTTTGGGAACTTGTCCCATTACCAGAAGGTGTGAAACCTATCGGTTGTAAGTGGATATTTAAAATCAAAAGGGATTCACAAGGTAATGTGATAAAGTATAAGGCATGTCTTGTTGCTAAAGGTTATACTCAAAAGGAAGACATTGACTATAAAGAGACTTTATCTCCGATACCATCAAAGGACTCTTTTAGGATAATTATGGCACTTGTTGCACATTTTGACCTTGAACTACATCAGATGGATGTAAAGACATCATTTCTCAATGGTGACATTGATGAAACAATCTATATGGTGCAACCAGAAAACTTTGTTTCAGGAGATCCAAAGAATATGGTTTGCAAATTAAAGAAATCCATCTATGGGCTTAAGCAAGCATCTCGTTAATGGTATCACAAGTTCCATCAAGTCATTCTCTCATTTGGTTTTGAAGTGAATGTCGTTGATGATTATGTATATCATAAGTTTAGTGGGAGTAAAATTATTTTTCTGGTTTTTATGTTGACGATATTTTGTTGGCAACTAATGATATAGACATGTTGAATGCAACCAAGAAATTTCTATCAAAACATTTTCAAATGAAAGATCTTGGTGAAGCCTCCTTTGTATTAGGAATTGAGTTATTGCGTGATAGAACACAAAGAATTCTAAAGTTATCACAAAAGAATTATATCGTTAAAATCTTGAAAAGATTTGACATGCAAGAATGAAAGCCAGGAGGTACCCCTACTCTAAGGGAGACAATTTTAGTCTCAATCAGTGCCCTAAGACTCATCTCGGAAGGCAAGAGATGCAAAAGATTCCTTATGCATCATGTGTAGGGAGTCTAATGTATGCTCAAGTTTGTACTCGTCCGGATATAGCATTCATCGTTTGAATGTTAGGTCGATATCTTAGTAACCCAGGAATGGATCATTTGAAAGCAGCTAAAAGGGTGATGCAATACCTCCGAAGAACAAGAAATTACATGCTCACATATAAAGATCAGATAACTTAGAGATCGTTGGATATCTGATTCTGATTTTGCGGGATGTCAAGACACCGATAAATCTACATCAGCTTACGTATATCTATTAGCTGGTGGTGCTATTTCATGGAAGAGTGCTAGACATGAGATTATAGCATCTTCTACCTTGGAAGCAGAATTCATTGCTTGTTTTACGACATCAAACCAAGCATATGGTTACACCACTTTATCACAAGGCTGCGGATTATAAACGAGGTCGAAAGACCTATAAAGATCTATTGTGACAATAGGTATGTGGTGCTATATTCAAACGACAATGGTAGTTCGATCAAGTCAAAGCACATCAGGATCAAGTACCAAGCTACTAGAGAAAGAATTCAGCTTAAGGAAATCTCTATTATAAAGATAGACACAAAATCCATGTTAGCGGATCTTCTAACAAAAGGGCTCCCACCTAATGTCTTTCATAAGCACACTGTTCAAATAGGAGTGATAGAGTCCGAGAAAATTATGGATTAGTGGGAGCTTGTTGTTGTTAAGACTAAATACATGTTGAACTTTATATATATATATATATATATTTTCTGATTAGAATAAAGTTATGTATTTAGAGTGTGTTTGCTGAACAATTAAGTGGTTAAAGTTGTTTTGAAGAAAGGGCCAGTTGAAAATTGACATATATATAAGTCACATTTATGTAATTTTCATGCTACATATTTCATAATTGATCTATGTCGTTTTGTTATGTTGATATTTGTGATCATTGATGGTCGAGTTATGATTATCATGATGAACACTGCATTGGTCCTATATTGATATAGCTAAATGGACGAGATTGCATTGCCCGAGGATATGATGATATATTTGAGCTCATAAGGTATGACACATTTTAAGAAAATACATGTGACCCAGTGGGAGATTGTAAGAATTCATAATTGGATCTCACATGTTCTAAAGACAATGTGTTGATCATCATTATAAGACTAATATAAAAGTGGTTTACTAAAGTAAAAACTAGTCTTAAAGACAATAACGTTATGAAAATAATATTATGTAGATACCATAGTAATATATTTATTTTGGTGATTGGGGCGAATTAAAGATATTACATTAAAGTGATAATTAGCGGTTATGGTCCCGCTGCATGTTTTCTAAGTGATATATTTATTTTGGTGATTGGGGCGAATTAAAGATATTGCATTTGGGTGATTCTGAAATGGCATTATGATTTCTAGGTTGTTCATCATCTCTAATCTCTATGAACTCAGAACCTTCCGCAAATGTAGACGTCAGTTTCTCTCCTCTCGACTTGACGGTAGACAAGTGCTTCTAAGTCCTCCTAATTTTTCAATGATATGGTGTGCAATGCTCTCGAGGTTTTTAATCAGTTTTTTTTATGAAAGTGTTCTAGCTGGTCGAGAAGGAGCGGTCACAAGCTAAGTGCTTTGGATTTCAAACATATTGAGATGCATGCGTGTTCCTTTCATTTTTGGTCCTATTATCCTCTTAAAGTCCTCTTGTTTGGCCTTCATCTCGCGTTATTGGATTTTTGTTCCTATAATAATTGAGAAAACATAGATTTGATCTCGTTGGTCTTTTTGTATTGTTATTACACCATTGGAGCCCCATGTGATTATTGGAGGCTGGATTGTAATGTGGTGGCGTATTTTGATAGTTTCTACCTTGGGGTTATCTCACGAAGATATAGGGCTGAAAGTTCCCATGCGATTGGTTTTGCATGTTGGTGGTATATTTTTGTGGAAGATGTTTAGATAATTTCTTTAACTCATATTGTATGTTTTCGAATAAGGTTTGCTCGACACGTAGTTTGCATCCTCTTCCATCTGCTTTGCCATATACATTGTGGAAAGGTCATCTAAGTACTCGTAGCTCGACTATGAAGGTTGTGACCTCATTCGCCGACTCTCTCGCAGGAATTATCCTCACATAGTTGCTTGAAGCATTCCCCTCATTTATTCTTCGAGCTTAGTGAAGTTAAGGTCATGACATGAACCTCTACATATCAATAGCAAGCTAAAAGCAAAAATAAAAATTGACCTAGATTAGTAAATTCAATAGCTAAAACGCCTAAAGTCTCCGACATCGGCGCCAAAAACGTTTTTAAACTAGGTGTGATCCAATGCATCTTAAGTTTTATAATTTATACCTAGGATAGACATAGGATATGGATAATATAGTTCTAGGACCAAACACGAGGATTAAAACGAATTTAAACTATGATATCACAAAAACTATGGTCATGAACAAAACAAAAAGTGTTTATATCTAATATGTTAAAGTAAGATAAAATAAAATTACAATTATATACAATGGGACAATGCTTTTAGGTTCGAGACTTGTTCTCATATACATGAATTCATTAAAGATTTTGGAAAGTGTCACTTTGTTTCTTATCAGAGAGTTCAATCATCTTTTATTTATCTACCTTCTCTCGAAGTCTAAATCCTATTTTAGCATTTCAATTATTGAAGTCTCCATCGAATGATCTACATACTGAATGTATTATAAATAGATCTACATTCTCTCGAATTTTAGATCTCTATTCAAACAGTTAAACCATTGACGTCAGTATCTAATGACTTATGTCTTGAATGCATTATCGTTTGATATCATCATTCCTAAACTGAGTATCCTACCTCTTCATATGATCACTTGTTCATTTAATTCATAGAATCTAGATAATCCAATGTCTCCATCTGCATTATTCCATGTGAAAATCAACTCAAAGGGTCCATAAAAGAACTGAAAGAATATAACATGCATTAAACCACTAAAAACAATGATTTCGTTTATGAATTACGATGATAGAATAAATATATGGATTTAAATCTTGGGAAAGAACTACGCAAGAAAAACATCAAGAGAAAGGTTAGAAAAAACACAATCGATTTCTCGATCAGTCACTGCCATGACCTCGTCGTTAACCCATCTTCGCCGATAGCTCTACCATTGGATATAGTCGATAGATTTTTTATTATTTTAACAATCCAAAATTTTCTTTTCTTGTATAATTGTGTCTCCCACTCTGAAAATATTGGTCTCTAGACTTATAGATAACTTCTCCAACCTTTCAATAATTTAAATTAGAATTATTTAATTAAATCGGTGTACCGCTCGTCCGAGTTGGTGTCAACATGTGCAAAATGATGGTTGGTTCCGCGTGTTTTCCATGCAAGTCAAAGCTAACTTTGATATAATCTAGAATATTTCTCGGCCATGTCACCTACCGCTTGGATCAAGCAAACCTACTAAGTAAAACACATCCCTCCCTTGGCTTAACGCTCAACTGAGTTAGATATTGCTCAAGTCGAGCAAATTTACAAGTGTAAACTTTGATACTTCATATTGTCCAAATGGTTGATCGATCTTCCTGAGAAATTTCTTGGAGATTTTGGTGCTTCTCATTTTGATACGCTCGGCCAAGCAATAATGAACTTGCGCTAAACGATTTCTCTGTTTGTGGTCGTGAAGCTCGTTTGTGTTGAAAACTTGTCATATTTCTCCATCGTGTACCAGATAGTTTCTATTGCCTATAATATTATAAAATAAAACAAAGAAGGAGTAAAAATAAATTAAAGAGTCTAAAGGATCCAAAATAAAATAGAAATATGAAAAGTATCCTAGAGTGAATACGTTGGGATCATTGGTTTGCTAGCCTTTTATCCTTTAATCATTTTTCAAATCTTGATCCATACATCCATAAATCTTTTAGTGTGATACTCCATTTGACACATTTCTCTAAAATTTCTAAGGAGGGAAGATCCATTCAGTGTATTTTCATGGCACGGATGATCTAGTGGTTACAAAAAGCGACGATAATTGGTTTCACCTCTACAACATTGCTAATGCTGATGTAGTCTCCATCTTTTTATTCATTATTTGGACATCCTAAATTAAGGAATCCAATTGAAATACTTTGGTGACACTTATATTATAGTATCATTGTTTCCTCGTTTATGGTGTAACACGATGAACTTATAACACATATGAGAAATTTTGTTTTTGTAACTAGTCGATATGTGTCTTATTTAAGCAATTATATCTCATAAAATGTCAATTGCCTTTGTACTTACCTTTTCTAAATTTATTATTATAAGCATAGCTCAACATCGTCTTCTCATATTTTGTAGGGATAGTTTTATATCTCTCTTAGAGTTTGATGATTCTTTACTTCATGATTCACACATCCATACACAATTGGGTTATTTATTATCCATTTGAAAATTTCCTCTAAAAGTGTTTAGGTAGGCAAGATTTACTCGGTGGATTTTCCATTGCATGAATAATATATCAGTCAAAACGAGTTAGGATGATTCATTTGTTGGAAATTTTTGTTTTACGAGAGAAGAATAAGAAGAAGAACAACACAAAAGATTTGGTATTGCAGTTGTGACAGCTTTTCCATCCAATTTCATTGCAATTTATAGGAAGAAAAAAAAATTTAAATAAATTATTCGTTACCACTACTAAGTATGATAAATGGACCATTAACACCACTATCTATGGTAACCGACTTATTAACACCAGTGCAAGATAAATGATCTACTAAAAATAAATTTAAAACAAATAAAGGATAACATGTAGAATTAAAAATATTTCCCCCTAATTCTTGCAATATTTTCCTAAAATCTCGACGATGCCAATTTTAATACTTCGTTTTTAAAATTAGACATGTCCAAACAGGTTTGGGAGGATGTTTTCGACTTGACTTTGTAAAGGTATACTCGAGGGTGATCTTTTTGTCTTTAACTCACTCCCGAAAGAATCAAATCCGAGTGTCAATATTGTTGCTCTAGTTCTGAAAGATGGAGTTCTTGCTCAATGCGATAGTGAATTTGTTATCCACCCTGAGATCCGACGTTTAAAGTTCCGAGCTAATGAAGTCACTCAACTAACGAGCCTATCACCGAGGTAGTAAAAAGTGATTGTTGTGCTCTTTGGTTGTTGATTTCACCAGTCATATCGCTATCAATGAATCCAAACAAACGTGGTTGATCATCACACTTCTTTCCTTAGAATATCCCATATTTTTGTGTCCCAAAAATGTACAAGAACTCATGTTTCATTGTCGCCATATGATCATCATGTGGTTACCCATGAAATGACTCACATACCCTACCGCATAGGCAATTTCTCGTTGTATGTTCAAAAGGTACTCAAGTCCATAAATCTTGGTATTCGATGGATTCAATCAGTGGACTAGAACTTTCCTTTCTACACTGAAATGTGCTTTAATAGGTGCCTTGCATGGGTTGCAATTGCTTATTCCATTTCTCTATAGCAATTTCCACATGTATGTTGACTGGAAGAGCATACTGTCAGTTGCACTTTAATATACCTCAAACCGAGATAGTAGGTGGACAACCCGAGATCGCTCAACTGGAAGAATGTATTCATTTCGGTCTTGAAAACCTTGATATTGTCTTTTTTGGACGCGATGATTATAAAGTCAACAATGTAGACTCCCACAATAAGTTGTGATTCTTCTTTATTTCAGGTGTATATCCATTCTTGGATTACTCCTTTTGAACCCAAGCGATTGCAGACTTACATCTAACTTAGCATTACACGCTCTTTGTCCTTATCGAATTCCTAAAAGCATTTTATGTAGGCGTAATTCCTTCTCTTTGTTGTTGTTGATGACAAACCCTAGTGATCATGTATTATACATCTTCTCTTTAAGCACGCCATTGAGAAATGCACTCTTGATGTCCATGTAGTGAATTTTTCATCATTTGTTTGCTGCTAAGGCCGACAATAGCCATACAAACTCTATGCACACCCTATGCAAAGACTTTTTCAAAATCAATCTCTGCACATTGCACATACCTTTTCGTAACCAATAGTGCCTTATGTTTAACAACAGCTTCATGTTCGTCACATTTCATTTTCAAAACCCAGTTAATCCCTATGACTTGATGGCTGACAAGGAGATCGAGAGTTTCCAAGTGCCATTATCATTGATCGTATTCATATCCTCAAGCATTGTCTATCGCCAATGCGTATTTTGTTCTTCTTTGCTGAAAGAAGTTGATTCTTCTATCATCCTAAATGCAACTCCCCAGCCACTAAGGCGTAAACCTCGTGATGTTACTAGCCCGAGGATGTTGTTGATGGTGCGAAAGCGACGAGGTACATCATCATCATATGCATGAAGGTCTAGTTTGATATTTGTCAGTTGCGTCGCAAACTCCACTACCTTTAGTGTCGCAAACTCCTTAACATAAGATGCTATCGAATGTGCCAAGGAAATGTCTTGTTGGTTGCTTAACATGTCATGCCTTGTATGGTATATTTTTCATCAAGACTACGTGTCAGGACATGATTGAGGATGAAGACTTCAATGGTCACGACCTCTCCCCATAAATCTCATGGAAGACCTTTTGCCTTCAGCATGCATCGGGCCATGGCAACTATGGTCTAATTGTGATGCTCAAAGACTCCATTTTGTTGTGGCAAGTAGGGGATCATAAATTGTCATATGACACCTCGCTTGCTCGATGCAAAATTCTTTAAAATCTATCAATGTAAAGTCGCATCTTAGTCAGTGCAAAGCACCTTGAGTTTTTGTCCCAATTTTTAATCTGTTGCAGTTTGGAACCTCTTGATTATCGTTAAAGCTTGATTCTTGCTATCGAGAAGATTCAACAACATATAATGACTGAAATAATCTATTACAACTAGGAAGTAGTGATCCTGCTTGGTGTCATCAGTGTGTGGGCTTGCAGATCACCATGGAAGAGGTCGAGAACTCCTACCGCAAATTGTAGTACCTCCTCTGGGAGCGAGTTCTGCCTTTGCTTCCATGCGAGGAAACTATCACGCACTTGGTGAACCTGGCCAATATGTGGCAACTCATGCACAATGTTGTGTTATGCAAGCTTCCGTAGCATCTTGAAATTGATGTGTTCGTATCTCGTGTGCCATTCCACAACTCCTCGAATCTTATTGTTGTTAAGCACACCAAACGTGAAATGTTAAGGTAAATCGAATAGAGCTTATGGGAGGATCTTTAGACCCGTGACAATAGTCATCATTGCAGGTCCTTCATCATCAAGAGGTTCTCTTCCATGATCACCTCGTATCTAGAGTCATCTAACTTGCCCACACAAATCAAGTTTTTTAGTGAGACATGAAATGTAGTAAACCCCCATTAGTGCATGATGCTTATCGTTCTTTCATGAAAACAAGATTATTCATCGTCTTTCAATCTTGATGACAGATCCATCTATAAACTTCGCGAATCAAACCACTAATTATTCGAATTTAGAAAAAAGTGGTAGGTACACCTATCGTATAGTTCATCGCACCGATGTCGAAGAAGAATAGGTATCCTTTGTATTTCCCCTCCTCATGACTAAGATGGGCAGTAGCCTTTGTCTTGGCAAGGTGGATATTGCACTTATATGGTGGTGATGAGCCTGACAACGTAGACTGTGATGCAGTGTGTTTGACGTAGTCATGCACACCCTGGTCAGGAGCATGGACTCGTCGCGGTCCCCATGGGTTAGATGTTCCTCTTCGTTTTTTGGATTAGATCGAGCTTCCTTGGACTAATTATCCACCTTACTACAATTCTGACCCTTGTCTTTTGATCTATCTCGATTCTCGCTAGAACTAGATTTGCCATCACCTTTGGATCCACAACGTCGTTGTTATCAACATTGTCTCCCTAACTTGGAGCCTCCATAGTAACTTTTCCCTTGTTTTCGCTCTTTCAGTGTAACTCATTCCTCCTCAGTGAAGTAAAGTTTACCACCTTCCCTGACATGAGCTTCCAACGAATGTGTTGGAAGATCCAATAAAGTTTCAATGGAAAGTGCGATTTACCCGAATTTGGAAGGGATGACTTGCATGTACTTCTCGACCATCTCGTGCGACAATTTTGGATCTCCAAGAATGTCTACCTGATTTAGTATGTCGGAGAAACACATGGCAAAGTCATCAACCGTCTCACCGTCACGAAAAAAATTATCTTGACTCTTTGCACACCTTCTTAGGACTAGCCTTACGCACTCGATCAGAGCCGACACACATAGATTCAACCGTGTTCCAATTCTTTTATGCATTCTTTTTCACTACGAGCAAAGAGATTGTCTCTGATTGCACATCGTGCAAAATGGCTTCAAATGCCATTTGATCTTTCGGCTCATCATCGGTACGTACTTCGACGGCTACCTAAAGCCCACATGCTCAAAGCATCACCTTCATTATGAGTGACCAGTCCCCATAATTGGTTTTCGTGAGCCTTGAAAATATCGCACCACCTACGTCCTTAACCACCTTTTGCACCACATGATTGTCATCGTCACGACGTCAATCGCGACGTGGGGGAGGAGAAGGAGACTATCGACGTTGATCTATGTCTGTAAGACTTCTTGATTCTCTTGCGTTGTGAGAGACCGAAGACATTATAGAATGGTTCAATCTAATACCAATTGTTGGAAATTCTCGTTTTCTGAGTGAGGAATAGGAAGCAAAAGATTTGGTGTTGCATTTGTGGCAGTTATCTATTTCATTTAATTGCAATTTATAGAAAGAAAACAACAATACAAGTAAATAATCTACTACCACCATTAACTATGATAAATAGACCACGAACAACACTATAATTCACATCACTACCATGATAAATAACTCAATAACAAATAAACTCAAAGAAAATAACGGATAACATATAGAATTAATCAATATCATTTTGCCTTTTACGACGCCAATGCTAAGGCAGTTCCCCTTTTAGATTAATTTATTTACACATGCTTAATTAAGAAATCCAGTTAAGAAATATATTTTGGTGACGCTTATATACCAATATCATTTTTGCTCAATTGTGAGCTTCACCAAAGAGACTTTATTTTTTGCAGCTAGTTGATTTGTGCCTCATTTAAGCAGGTGTCTCATGACGTCAATTTTCCGAGTACTTACTTTCTTTGAAATTTATTTTCAGACAGTAGTTAAAATCATTGTCGCCATCACTTTCTTTGAAATTTATTTTCAGACATAGTTAAAATCATTGTCACCACGTTTTCTCCAATATACGAACGGTTTGCTAACTCTCTATTCAAACAACCAAACAAATTTGGACGTTTGATACTCCGTTTGACATGAATCTCTAATACTTTTCAGGGCCAATGCTAAAAACTACTCAAGTTTTCTCTTTTGATTTATTTAGTTAAACACAATTAAGGAATCCAATAGAAATACTTTGGTGACGTTTATGTAAGCACAACACGTCAAGAATATGATGCCAGGCCGCCGCAATTCACCAGGACGCGATCCTCACACGACATCAGGTCGCAGGATGAAGAGACATCGCAAAATCAAAGACGCCTGGTCACTACGACCCGAGACGTCACAACCTCATGACCTCGCGTCTTGATTTTGCGATGTCTCTTCATCCTGCGACCGCGACCTGATATCGTGTGAGGACCGCGTCCTGGTGACGACCTGTCATCATGCTCTTGACGTGTTGTGCTTACAGTTTATAACCTAATAGGCTTGTTTTCTCGGTTGTGTTATAACAACGATTACAGGAATTCCAAGTGGTCCGGCCTCACATGTCAGTAACCCCCCTTAGCCTTTACCTCTAGTCTCATTATCTTCAATGTAGTTGAGAATAATATTCCTAGTTCTGAACAAGAATAATCTGTATCCATTAAAACTAAACCAAAAAAACCCTACCCATTTAACTAGAAAAAACCGGACCAAAACCCAAAATAAACCAACCCTAGTTCTGAAACACACATCCTTTTTTTCCACGCAATGTTGAAGAACACAACACATGTATTGAAACAGTCGTATTGCGGACTGAGTAAACACTATTTGACAACACATTTTATATCAGCAAGTTCGGCCACGTGATCAGTTTGTAAGAACGACAATAGTCACTCTCCCAACGACAATTCAGAGAAGCTTAAGCTATCTATTATAACAAAAGAAACTGATGCAGGAGATGCAAAACTCTGCTGGTTCCAAATCACGTTCTTCGGTTAGTACAGGATTTCCCTACCTTAAGCTTCAGAATTGCTTACACAAGCAGAACTGCGTTTATACAACCATCATTCTCGGGGTTATTTGTCACCTGAGCATATTTCCCTGCAGCCAGCGACACGTAATAAGAAACTTGACAACAGAAGACAGCTTCAGAAACATAACTTCGTTGGCATATGAGTATTCGTCTTACCCCACACGACTTTTCCAGCAGGTGTAACGAGACCGAGCTCACTTACATTGACCTGACATCCACCAAAATGTACAATGTTGAGAAACACAATTGCAGACAGAAACATGAGGTCTTAGCTTTACATTTTAGAATTTTACCTCAATTATCGTCCCCTTTGTCATGACACCAAGTGAGGTATACATAGGACCATTAGGATTCTTCTTGACTCCAATGATTTCAAGACAGAAAGTACACTTTAGTTCAGGGTGGGTGACATGAGCCTTGGTGAACCGCAGCCCTGATGGGCGGATGAAGCGCTCATACTTAGGCGGTTTCCTTGTGAAACCAGGCCCAACGAATGTAGCCTTTGTAACCATTCTTTTCCATTGTTTGGCTGCAGCCAACATAAAGAGGGGCAGATATCAGAGATTGATTGCGGACATTTAGCTTTGATGTCAACTACTGAAATCTAGATTGTGAGTAAACATCAATGATTATGCACAACCAACCATAAACCCATTCCATGAATCACTAGCCTCCATACAAATAGTGACATAAAACAAGCAACTAAATTGGGAGTACCAAAAAACAAACCAAGCAGTGTCAAAAGAATTACATACTTTTCCTCTTCCCAGACCGAATGACTCTAAACATCTCATCTTCAGCAACAGGACGGACCTGAAATAGGAAAAGGGCTATTAGCTGGTAAAAAGAAAATAACCCAGGACATAGTCAGGACACTGCGATCCTACCTTTGGTAAAGGGACCTCCCATTTCCCAGCTTTCTCTTTTCTCTTTTGTTTAATGGTGTTGCTCAGAACCTAAGCATAGAATAAAAAAAACTGCTCATGCACCAATCAAATCAATACTTGGCACTTGCCAATTTCAACTGAAAGCATAATTCACCTTGGCCCGGGTAGTGTTCTCACGATCAAGCAGATAGGCAGGAACAGCACCATCATGAACATCCTCATCAACCTTACGCCTGCTTGATGACTCTTCATGCATTTTCAGTCTGTAGTAAAACAATGGACCATATGTAAGAAAACCAAACAAAGCATCAAACAATGGAGCATAATACAAATACTGAAAGTTACTTCAACATATTATTAGTGATTGAACGTCCAGATTTACCAAGAACTCATATGACACAAGACAGACCCTATTCCATGTACTCAAGCTTTACTAGCATAACGAAAGTTTCAACTGATGTTTTGTCTCGACTACTCAAGAATCACATTGCTATTTGTTAGGACTAGCAGACATCGAACTACCAATGCACACGATTATGTATTATTACAGCACCAACAAACCCCGAACAAAACACATTCTACGTTCCCCATAATACAATATGCAGGTAGAAAGTTGCACAGTTTATAAAAACTTGAGAAAAGGAAACCAAAAACTCACGTTTTCTTCATGAGGGCTTTCTCAGCGTAGTTTTTCTTGGCAATCATCTTACCCTTTATACCCAGAGCCTGTTTTTTCAACAAAAAAGAATTCACAAACCAAGCGAATTAGCCAGAGGATAACTAAACCATAAGGAAAATAAAGATGAACATAGAAACATGATGAGAAGAAATCAAGACCTTCTGGGCCATGGCGGAGCGTTTGTGAACTGCACGCGCCTCCTTCTTGCGCTTGCGTTCGAAATGATCGAGGCGGTATCCATGTCTCTTCCTGTGAAGCTCGATATAATCTCCCTGCGGCTGTTTTCATACACCCAGAAATCGACATACAAAAAAAATCAGGAAAAAGCTTCAAGAGACTGAACTGTTCAGGAGGAAAAGCTTAGAATTTCGCAGATTGGAATTGAGGCGGCGAAGAAGAACGAACCATGGCTACCAAAGCTCAAATCAACCAGACCGGGGGACGATCAGAGTTGGAAAGCTAGGGTTTAAACTTTTATGTAAAGTGAGATATGCTTCTCCGGTTTTTGAAAAAGCGAGACGGGTTTTCTAGGATCGGGTCGGGTCAAAATCGCCTATTCCGAACCTTTTTTTTTTAATCTCCAATTAGCCTAGATATTTATGAAGATGAACAAATCAATGTTATTGCAAAGTATATATTGATCATCCGTAAATGCATATTATTGGACTTTCAAATATAGAAACATCAAATCTAGAAATAAAGTTTTATTTCCCGAGATTAGTTATATTGGAAAAATTGTCTTGATCCTTACAATGTCATCTAAATGGAATAACCCAACGCAATCCAATTTAATTTGATAAAAAAAACAATTAGGTTTAATTTCTATTCGTTAGGGTTAATAAAATCCATTAGTTAATTGAATTTATCGAATTCGTCAATAGTTGATTACATTTTTACATACATATTATTTTTTATATATACAAAAGATTAATGTAAATATCCATTTTTATGGTATTTTAAGATTAATGTAATTATATATATACAAATTTCAATACATATAGATATTCAGGCTTAATTTAAAATAATAATTTGAAATATATAATAATTAATAAAAAATTCCCAACCATATTAATAGATTAAACACAATTACGAAAAATTACAAGCCTTTGTGGTAGGATTGAACAAATAGTAAATATCACAAATATTCTACTATTTATATTTGTAATTGATGAATATTGTATTTGTATTTGAATATTCATGAATACGAATATCCATCGAATATTTGTATTCATATCTGAACCTAAAAATTAAAAAAAAAATATTTGTATCTTAATCTAAAAATTTTGGAGAAAAAATATATAAAAAGATTCCAATGAAAAAATTGATATAAATCAAATTCAATCTATAACTAAAGTTCAGAATTATACAAAAACACAAAATCGACAATTATCAAATACAGTCCATATATATTAGTATATATATATATATAATGAGTTTTAGTATTAGGATTATATATATATATGTAAGTGTTAGAATTAGGATTATATATATATGTTACAATTAGGTTATAATTTATTTATTCACACTGATCCCCTACAAATAAATTTATTATATATTTATCTATAAATTTAATAACATATCTATTTAGTATTTACAGATATAAATAGCTAGGATAATTAAGTCTATTTTTTGTATTTGTTTTTATATTTTTTGATTATTTGAATTATGTTATTTGTGTTTGTATTTGATCCATCGAATATTTAAATTTTCGGTTCAGATATAGATCAGATACAAATGGCTAGAATAAAAGAAATCATTTGGAGATGTTAAATTTAACTTATGTTTCACGTGGAACCAAAACATTATTCTCTCTATGAATTATATTAAAGATTAATTTAGCACAATTATTTTGGTCATTTTGAAAAAAAAAAAGCTATATATTAAGGGAGAAAACACTATCATTGTTATGAGAATATTCTGAGATTCTATTGATTATATTGAGGATATTGTCCAAGGTATTCAAGATATTCTTCAATATTTCGATGTTCTACGAGATACTCACGAGATACTCTTGATGTTCTCCGAGATTATATTCTTTTTTCATAGTATCTATGCATATAAGATGATCTTTTGTCACTAATAAAACGTTACAGGATTCATTCGACATATTCTTATCAATCAAAATGTAATTTTATAATTTATCATGGTATTAGAGCATCTCCAAAGATTTATACCTTTATTTTTTTTCTTTTTTAATCCACCACCTTCAAATTAACTTCCTCGACTATATTTATCTCTTTGAAAACATAGTTATTTTTCTTCTATAGAAGATCTATTTTTCCATATTTTTCTTTCTCCAATCTGAACCAGGAACCAAGCTTTTGCTATGTTTTCGACCGAAACTCTATCGACCTCGAATCAAAACCAAAACTCCAAACAAAACCAAAGACCAAAAAATCGACCAAACTGTAAGTTGAACCCCGATTGGGTTAGTGATGACCCCATGCATGGGTAGATAGGCGAAAAATGATCCATGATTGGATTAATACTGACCCCATGTCTCGGTGTAAAGGCGTAAATTAACCCCCAATTGAGTCGTTGAAGATCTCCCGTCTGGATATGTAAATGAAAGATGACTCGCGGTTGAATATATAATCGATGATTCTAACGATTAAAGATATAACCGGTTTATATTAATTTCAAAGTGTTTGAGAGTTATAATGGATATTAACTTTTGTTTATTCTTATACTCGACTATGTTAGCCACACAATCTAGCTCCAATCGACGGTGACAAAAATCCATCAATACAATCTCTATAACAGAGATTTGTTGTAGTATAATAAAATGTTTTGACATTACGAAAATAGATAGTAATATCGTTTTACATTGCTCTAATTTAGGAAAATTATTTTAAGTATCTAGTGTATAGTTAATAGTTTTGGAAACATTTATTATCCTTGTATACGTAATATTTCCAAGGTTATTATCTCTTTTGGAAAAATGAATGTAAGAAAAATAAACATTTTCTTTGAAATTGTCTCTGACGTTACATGGTATTAAAGCTCAAAGGTTTTTTCTTCTATAACACACCTACTTGAATATGGATTTTATCAATAGTGGAAATGACCAAGAGTTGAAGAACACAACATCTTAAGGGAGCAACAATTGGCATAGAATAATTTCACCATATGGTTTAAACCCTTGCAACAATTTAGGCCTCGTCCTATCACAACCATTGTTACATGGATAATTGCAAAGAATGGTAAATTAAATACTCGACACGAATTAAATTCTCGCACGAAATTTGGATTCATAGATGGACAAATTCTTTCATCAGACCCGACTCTACAAAATTTGAAGTTTAAGAAACCAAGAATTGGTTCAACGTCTCGTGGATCAAGAACACTCTTGATCCAAACCTCACTACAGACGTGGTTCATCAAGAATTGGCTCGATATTTCTGGGATTGTCTCAAATACATATTTAAAATTGCTAATGCACCATGGCTTATGTGAATCCGTGTTGAACATTGATTTTGGCTCTAACCTTAATTTTTCTAATGTGTTCTCTATCCCTATATTGCATTGAAACTTGATTTTCTATCTCTCAGTTGCTTGTAGATTGTGATTTATTCATTAAATTATTTTATAGATGTTGCGTCATTCAGGACCGCATTACCAAGACGTCAATTAGACTGTGTGAGCAGTGCATAGGATTCTACTATCTAAGTTGTACGAACAATGACTGATGTTTCTTTTGATATATGGCATACAAGATTGGGAAATCGTCTCCAAGAATAGTAGAGACGGTTTTAAATATGTTATTTTTGTTACTTTCAATGTTTTCAACAAAACTTGTGAAGTTTTTCTCTGCACAGAGTAGACTCGATATCCTTTTTGTTAAAGAAATAATTAAAAATAGATTCTTCAATCGACTCATTGTAATGGTTCATAATTTCTTAATTTACGGTATTTCTTCTCCAAAATAGGCATTATTCACAAAAACGTTGTATGTGGAACTCCTCTATAAAATGTGAATACAGAGCGAAAATACCTGTATATTCTCAACATTGAATGAGTTTTGATGTGACAAGAAAAAAAAATATATGAGATTCTATAGGGAAAACATTCTCACAACCAGTTATCTAATTAATTGAACATCTTTCATGATACTTTGTGGTAAAACATTGTACGAAATGCCTCACAAAAAACCTTCAATCTATGAGCATATCATTGCCTTTTTATGTTCACAATCATTGACAATGTTGTGATAACTTCACTTTTGTAGCTCATGTGTTATATTTACTGGCTATCCAACATACAAGAAAGAATGACATGTATATAACGTAGTGAATACCTTTATGGTCTCACGATATATTGTGTTATGAGAGGATGAATTCTTATCTGTTTGTTAGCCTCACAATTCCTCTTTAACTTTGTCTCTATTATAGCACATCCTTATGGCATATGACATTGACAACAACATCTTATCCCCTACTCAAAACACTGGAATCTAATATGCAACCACAAATGTCTCATCCTAGCAAACTTTCTTGATGACTCTACTACACCTAAATCCTTGCCACTCTCTATTGTTTCTAATAGCCTACCAAAAAAATGGTTTGAACTGATCTCAATGTTAGAAATGGTTGTATCAGCTGTAGAAGACCTGGACAGAGGGAAAATAAAAAAATATTAAAGCTTATGGAATTTGTTACTAATACAATTCAGGTTTCTCATCTCCTTGTGTCGTTTAATCACTTATTGGTTTCCAATCTAATAACCACGCGCGTTCTTTATCCGATTGCGGATTGGTTGTCTTATGAAATTATGTACTTATGGTTTCCATTGCCTCGGACGATGAATTATAAACCTACAATGAAGGTATGAAACATAAATACAAGATGAAATCAATGCGTTGGAAAAAAATTAGTCATGGACCATTGAAAGATCAACCCCATTTAACAAGGAAATTGGTCGTAAATTTTTTTACTACAAGAAAATCACGATTTAGGGATTGAAAATCCGTCTCTAAACCTGTTTAGGGACGGATTAGGGACGGCCGGTGGTAGTCCGCAAACGTGTGTCGCCAAATGTTATCCGTCCGCAATCCGTTCGCAATTAAGGATGGAAAATTCAATCCGCAAACGGTCCGCAATTAATGAAGGAAATTTCAGTCCGCAAACGGTCCTTAAAAAAGAGGACTCCGATATGCTGTGAAATTACCGACGGGTTGCCGGTCGGTAAGGGTCGTCCGCAAAATTTGCAAACAGATGCTTGGGCGTCCGCAAAATTTGCGGATGGATGGCTGGTCGTCTGCAAAATTGCGGACGAACATGGGTCGTTTGCAATTTTAGGGACGACCTTGAAACCGTCCGCAAATTTTTTTAAAAAAATAAAAAAATAAAATTGAAATAAAATTTGATTAGATTAAATTATAAAAATTAGTACATAACAATAATTAAAAAACATACATACAACTAACATTTTTAATACTAATCCGTTGGAGGTATTTCCGAATCGTCGTGATCGGAATCATTGTTTTCAAATGCATCTCAATCGATGTTAGGCATTTGCGATTTCATCATGCGCAGAAACTGTTCCATTCGCCTCGCTTGTGTGATCGTTCAGCCTCCTTTAGTGCTTGTTCAACGCGCCTTTCGGATTCTTGTTGCGCCTCGAACATTTTTGATAACGTATTCCGGAACTCGTACTCTGATACTTTTTCTTTACCCTTGGAGGAAGTTGAATGTTTTGAGGCCATTCTTCCAAGTCCGAAAATACGACCTTTGTATATGTAACTTGTTGTAAAACAAATATATGGATTTAATGCTATTTATAAATAGTAAAATTATATCATATTGAAATGTCATTAATTTACCTCGAGATACAACTCATTGTACTCTTCCTAACTAAGGGTAGTTTGTGTTCCGTCTTCACTCGGAGGAATTTGTGATACTCGTTCCGCTGCCATGTTTCCAATTTCATCGTGAAGACGTTTCACCTTGGGATCTACCCACGAACCATCAGACTTCTTAACGTGCGTACGTTCCAACAATTCTAGGTACGATGGTTCGGATCCCTTTTCTTTCGCCTGAAACAAATAAAAAAGATATAAGTTTAATGAAATGTTAATTTTATATAAATGCATAAAAAGTAAAATAAAGCTTACCAAATCTTCGTATACTTCCGCAAAAGAACGAGATCCTACCGTATGTACGCTTATCTCATATCCTTCTCTATCAGAACGTCGTGATTTACATGCTCGCTTGCTTTTTTGCTTAAATGTTAGATCATCCAAATATGCGCACATCAGATCCCAAAAATCTTCTGTTATCCAAAGGGGTTTTCCTCTCATCTCTCGTTTTTTACAGGTATTTACGATAGACTTGAGATGAACTCCCGCAACCTGTTCAAATTCAGACTTTACTAGTCCGGTAAGTTCGGGAATCCAATAACATTTTTGCTGAAATAATAAAAAGCTTATTATATTTAAACTATAATTTCAATTACTTGATAAAATTAAAAATTATTTAAAACATACCACAAATGATTTTCACCATTGTTCCTTAATTTCTGGATCGGTCTGTGTCCAATTGTAACGCGACCGATCATAATCACCTTTTGTTGTCTTTGTTATGTGACGAAAAGTTGACCGTATCCAAACCTAAAAATCAAAATGAAAGATAAATTAACATTTAATTAACTATTTATAATTGATATTTGAATGTGAGTATACGTACCATAGTGCGTCGTCTCCACAATAGGGTCTAAACCAGGAAGCTTGCGTCGTTCTTCATCCATTGATAAAATTTCTTGTACAGTTGGTTCATCGTGCATCTCAGGTTCGTAATGCATTAGTGGATCGGCTAGTGGTTGGATTTGCGGATAATAAGGAGTATATTGTACCGATTGTGTCGATCCAGTGTTTCGGAAGAAATTTGGATTCATATATTCCGAAAATCCTAAAATGGAATGTCGGGAATGAGATGACAGGTTACCACTTCCTTAGACTGAGGGCAGTTTCTCGTTTTACCGCCTCTTCCAACGCGTCGCGATATACTGAAATGTAAAACTAAAATATTACATACGTTAGAACGAAATTTTGACAACATAACTAAGCAATATCCAACAAATCTATTCGCCAATTTCAATTTCTAATAAAATTTTGGACTAGATTACTAATCAACTTTCAATTTACTATGTAAAATCCAACTAAATTCTTCACAAATTTTCGCCTAATTCCTACTAAAATTTTGGAATAAATTCCTAATAAAAAATTTTGACAACATAACTAAGCAATTTTCAATTCCTAAGCTATTTTTTCTGCCTAAACTAGCGAGAACGATTCGAATCGAATCTTTTATTCTGTGGAGGGAGAGCGTTTCGGGTAGCGTCTAGGGGCGGCTGCGGGCGGAGGGAGAGCGTTTCGGACTGGGGGCGGCTGCGGGCTGGGGGCGGCTACGGGCGAAGACGATGTGGGCAGCGGGAGAGCGTTTCGGGCTAGAGGCGACTGCGGGTGAAGACGATGTAGGCGGCAACGTGGGAGACGACGTGGGTGCGATGAAGAGGTGGAGGGAGAGAGTGTCAGGACCAGGACAGGACGAGGAGGAAGGAGAGAGTGTCGGCTCGGTACGACGTGGGCGGCGGCCCGAGGAGGAGGGAGAGACTGTCGGGACGAGACGACGAGGAGGGAGAGAGTGTCGGGATGGTGGAAAATGCCTAACTAGGGTTACCGTTGGAATTTAAAGAAAATTGTGGACGGGGAGTCGTAACCCGTCCGCAATTGGGGACGGTTAGCTAAATCCCATCCGCAATTAGGGACAAATAAGCCAAGTCCGTCCGTAATTGCGGACCGTCGTGGCTCATCCGTCCCCAATTGCAGACGGTCGTGGCTCATCCGTCCCCAATTCCGGGATATACTGCCGAGACGGGACGATGTGCCGGGACGGAACGATGTGCCGGGACGGGATGATGTGCCGGGATGGGACGATGTGTCGGGACGGGACGAGACAGGATGTGATGCAATCGGGATGGGACGGGATATCCGTAAATGTCTGACATGATCCGTAACCGTCTAACATGAATATCCGTAAACATTTAACAAATCAAGAAACAGAAACAATGCTTCGAATATTCGTAAACGTCTAACATGAATATCCGTAAACTCTCAACACCGAATAAACAATGCATTAAGAAAAAGAAACAGTTGAATATCCGTAAACATTTTAACATGATTCATCATCTTCAGAGTCACACAATTGTTCTATCGACTCTTGTGTTTTTGTATCTGATTCAAATTCGTCTTCTTCTTTTTCTTCTATATCTTCATAAAGATCATCTTTATTTCTTTCGATTTCTTCCATTTCACCATGCGTAAGTGCTTCAACACGTACCTCATCAATAGCAACAATCTTGGGCATTTGTTGTTGCATTGGCAATTGTTGTTGTTCTGTTTTGTCGATAAATTTGCCCATCGGAAGTATCTTCATTGCGACACGCCAACCTGAAGCTCTTCTAATATGCGGATAGGAAACGTAACAAACTTGATCGGCTTGTGACGCAAGAATAAAGGCTCGTATTTTGCATATCTTCGTGTGGATTTAACTTCCACAACGCCTAGTTTGTTTACTCTTGTTCCGCGACCGGTTATTGGATCGAACTAATCACATCAAAATAACATCACTTTTAAACCGACATAACCTACAAAAAATATCAAAATCCAAAATGACATACGTGGTAAGGATTACATTGTTTAAATTTATTTTACATTCCAATTGCAAAATTTCCTTTAAAGTCTCATAAAAATCCGGTTGATCAGCCGATGCACAATAGCTTTCACCTTTCACACATATAGCTAGTTCATCGTCGACTTCAATTTTCCATGTTCGTAAGTGTGAAAATTATAACGACGTGTAAAATACATAGGCCAACACATAACTTTCACAATCGATCCTTTGGCAAGATCTCGTAGCCACAACGGGTGATTGCCCATCTCAACCTGCAGTACATGTACAAACTTAGACCCATCGTCGCAATATTATAAAAGTTATTTATTTATATATGTAAAATTTCATTACATACATATAGTGTAACAGCCCCATCCCGAAACAACCTCGGGAATAGGAGTGTCCACCATCACGAGGTGGCTACACGTGTCATCGCTCAAACGCATTTATAAAATAAATATAAATGATTTATTCCGGAATAAGAGTGGTCCGGACCAAATAGCAAAACAAATATGTAAATATCATAATCACGACAAATAAAATAAATACAAAATGAAAAATGAAACTCATCGAGACCTCGTGCACGGCTCTCCCATCAGTTCGCTGTGAGCCTTCATATTGCTGCTCAACCTCATTACTTTTTCTCCTCGCCATATCCTGTCCATCCACGACAGCCCAAAAATTGGGTGAGTACGAAATACGCACTCAGTGAGATCAATACGGGTACGTACTCTGTGCCACGTATTCTCCTGCTCGAACTGAATATCATAAAATAACATATATCCAAAGTTTAAACTAAAGATATACAAATCACTCTATCCAACTCGACTGAGTATCCAAAATATAAGACTAGTATCACACTGGATCATAACACAAAGAGTCCACATGACTCTAGCTCGGGCATACGCTCGCAAAGTCCAATGGACCCCAGCACACTGAAAATCTCGCAAGGTCACAACGTACC
>CM071873.1:29467505-29478888 GCA_036759665.1 Gynandropsis gynandra
AACGATTACAAATATAGAAACGATTTCGAATATAGCTGTTAACGTTGAACGAGTGATTATCGGATGATAGACTTGATAGTACAAGTCATCTACGTGTATCCACGTCGAGATCGGATTCTGCCTTCAACCTTTGGTGCGGAATTTCCGATGAACGAAACTGTTTTGTTCTTCGTTTTCTGTTTGACGGCTATTAGGGTTTGTGTTTTTAATTCTGTAATATGATAACGAAAACCTAATTTTCGTTTCTTATATAATTATTAACTTTTAATAATTACACTTTTAACCCGAGACTATTCAAATATTACATAACAGGCATATAACTTTCAGTCCACACCCAACATGGACAACCCATCACTTTCATGAGCAGAGGATCAAGCCCAAAAAATGAAATTGACCGACCTATGAGAAGGAAAGGTTAGCCATCATCATGGCGATACGTACATGGAGATCCTATCTATTGGGCATAAAATTAATCTTTCAAACCGACAAAAGGAGCCTCTCCTATATGCTTGAACAACATATCCTCATGCCATAACAATAAAAGTATATTTGAAAATTGATGGGATACAACCGAGACCATTTACAAACTCAGTTCTTACGATATCCTTGTTGATGCACTCTTTCACCTACAGAAATAGTTGCTTCTACTAGGGCTTACTAGGACTGGCCAATTTTTCGGTTCGGTTATGATGGGTATGGATTATTCGGATTTCTATAAATAATAATCAAATTATGACCAAATTTAAATCGGATTGATTCAGCTCAGTTTTATAACGGTTTGGTTTGGTTATATGTATAAAAAAACAACCAAAATAAAATATAAACTCTAATTAATTCGGTTTGGTTCGATTATTTAGTTTTATTTCTTCAAAATCTAAGATGAAATCACTCTTGTGGAAGAAAGAAACGTTAAATATAAAAATAGAAAAAATAGAAAAATGAATATAATTGAATATCACAATGACAATATCTCGAAAAAACGTTAACTTTTTAAATCTAAAAAAATTATCATTCACTAAAAAATAACTCTAAAACTTCTCCACAATTATATGGAAAAACATGAACGAAATAACACAAATCTGAAGAATAACCACCAGGAGATTTAAAGTTTGCTTGAAGAATCGATAGGTGAAGTGGAGGAGAAAACCAACCGAAAAGAAGAAAAATCACGCGAAGAGAAGGGGCCATGGTTTTTTTACTAATATATTCCAATAACCGTTCGATTAACCGATGTTTTTCGGTTATTATCCGAACCGAACCAAATCTGACGGGTTTTATATATTCATACTCGATTGGATATTTTAAGTATACCCAAACCGAATCGAAATACTATAATTCGGTTTCGTTCGGTTTTTAAAACCTGAACCGTAATATCCAGCCCTACGACTTACCATTTCTCATGCAGCAATCTGGGATGAACTTAAAGAGATGAATTCAACCAATCCATATCTTCTCAAATTGCAAATGTTAGCCAAACAAAGTACCGATAAGCTATACTCTTTCTGAGATGGTCTATCTCGATTCAATAATCGAATCCACACTCCACACTCATAAATTTCTATGTATAAGTTTCATTACAAATCTTGCAGTGGCGTCTTTTTATGTTTTACGAATCGTTAAGCGGCTCTCGCAACAAATCTATTGGCCAGCGATGCAACTTATACAAAACAAGTTATGAGTGTAACATTACTTTCAAATTAGTTAACTACATAGGATATATAGGGATATTAGAACATGGCATGATGGCAATACGTAACTAACATTACTTTCAAATTAGCTAACTTCATAGGATATATAGGAATATTAGACCAATTCATAATATATGTAAAAATAATAATTTATATATTACTTCTCTATTTTTTATAGATTATTTGAATATATATCTATATATATATATATATTTCATAAGAATAGTTAAATTTTATACCATTTATATTTGTCAAAAGTAGGTTAGGACATAATTCGAATATCCAAAATTTACATAATATTTGTATTCGTCAAATATTTGATTTTAGTATTCGTATTCGTATTAAAAAAAAACGGATATTCAAATATTCATCGGATATCAATATCTGAATATATACAGTTTTAAGGCAAAATTGAAAAAAGAAATTAAGGGTTTATAGTTTCGTGTAACTCTAGTTACTAGTTTGTGGCGGTGTTCAACTGGTAAACAACGGAGTTCGGACCTTTGCTTAGGGAGAGAGGTAAAGACGATCGATTTGCTATGGACGGGCAATACATTTACTATGGATGAACAATCGAATTGAGACGGGCGATTAAAGATGAGGATAGAGGTGGGTCTGCTTGGAAGCATCTAAATCCGCACAATGCAAACATGATGCAGGAGAAGAAAGACGAAGAGATATGAGTTTGATCGGAGAGAAGATACAATACAATGCTTGAAAATTACTTAGTATTAATTAAATATAATTTAGGGTTTGCCTGGTGGAAATGTTGCATTTGCGTTTGGTTTGGCGGCATGTTTGTCAGCGATTGGCAGTGTTTTGTTTTTCGTGAATATGGTTTTTTGGATGAAATCTGATTGCACCGTAAATTTGCATTTCAACAAGNGCTTGGAAGCATCTAAATCCGCACAATGCAAACATGATGCAGGAGAAGAAAGACGAAGAGATATGAGTTTGATCGGAGAGAAGATACAATACAATGCTTGAAAATTACTTAGTATTAATTAAATATAATTTAGGGTTTGCCTGGTGGAAATGTTGCATTTGCGTTTGGTTTGGCGGCATGTTTGTCAGCGATTGGCAGTGTTTTGTTTTTTATAGATTATTTGAATATATATCTATATATATATATATATTTCATAAGAATAGTTAAATTTTATACCATTTATATTTGTCAAAAGTAGGTTAGGACATAATTCGAATATCCAAAATTTACATAATATTTGTATTCGTCAAATATTTGATTTTAGTATTCGTATTCGTATTAAAAAAAAACGGATATTCAAATATTCATCGGATATCAATATCTGAATATATACAGTTTTAAGGCAAAATTGAAAAAAGAAATTAAGGGTTTATAGTTTCGTGTAACTTTAGTTACTAGTTTGTGGCGGTGTTCAACTGGTAAACAACGGAGTTCGGACCTTTGCTTAGGGAGAGAGGTAAAGCCAATCGATTTGCTATGGACGGGCAATACATTTACTATGGATGAACAATCGAATTGAGACGGGCGATTAAAGATGAGGATAGAGGTGGGTCTGCTTGGAAGCATCTAAATCCGCACAATGCAAACATGATGCAGGAGAAGAAAGACGAAGAGATACGAGTTTGATCGGAGAGAAGATACAATACAATGCTTGAAAATTACTTAGTATTAATTAAATATAATTTAGGGTTTGCCTGGTGGAAATGTTGCATTTGCGTTTGGTTTGGCGGCATGTTTGTCAGCGATTGTCAGTGTTTTGTTTCATTTTGTTCTAATGGTGGAAATGCTGCGTTTGCGGGCGACTGCGACTAGAAGCGAATGACAAAAACTGTTGCGATTGCGTTTTGAGCAAAATTATCAAAATAGACAATTATTAATAAACAATTTACTTAATTTTGTTGTTTAATGTATACTTTTTAATTATAATTTTCAAATATTTGAAATAAAATAAAAAATATTAAAATATTTAAATATAAAATATATATATATATTTACAATTAATATAAATTATAATAGAAACTTAAAATGATTTTTATCAAAACATAATCAAATATTTGCATACATAATCAAATATTTGCATACACCTATATATATATATATATATATTTACGATAAGTATAAAGTATAACAGTTCATTGAAACAAAATCTAAAATACATATAAATGGTTTTATATAATAAACAAAATTTGAAGGGTATTTTCATAATTTTATTAAAAACGCACCAAAAGTAAACATAATGCAACATAATTCCAGATTTTTAAATTCTGCATTTCACGGACGACCGCGACTCCACCAATCGATTTTAGTACCGCCCGCAATCGCCAAAAAACGCAATCACCACGTTTGCAGATAACTGCGACTCAACCAATCAAAGCTTTAATCCTTGAATGCAATTATTTTATACATCTATCTATGTATTAATCTTTGTATTAGATAAAAAAACATTTAATATTTTTTAATATACATAATTCGGATAATGGATCTACAAATATCCAACTTTACTTTTTTGTATTTTTTATTTATCTTTGGTTATTCAAATTTTCAGTTTTAACACGTAACGAATACAGACTTTCGATTTAAACAGAGCGAATATGGATCTAATATGAATGAATACTTCGAATTTAAATATTAAATTCATTAAAAAAATCGTTACCAAAATTGCCACTTCCCAAAAAAGGAAAGCAAATGTGCAAGTTTGCTTTGTGGACCGCTATTCGAATGTCTTAATAACGCAGTCGTCATTACCACACTCTTGAACCTTGCTGAGAGCTCTCTGACATGACTTAGCTTATGTCGAGCAAACTCTCTGATGCAATCCTCAGACGCTCTCCTGCGATTCTCATGGCATGCTTTCCTTCCACAGTCAAGTTGGCACCTTCTGAGGACTGCCAAAAAACAAAAGCCGATCAATATGCTTTATGCGTTGAAACTTCTTGCAGTTAGACGTTCATTGCTCATCGGTCATGTGAATGATTCACACCAAGCCAATTCAAATCTTTTCCCACATTGAATGCTTGACACTTAAAGGAAATATTGCATTTAATCGAGGCAAGGCATACCTGCAACAACAGCACGTTTTGTAGCACAAGACTGATCACAGATTTGGTTAAGGAAAGTATTTTTCTGACTTTAACATCACCATGCATCAGCAGGATGACTGAGACGATACTTCGTATCATATCCAACGAATTTCCATCCGTCTCCTGCTTCTGTCCAGATAAGAGCGCGTTCACATTTTCACTCACTATCGAACCCATTTTGCTTAAGACCAGATTCACAAGTCTTGTGCTTCGGTCGAACAAGAAAAAGCAAGGTACTAAGTAGTATTGGCATGTCTGTATGTACACCGAAGGGTTCTCGTTTTCTTCTGGTATAGACTGCAAAAAAAGGAGATAATATGTCACCAAAGAAAGAGAAGACAAAGCAGCACTCAATTCACACCCGAGGAAAAAAAAAGTATCCAGCATTTTTCCTGCACATAACCATTGTTTTATACATTTAAACACACATATTTTCAAGAGTGCATACTAAGCAATAAGAGCTTACATGAACCACGTGAATCAAATATGCTGGTAGGAATTCGCTTAGAGTGATAACACTATGTTCAGAGAGCTTCGTAGGCTTAGAATCGACAGCACAGATTATCCTGAGCATAGCACACGTATTGTCTAGAATAGGCTTCAAAATCTGCATCATGAAAGGCATGGTAATGAAGTATTACGCAGCTCAAAAAGAACTTTTAGTAAACCAATGAAGACAACCACATAAACTAGAAAAACAAAATAGATGGGATACGAACTTACATTTTGCTCTAATAAAATTTTCTCTAGAATCTGGAAGACGAGAGAGCTGTCACCCATTTCTGACAAACACGAGCACACAATCCTGGTAAGTGCTTTAAAAGTACTACGATTAGTTGCCTGCTTATCACACTCCATCGCCACGTACACTTTCTCTGCATGAAAAAAGAAAAACCAAAGAGTAAGATTAATGAACCAAAAGAGTAGATACAGTAGATAAGGGGAAAATTTTTCTGTTCCAGCATGCTTAAACAAATATTCACTTTCTTGATCATACATTAAATTCTTAAATCCCGACAATGGAAGATCAACTTGGTATAAATCTCATCCTCATCAACATCCTACGGATTGCTTCTGACCACTTCATCACATAAAAAGTTTCTTCTACATAAAAGTTAGTTTTATATGTAAGCCTTTCAATTATGATCTTAGGATAGCACACCAACTGTCGGCAGTGTAAGCAGATGCAACTAAAAATCAAAAGGATTCATGAGAAAGCCACAGATCATATAACAATGAGAGTATTTTCATGAAAGTTGAATAACTATAAAAGTTGTCCTTAAGTATTTTTGCAGCTTTTCTCCACCGTACCTGGGAAAACTTTGAAACGAGTGATTAAGGTGACTAGGAAACTGATATGATCTTCAATCGCTATATATCCGACTCTGTAGGCAGACTGCAGAACTTCCACTATCCGATACAGCACAGCTGGTTCAAGATGTGGATCTGCAAAATAAGGTATAATTATTAGAAAGAATTTGATCAATTCGCCTATTCAACCTTCGTGTGAAGACAAGTAAAATTTTAGAACCTAGATACAGGGTACCTATGGAAAAATAAAATCTTACTAGATTTTCAAACATGGAAATATGGTACTCACATAGGCAACACAAAACAATCGATGTCAACAGAGAAGAGCTGACATGGTTAAAATAGTAGAGGCAACAGAGAGATAATTCTTGGACTTCCTTTGGTAGAGCCACAAAAGGCCCATAAGACACCTCCCCTGTACAATTTGAATAAAAACAAAAACCATAAGCAAATTATAATATTGCAGTATCAAAAGTGACGCCAATCTCAAGCATAAATTCCTAGCAGTTTGAATTGCACCTTCTTCCCTGGATGCACAGTAGAAGTTTCTAAAACCATCTTCAAATGTGCGAGAAGCATTCAAAAAGCCATGCTGTCCAAGGCGAAGCAAAAGTTGCAAGACAGCCTAAAGAAAGATTGGAAATCAATAAAACGACATGAGAAAGGAAGAAACCAATCAATATTGATTTAAGGACGCTATGCATTTTCAACACTACTAATCCAAGAGAGATCTAATTACTAATACATTTAGATCAAGCTAGCACCTGGGATGATGACGGATGCTTATGACCTAGCTGATTTAGCAGTAAAGGAAGTTCGTCAACCCAAGCAAGTTGATAACTGTATATTTCTGAATCATTTGCACTGAGGTATGGGATGCCTTCTTTCTGCAAATATGACAATTGATTTTACAAAGCCTTTAGTGCATGCAAAGATATTTTACTCAGAAACAACAATATAGTATATTTACACTGAACAAATCAAATACATGTTAACTTACAGGGATAATCATTTCTTCAATGGCTGAAATGAAGGCCAATTTAAGAGGAGAATCTGGCTTGCAATCCTTAAAGGCCTGCGTAAATGCCTGAACATATATGGCCACATAACCCAAACAATCAAATCTGCAATCAACATGATCAGATATCAAGGAATAATGAAAAGCCAATCAAATGATTGAGCATCTACGACAAACCTGTAAAAGATTATCTCTCCAATCATGCTCCACCCTTGAAACAAGTTTTGGAATAGAAGGCAACAGTGCAAGTAAATTCTTGTCGTTGATATATCTATTAGACCGTTTGGTGATCTGCAAATAATAGATGTAGTTAGATGCTGATCCCAGTTAGTAAAGTTCTTCGCTTGCAGATTCACAATTTGATCAGCAGGTCATCAAAGACAGACACCATAAAGACATACAAGGATGATTGAGCATACTTCCTGGCAAAATTACTAAATTTTGAAATTTGAGATTACATAGAAATAGAGGAATCAGAACGGACCTTGCCTAGAAGTGTATTTTCAATAAATTCCAAAAATTTATCACATAAATCAGCGGGAGGGTGGATTCCCTCGGTTACTTGCAAAAATATTTCTGTAATAACACTGTTCAGGATGAAATATCTTTCATCACCCTGCCAACAAAGATCGTATGGTGTTAGACATATGGAAGGATAGTAAAAGAAAACTTCCTTACATTTTCCAAATTAACAAAAAGACTCGCTAAGGTTGATTTCAAACAAAAAAAAGAAAAAGCATTTCGGACTTGTAATATAAAATAGTACAACCAGGAAAGTTTGATCTTCATATACAAGCCTGTAAGCTGTTTTCTCATAACTAAATTTATAAATAAGGGAAAAAGATAAACACACAGTTTATACGATCAAGTTAAATGCTAACATCTGACCATATTACCTAGTAGTAAATATTATGATACTTACCTTTTCGGAAAGATGGTTCACAGAATTTAAGGGGAAAATACCAAGTAACTTTTTAAGAAACAATGATGCCATGTCATAATCCCATATGAGGGGGGAAATTCCTTCAGAGGCAGATACTGAAACACATTGTTCTTGAACGTTTCCGTTGCTAGAAAACTTGATTGCATAACCTATACTGCGAAGTATATAGTGTATGCAATCAAATGATTGCGCATCCAATACTGGCATAGTCTCAACCAAAGGGATGAAATCTTGGAAACAGTTGATCAAAGCTACAATAATTTCCTTCAACTTCCCAAAGATATGGGTAAATCCTACAAAAGAATAGACATAGAGATAGGTAGCAAAGTGTCAGGAAATATATGAGACAAAAAGAAGTTGCAATCTATTAACTTTTATCATATGTGGCACAGAAGGTGTGTTCAACAAAATTTTACAATAAGAACCAACATAGGGACTGATAATTACTCTTCTCTTCCTCGGGTCCATAAATTTTTAGATTAGAGATAAAAATGGACTATGAACTAATGCGATGTGTAAAAGTTCAATGAAACGTACTGGAAGACTGATAATTACTCTTCTCTTCCTCGGGTCCGTAAATTTTTACATTAGAGATAAAAAATGGACTATGAACTAATGCAATGTGTAAAAGTTCAATGAAACGTGCTGGAATCCAGATAACAATCCCAAAATTATTGCTGGCAAAAGAATTGAAGCTGTCACATACTAACAGAGTCTTTTGCAACATCGTGCCCATAAGCATGTAGAACTTCATCCAGAGATGAATCCTGCAAAATCCAATAAGATGGTATAAGATGCAACTCCTATATGAATAGAATATGACAACAAAACCCATTCCAATAATACGTTTTAACTGTTTTTTTAAAACCCAACTAACACCCTAGTATGGAATAATAGTACCCAAAATATAAATACTCTAATATTTTAAGTGTCATCTTATCTCCACAATTTAATCCTTTACAACAGTAATCCCTTCAAAACTAGATTATTTTACCTACAATGCCCTCTGTATTTCTAGATACACCTGCATTGCCTAAGGGGAAGGGGCTAGAACAGCTTTCTGAATTGTGAAAGAGTAGCGAGTGCACTACTAGTCGTATGCACAAGGAGAATGAGATCCTTCAACTACAATCAAGAAACTAAAAATAGATCTTTAATGAGTGAGCTATGGGCAAGTACACAGGATTTTCCACTTTGATTGCCTTCCATCCGTTTTGAAAGCTCCCCATAAAAGATTTTCCGGTTGCATATAGACCAATGAATACTAATATTTGTAACCAGCTTGGATTTTGATCATCGAAACGAGTATGAGGATGCTTGGAATTTGCCGTTGGGGCTCAAAATCTTACCCGAGAGAAGAAGTCACAACCTATCGTCAAAATAGCTTCTATTGGAGAGTAGGAGTTCTTTCGGGGGGTTCTCTATCCCATTTAGTATAAACTGATAAGATCTACCATAAGCAATGAACTAAGTTCTATCAATTCCAATTTACTAACATGCTAAAATCCCCAACAAAGAAAAATATCAAAGTGAAACACTGAACTCAAACCATACACTTTACTATGCTTCATTATATGACACAAGAAGTTTATAATCAACAAGATTAAAAGTATGTACCTTTTTACGTGAGTCAGCATTGCTCTTATTGCATGGCAACAGCGATAGACAAAATACCAGTCCAGAAAGAGCAACTTTTAGCTTTCCTTTCTCTTGTACATAAAACTGGTTTTTCTGAATGATATCCTTGTAGTTTTCGAGAATCTGCAAGTATCAACAGATGGAGAAAGTACAGTCAGCTACCTTGGAGAAACATCAGAGGAAAAGTTTTCTGAGTTATGTTTTAATGACAGGGGCAGATACCGATCTGCATCATAATCCAAGCAGTAAATCAAAACAGACACCTTATCAGCATACAACGAAAAGGTGGGCGGATAGTACTGAACAACAAGCTCAAAAAATTTAAAAGCCATCAACCGGACATCAATGGCTGAATTTGCCATTGCGCTAAATATATATGCCATCAAAAGTGAAACCACGGGACCCCGGTTATCCTGGAAAAAGAAACACATGGAATTATAAATGACATGTGAAGGTAAACAAAAAAAAAGTGAACAATAAAAAATTGAAATAAACCTTGAGATTATGTGTCTTAATTTTAACAAGGTTATCACAAGCAAACAAATAAAAGAATGGACAAAAAATGTAGAAGAAGCCCATGAGTTGTTAGTTTTAACTAATTGAAAATCATTTGCATAACAGATCAGCAACCATTATACTTAGAGCATTAGCTTGCCATATGAAGAGGAACTAACATGTTCTACGAAAACAGCAGAGTTAAGTAACAGTTGTTAAGAGGTGGACGAAAAGATACCTCTTTACAACCAGGAAAGATCACTGTCTTAAATAGTTGATAGAATGTTTCTCTCACTAACTTATCATCATCACTGATGCGCTCCCGTAGTTTCTGTATAACAGCAAATTTGTGTGACTGCAGTTCTGCTGGATGATTCGTGAATAGGTCCCTGATACCAAGCAATGCATCTGCAGGAACAAACAACAATAAATCTAATAAAATATTATTCTTGAGCTATATTAAACATTTCAAATTTTAAAAGAACAAACAAACAAGCAACTTCTCCCAAGGCCCTAAAATTGGTGATTGTATCATAAGATAGACCTTATACAGAAGTGAAAAACACCTTTACGAACTTTGGTATTGTGATGGGATGAATGCTGTAGAAGCTCCTTCAGAGTCAAGCCCTTCTTGCTCAATGCCAAACCTGCCTTCTCCGCTGCCACACTCTGCTCAGGAAGTATAATTGCTGCAACATAACAACGTGAATTCACCATATGCAGATAGTTGGCATGGAAGAAGCAGCATAAAACAATGAATAACTCACAAAAGCAAGAACCCTTTAAGACAGCCCAACACTACAGAGACTCTATACCTTTCGATTTTATCTCCGTATCAGTAGCATTCTTCGGTGGCGGCAATTTTCTTCCAAGCTTTCTCTTTATTTTCTGCAGAAGACCGTCAAGGAGCAATTAAGCAATCGAAAAAAAAATTGCAGCATAAAAAAAGCCAAAGAAGAAGAAGAAGAAGAGGAATATATAATTAAATTAAGAAACACCTTAAAATCAACTCCATGCTTCTGCTGCTTCTTAGCATGAGCCTTTGAGCGAACCATTATTCTAAGCTACGTAAAAACTACAACAAACACGAAATAGTTTCAGAAAAAAATATTACTATTACAGAAATATGAAAAACCCTAGAGTGACGATATCATTAGAACCAGACCAAACGGCGGCTTTGTTTTATGCCTCGGCCGGTCTCCGTGAAAGCCATTAGCGATAGCC
>CM071873.1:29491155-29507984 GCA_036759665.1 Gynandropsis gynandra
CCGATCGTGTAAGGCTTGTACCCGACCGGGTGGAGGCTTCTCCATGCTCAATCTCGTCCCGTTTGTCCCGTGATGATCCCCCAAGTTGCTCCTTAGCTCCGTGCATGTTCCTTTAGCTCGAAAATAGTCCAAATACGCGTAAAAACCTGTAAGAACATGAGAAGCACAAAAGCAAGTAAAACGGATACGGAATCATACGTAAAACATCACATATGTATCAAAAACGTCTCCTAAATCGTGCAAGAAATACGTATGAAAACGAGATGATCAAGTCCCAAGGTATCATTTTCAAGTTTAGTCGATCGTCCCTCGAGCTCATAAGCTGTTGTACTCTTTTTCCTTTATCGGGTTTTTTGTCCCAATTGGATTTTCCTTGAAAAGGTTTTAATGATGCTTCACTTATGTTTCTTTTGAACGCCTAAGCTTGAGGGAGAATGTTAAGATGAAAGGTCACACCCCGCTCTTTTCTCCGTGTCTTGGGTCGCGTCCCGCTCTCTATGCTCAGGTCACGTCCCGTGTCCCGCTCCCTTCGCTGCGCTTCGAGTCGCGTTCCATTCTCTGCACTCAGGTCACGTCCTGCTGCGTCCCGCGACCTGTGACCTGGTGAAGCCAATTTATGACCTTCCGCGGTCTCCTATGCGTTGTTAACCGCTCCAACTCATGCATGTTACATCTAAACTTGTGCCTTGCATTTGTACTTGGATTTTCCTTGTTTTCACCCTTTCTACTTGTATAAATATGTACCTTTGGTTCTAAAGAAATACATAAGAGAATTATTATTCTTATTCTATCTAATTCTCTCGATCTTTCGCTCGTTCTTAATCTTTCTATCTTGCTTCCACTGATTCATCTTTATTTTACAAATTCTACAATTAATTGAAAAATAAAAGAAAAAACGTTTGTAGAGGGATGAAATTAGGTAGAGAAAACAATATGCTTGATAAAAGGGGTTGAAATATTATTTTTTTAGTAATTAAACTAATAATTAGATGGATTTTCTTAGGATTTTTTCTTCTAATGTCTAAAATTAAAAATTAAAACATAAATTCTACATATCCTACAATTATTTAAAATATATTCAAATTTTTGTTTAAAAATAACTGTTAGATATAAATTTAAAGTAATCTAAGTTCAATAATTAAACCGGTTAATATGTATTTGATGGAAATAAAAACATGGTAATATGTATTTATGGAAAAGATATTAATGTGGAAGAATCAAATTGAATTACTAAAATGGTTAAAATCATGATCAATTGATATTTTGTTCGTCTAATAAAAAATAAATTAGAAATGAAAATGATCTAATAACATCAATGAAAAACAAGTTATATTTAAAGATAAAACTCTTATTTTTCCCTCAATTTTATCAACTTTACTCATGTTTTACACTCATTTTATTCCTCTACATTCATTCTATTTCCGCTTATATTTTACAATTGTGCCTATAATCTCCTCTTCCATTTAAACTAATATTATAACTGTCCATTACAATTTTAATTATAATGAAATTTATCAATCTATTACATTTATTTAACATTAAATAGGATGTACCAAATTAAATCAAAATTAAATTGAAAACCAATAACAAATTAAAACAAAAAATATGTTGATGTGACAGTCGCATCATGATTGACCAACGTAATTTCATCAAAATTGATCAATTTTTAATGTATAAAATTTAAAAATTGAATCGAATAAATTTTTAATGTATAAAATTTAATCAAATGACAACTTTTTGGCACCTCCCACGGTTCAAAAGATGTACGCAAAAGAATGCTCTATAGAGCAGCTCGAGGCTACACTATGTTTTTTTTCCTAAATCTTACGCGTGTCTTTTTAGGTTTTTCCCTATTTTTATTTCCAATTTTAACCCCGCCCTCCTCTGTTTTTTACCTTTTTCCCCAGTGTTCTTCAGACTTCCGAAAGACCTTTTGGCGCCAAAATCACGGAAGAAGAAGAAGGCATACAAGGGCAAAATCAACTCTAAGATTGATCCAAACCTCTCTTTCATCATGCAATCAAAAATCAATTCCTTCTTCAGACCCTCTTCTTCGTCTTCTCCTTCTCCTTCCTCTGTTTTATCTTCCTCTTCTCTTTCTGTTTCAGAAACCTCGAACCAAGCTCCTTATGATGCTGGTGGAGGCCAAGGCGACGATTTGGCTGTTTGGGAAAGAAGTCAGCACGTCATTGTTAACAAATACCAGCGTCGATCCGCAATATCTGATAGGTAATTTTGGATCTTGTGGAATTTTCGCATTTCTCCCATCTCTTTGTGGTCTTCGACCTAGGGTTTCCGGGTTTGATTTGTTCCTGACAAAACGGGAAAGGGGGAAGGAAAATTTGACCTGGGTTGGAGATTCATTTCGTCATATGTATAATGGGCAAGACTCCAATTTGGGGTTTCTCTGATATCCATGGGCGATTCTGAATAATTTTTTTTTTATCTATTTCCGAGTTTTATCTTCTGGGCATTTTAGCGTGGAGAGTTTTTATTTTTTCTAAACTGTAGTTCAGACATCCTCTTCCCTTGATTGTGATTCCAGAAATGAAGAACCGGAGGAATACATCGGAGATCCAGCTAAGAAGCAACTTTCGAAGAAAGGATCTGCCGCTTCTTCGAAGAACCTCAACAAGAAACGCAATTATGCTCAGTTCCACTTGGAATTGGGCCAATCTGATTTTCTTCTCAGACATTGTGCTGTGTGCGGAGTTAAGTATGCTCCTGGAGATGAATTGGACGAGAAGAACCATAGAACCTTTCACAAGAACTACACACGCGGAATTCCATTCAAGGTTTACTTTATCATAATCTTGTATTGAGAAGACCATGTCTTCTGTATCGATTAGATCATTCGTTGATGGACATTGGGTTCTTGAATTATCATCAGGGCTGGCAGAATGAAAGAAGCTTTACAACACATTCTTTCAAACAGGATCGCATTGTTATGATATTGGAAGATGACTCTCCCGTCCACAAAAACAAGGTTTGATTTTCTCGGATTTGCAACACTGTTGAATTATTTATATTAGATTCTTCTGGTCTTTGGGATCTCTCCTTACAATTTAAGTTGCCTTGTTTCCTGTACTCTTAATTAATTTAAAGAGGATTTGATGAGGTGCTGCTTGTGTTTACAGGTGAATGAGGTTGTGAAAATAATGGAAATTGAACTGGGTGAGGATTGGATTCTTCATAAATTTTGTAAGGTATGAGCTCTCCATCGACATCGTAGGAGATGTTCCTGGATAAATTCCATATTCCATGCATGCTTAATACTTGATGTTTACTCTTCACGGTCAACCAGATTCTCATATAACTAGTTAGGAAGCATGGGAAACTCTTGTTTTTCTTTTGTTTCTTTCCTGCCTACTCTTGGTATTTTATTGATAATGAGTTGTAGCCGTATGGCCAACTTCACATTTTTCTCATCCCTGTATTCCTTAATACTACTAAAGTTTAACCGATTTATTGGAATGTGCATGATAACAATTTGGGCAAGAAAACCATGAACTTGTAGGTGCAACGTGACAATAGTTTGTCTAGTTTTGTGATAGTAGGAGAGTTTCTCTGGTTTCCTTTCATGTCCACATTCTCCTGATTTACAAGAAGATCGTGGTTTATGAGTGTAGGAACACTATTGTGTATCTTGTTGATAAAAGTTTAATTAGTTTCTTATCACCTTCAGAAAGTGAATGCAAATATTTTTCTAAGAACTCTATTATCTGCAGGTGTACTTCTTTATATCCTCTCAGAGGATAGCTGGGTGTCTGGTTGCAGAACCAATCACAGAAGCATTTAAACTCATACCTCGCCCTGAAGATGACAAACAAAGAACTTCCATTGCCCTAAAGAAAGAGACCTCACCTTCAACCACAATCCCTTTTGGAAACATCGTTTTACGAAGAGAAGTATCAAAAAGATCCCAGCTATCAGGCGACGGATTATGTAGTGGAGCAATTGTATGCGAAGAAGAAGCTAAACCGGCTTTCTGTGGCGTCAGAGCTATCTGGGTGTCACCCTCAAACAGAAGAAAAGGCATAGCAACACAGTTACTTGATACCTTACGGTAGAGCCCAAAACCCCTTTTTCATTATATTGATTAATGATTCATATACAGTTTCGACGAATGCCCGCATGCTGAAAAGCCCGCTTTAATATGGTCTATCATCATTACACTTTATGCTTTGTCAAAATTCAGGGAAAGTTTCCGTGATGACTGTGTGCTGGAGAAGTCTCAGTTGGCATTCTCACAACCAAGCTCTTTGGGAAAAGCTTTTGCATTCAGTTATTTTGCAACTTCTGCATTCTTGGTCTACAGAGCTGGTGATTGTTCTTTCCTAAAAAGTAACTAAGACTTTACATACATCGATTCTCAACTCGATTTTTGTATCATCCTCCGTTTTATAATCTCTTCACCTGCTTCAGTTGCTCATAATAGACAAGTTCTACAGAGTTCTTAGCAAATTTCTTTCCTGAAAAATAGACCTGGAAGTTCTTATGGTGCTGATAGTTTTGGTATGTAAGAATCTCTTCATACTTGCAAATTAGGGAGATGCATAACCCTACAGTATTTTATGAGATCAGAAAGAGTACATTCCCACACGAAATGTTTACTTTCTCCAGAAACCTATGATTGAATCGTTAATGATTCTGCCCAGATGTATGTCTATTAGCTTAAGAGATTCAATTATTCTCCTTTCATGAACACTGTACAAAAGTTTTCAAACTCAAGAGATTTGAAGCTCATCTACAAAGTCTTCAATAAGACCTGTATTGATTTTTGGCTTTCCGTTAACTGGATTTTTGTGCAATATAGACTTGTCGAATTGACGGAAATGGAAATTCTGAGAAACTCAGGAATCATCTTCATGGGATCTTTTTCTTCATACAGAGAATAGGTGTCGAAAACCTCTTTGACAAGCTCATAGATGAGCCTCTTGAAATCTATTGCATGACATTCAAATGAATTACGTAATATCAGGGTCATAAGTGCATGTACAAATGCCAGTCATATACCAAGCCAAGGACTAAAAATTTGAGGAGAATATAGCATCCATGACAAAACATTAGACTTTGGCTGTGGAGGTTTATCTCCTTGCCTCCTCGACCCCGTGAATCGATCTATCCGAATCAATCTAGATGCAACATATTTGTCGAGGGATACAACAAGGCAATTGAATCAACGTATGTTTCAGTGGATAGTTGAGATAGATTGTGTGGTAGGATTTTTAACCACTTTAGAGCCACTTGTGCTTTAGTTTATCTTTGACCTAATTGCTCTCCATAAATTTGTGAAAATGCTCCACATAAGCCAAGCCGCATGTCCCGGGTGATATAGGTAGTGGTGCGATATATGTGACGTAGATTGTGTTACGATTTTTAACCACTTTTGAGCCACTTGTGATTCGGTTTACCTTTGACATAGTTGCCCTTGGTAAATTTCAGAAAATGCTCAACATAAGCCAAGTCGCACGTCCGAGATGGTTGGATTTGAAGTGCTATCGATATCGTTACAACTTGGTAATGATGCAATACATTATGGTGGTGGTACAATTAGCTTTGGAAATAGAAGGGTGTGTTTGTGTGAGTGATTTAGTACACATAATTACCATTGTATATTATTTTTAAAATGGTCATTAGATCATCGTATTTGATCATCCTCACAACCTCATCTCCCCACATATACTCCATTTCTACGCTCTCACACAACAATAGATGGGAAACATAGAGTCCAATTATCGAATTTTCAAGTCAATAATGTTCATCATCTAAATTTTCAAATTACACAAATCCTACTTATGAAAAATTGGCCTACATATATACCAATGATATGTATCTTTCTATATTCCTCGTTACCAAATCGAAGCATTCCCGGCACTATTTTGTCAGCTTGAAACTATCATCTTCAGAATGTTTTTCCCTTTCGTCATTAATTTTATACACATTATTACCTTTTCAAATGATTTTTTTATGCCTTTTAGTGCTTATCAATGATGTTTTAGTATAAAGGAAATAAGGAATAATATTGGATGAAAAACTACAAGTTTCGGGGTATAAACATTCAAATGGACATCACAAACGAAGACTTACTCAACGAAGATACTTTGCTGCTTAAACAAGTGCACAATGCCAAAAATTTAAACCAGATACGAACATTAGTTGGCCTTGGAGAAGTTATGCTCAACAGAGTGAACGAAGACACAAGTTTGCAATATGATATGGGAATGAGAAAATGTATCAAAGGATGAAAGAAGAGGAGGGAAGAACAAAGAGAAGTTTCTGTAAAAATATTTTCATTCATTTCAACATACGTGTAATCTTGTAGTATTTATATAGCATTTGAAATTCAAAAATACAATTCTTAGCTAATATTCTATCCCCTCTAATGCTGTAAATCTGTTGTGTAACAAACTCAGAAACGCCCCTGCACTTTCTTCCTTCACCAGCTCAACCTGCAGTCTGTTACACGCGCCTTTTTCCTTAGGAGACGAGCGTCTGTTCTTCACACATGTATAACCTTCAGAGTCATGTGGAGACTCTGTCTTCTTGAGAACTTCAGAGTCCATAGGTTTAATACTCCCCCGCAAACTTATGTTAGGTGGGAAATCAACATAAAGTTTGGAACAAAGAGCTTGAAACTGATACTTAGGTAGTGACTTTGTAAGAATATCAGCAACCTGTAGATGAGCTGGAACATGTTTGATGATTATAGACCCCAATGCCACCTTCTCTCGAATATAATGATAATCCAACTCAATATGCTTGGATTTGCTGTGAAAAACTGGATTAGCAGCAAGATACACTGCAAATAAATTCTCACATACTGCAGGAGCCTGAAACTGATGCTTAGGCAATGACTTAGTTAAAATATCAGCAACCTGTAGATGAGATGGAACATGTTTGATGACGATAGACCCCAATGCCACCTTCTCACGAATATAATGATAATCTAACTCAATATGCTTGGATTTGTTGTGGAAAACTGGATTAGCAGCAAGATATACAACAGATAAATTGTCACAATGTAATACTGCTGGAGTCGACTGAATGATTCCTAAATCTCTGAGTAAGAAAGATAACCATGTGAGTTCAGCAGCTGTAGTTGCAAGAGCCCTGTACTCGGCTTCTGTGGATGAACGTGAGATAGTGGCTTGCCTTTTTGCAGACCAAGAAATGATATTAGAGCCTAAGAATGTGCTGAATCCTGTTGTTGATCTCCTAGTATCCTTGCACCCAGCCCAATCACTATCACAAAATGCATGAAACTGAAACCTGTTGTTGATCTCCTTGTCTCCTTGCACCCAGCCCAATCACTATCACAAAATGCATGAAGTTGCAAGTTGTTGTGAGCATGAATCTGTAATCCCAAAGCATGTGTACCTTTGATGTACTTTAGAACTCTCTTCAACAATTTAAAATCATCAATTGTGGGACTGTGCATTCTTTGACAGAGAACATTAACAGCAAAATTTATATCAGGGCGAGTGATAGTGAGATACTGCAATGCACCTGCCAGACTTCTGAATAAGTGGGGATCTTCAAACTTTTCTGCATTTTCAGTATTCTTGAATGATTTCAGAGGTAATGGCGTGGAGATAGGATTGCAATCTCGCATTCTTGCCTTAATTAACAGATCTTGAGCATACTTAGATTGATGAATAAACAGTCCTTCTTAATGAAAAACAGCTTGTATTCCTAGAAAATAATGCAGCAAACCCATATCTTTCATGAAGAATTTTGTGCCAAGAACAACAATAAGCTGATCTATTAGTAGTGATGAATTTTCTGTCAAGATCATATCATCAACATATAGCAACAAAATGAGTATATCTGTTCCATTTCTGTAAATAAACAATGAAGGGTCTGCTGAGCTGCATATGAAACCAAAATCCAGAAGAAAAGAGCTGAATTTATCAAACCAAGCTCTTGGAGCTTGTTTTAAACCATAGAGTGACTTCTGAAGCTTGCAAACATGATTAGAAAACTGAGAATCCACAAATCCAGGGGGCTGACACATGAATACATTTTCATGTAAATCACCATGCAAGAAAGCATTCTTAACATCAAGTTGAGTGATTTTCCATTTCCTGACAGTAGCTATACTCAGAACTAACCTCACAGTGGCTGTCTTTACCACATGACTAAAGACTTCCAGGTAGTCTATGCCTTCTTCTTGATGAAATCCTTTTGCAACCAATCTTGCCTTCAATGTGTTTAATGATCCATCAGAATTGAGTTTAGTTTTTAATACCCACTTGCAGCCAAGTACATTCATATTTTCTTCTGCTGGAACCAAAGTCGAGGTGTTATTCTTTTGTAATGCCTCCATTTCCGTTGTCATAGCCTTATGCCAACCTTCATGTTGTAGAGCAGCCTTCACAGTTTTGGGTTCTGATGTATCTCCTTTTGTAGAAATTAACGCATATCTTGGATTTGGTTTTACAATCCCTATTTTAGATCTTGTAATCATATGATGATTATTTTGTGCATTCAGCTGAATTACAGGTTCAATAACAGAAGTTGAGTCAGTGATATCTTCTGATTCTGAAACATGATTATCAACATGTTCTGAGGTAGATGAAGCAACAATAATTAAATGAGGTGGTAATTCATACCTAGGTCTTTGTTCTGAGGTTTGAACTGGAATAGAGACTCCTTTAATCCAAGCCTGAAACACTGGAGAGAAAGGAAGTGATGAGTCTGTTACTAAATGAAATACTCCCTCTGAAATGGGAATAATTTCTCATCAAACAAGGCATGTCTTGTGATGAAAACCTTTCTAGTTGGTAGATATAAACACCTATATCCTTTGTATTTGTCATTATAACCCAGGAATACACATTTAAGAGATCGTGGCTCAAACTTGTGTTGTGAGTAAGATCTTAGGCATGGATAGCAACAACTTCCAAAGACCCTCAATGAAGTATACTCAAGCTCCTTTCCAAATAGTTTAGCATATGGACTTTGATGATTTAGAACAACTGTTGGCAGAAGATTGCTCAAAAAATTTGCTGTAAAGAAGGCCTCTAACCAGTACTTAAGAGGTACCTTTGAGTGAAATAGCATTGAAAGACCAAGCTCTATAATTGTTCTATGCCTCCTTTCAGCCAACCCATTCTGTTGAGGTGTTGCTGGGCATGAAATCTGATGTATGATCCCTGAATCACTTAGATGTTGCTGAAATGATTTACTAATGAACTCTCCACCACCATCACTTTGAAAATTTTTTATCTTAGTTGAGAGTTGATTTTCAACCAGTTTCTGAAAAACAATGAATACATGTTGAAAATCTGATTTTCTTTTTAGTGGATATAGCCAACAAAATCTTGAAAAATGATCAACAAATACTGCATAATAACGGAATCCTTGAACTGATGAAATGGGAGCTGGTCCCCATAGGCCACAATGTATCTTTTCTAATGGTGCAGAAGCAGAAAATTCAGAATCAGCAAAAGGTAGTTTAGTAGATTTGCTCATCTGACAGTGTTCACATAACAAAGGTGACACATATCTAGAAATTGCTATTGATTTGTTCTTCTTTAGAAGTTGCAGAACTTGATTGTTTGGATGACCAAGTCTCTTGTGCCAAATTTCATCCGTTGTTGCTTGTTGTCTGATAGAATACAGGGCCTGATTCTCAACATTTTTCAAGAAATATATTCCATCACGTTTGCTTCCCCTTGCCAGAACCATCTGTGTTTGCTGATCCTTAATTGTGACACCATCATTGTCAAACACAAAATAGCAAGGATTGTCTGATGTAAGTTTTGAAACAGACAGTAAGGATTTCTTTATTGAGGGAACAACTAAAACATCCTTAAGAGGGATCATACCTGCAGAGGTTGAGACTGAGCTTGATCCAATATGAGTAATGAGTAAGAAGGTACCATCACCAATCATTATTCCATCTGATCCAGTATAAGGAGTAACAGATTGTAGATGCTATGTTGAGGTAGTGATATGTGCAGAAGCTCCTGAATGAGGAAACCATTCATCACCTGATTGACTTGAAACCTGAAGGGCTGAGAGTGCCTGTGGAATATCACTGCTTTGAAAAGAGTTATCAAATCGATGCCAGCAACGAAGTGCATCATGACCAATTTTTCCACAAATCTGACAAGTGGATTTTGTAGAATTATTCTGCTGTTGCATATTCTGGTTTCTTGACAAATTTTGAGAGAAAACTTGCTGATGGAAACCTCTACCTTGAGTTGAATATGATCCATTTCCTCGTCCTCTGTTATAACTTGATCTATCCCTTCTACCATAAAAACCATTTCCATTTCCTCTACCATAATTTCCATTATGTTCACTATAACCATAACCAGATTTCTGAGCTGTGTATGCCAAATGTGGTGATGCTTCAGACATAAATGATGAAGAAGAATTCAAAATCAAACTGGTTAGCTGAGAAACAACATCATCATAGGTAGGGAATGGTGGTTTATGAATGGATGTTTGTATACATGTGGAGAATGCCTCATATTCTTGTCCAAGTCCATGTAATAAACGAAAGATCTTCATAGGTTCTGCTACTGGTTTTCCTATGGAATTAAGTTTATCACAAATACTTTTACATTCTCTCAAGTATTCTGACATGGTTTTTCCATCCTTAGTCAGTAGTTGAAGTGATGCTAAAAGATCAAATTCCCGTGCAATAGACCTCTTGTTGAAGTGTGAAATAAGAGAATTCCATACCTCAAGTGTGGAGTCTAATCCAATCACATAACTGAATACCTCTTCTGATAGTGTGCCGATGATCCAAGACTTAATCAGCTGATCAGTCTGTAACCATGCGTCATAGCTTGGATTTGGAGCTGTTGTATTGATTCCATCTTGTTGTACAATGATTGTTTCAGATGGACGAACTATGGTTCCATCAACAAATCCAAGTAATTTTTGGCTGCGTAGAAGTGATTCTACTTGTGCTTTCCAGAAAAGAAAATTTGAGTTTGTGAGTTTAAGTGTAACAAAATTTGAAATGTTGACATGAATTGGAAATGGATAGGTTGCTTCTGCAATTGCCATGATCATAGATATTTGTTACCCTTGATCTAGGGCTCTGATACCATGAGAAAATGTATCAAAGGATGAAAGAAGAGGAGGGAAGAACAAAGAGAAGTTTCTGTAAAAATATTTTCATTCATTTCAACATAAACCAATACCGTGTAATCTTGTAGTATTTATACAACATTTTGAAATTCAAAAATACAATTCTTAGCTAATATTCTATCCCCTCCAATGCTGTAAATCTGTTGTGTAACAAACTCAGAAACACCCCTACACTTTCTTCCTTCACTAGCTCAACCTGCAGTCTGTTACACGCGCCTTTTTCCTTAGGAGACGAGCGTCTGTTCTTCAAACATGTATAACCTTCAGAGTCATGTGGAGACTCTGTCTTCTTGAGAACTCCAGAGTCCATAGGTTTAATAGGGAATTCACTCAGTTTCAGATGTTATGTTGCGTGAAACATCCCGTACAACACAAATATTGGGTTGATCAACGCGAGAAAAGTGAAGACGTAGTTTTTGCTTGACCTGAGTGAAATGAAACTTAGTCCAGCCCCGTCCTAGACTTAGTCAAGTTATTTGAATTTTGAATGGTTTGAACAAGTGATCGATCTAACTCAAATGTAAAAGTGGCATGTTATCGACGTGGAAGAAACGAGATTTATGTTGAAAAAACGAGAAAGAGATCAACAAGTTCATAAAACTAAACATTCTCTTCATCTACTTTTTTTTTCATAGCTCTTTTATATAATGTGATGCAAGTAGATTTTTGTTTAAATTTACAATTTTGTATATTAGATTGGTTATGACTAATACATCAAATTTATTCTTTGTCATCTTTTGTTTAATGAATATGTTTAATCGAATTCGATTCATGGTGGCCATGTGAGTTGAAATGTTCAATGAATTTATTTTGATAGACATATCAAATAGATCATGTGTATGGAATAAATCCAGTCAATCATAGATAGAGATAGAACAAATGGTTTAGGAATTGATATCGATCATTCATGCATTCAATATTTAGCTCGTTCATAACAAAAAAATAGGAAATTTTCAACGTATATATCCGTTGGAAATGACTATATTTTCGTTGGAAAATGTCATTTCCAATGGATTTCACCGGATTTAGAGTTGTTGGGAATCGATCCTTGAAAATCCATATCTGTTGCGATTTGCAACGACAGTGCAATAAATAATATCCATTAATAATTGTCAATTGAATGCAATGGATATATCCGTTGAAATATTGCAACGAATGCTCGTTGCCATAATGCAACAAATGTCTGTTGAATGACCATTGGAAAACAAAAATGGTGGGAATTTAAAATAATTCAATGGATTCCCGTTGGCAAAAATGGCGGGAGTCATCAACGAATATCCATTGAAAAAGAAACGGGGGAAATTTAGAATACTCCGACGGATGCTCGTTGAACATGTTGAAACTTTTTAATAGGTTTCCATTGAGAAACTGGTGAAAAAAAGTCAAATATTTTTTATAAAGTTTAATATAGATAAAATTTATGCAAATTAAATTTTTTTTACTACATATCATCTAAATCGATAGTGACGTCTTCATCCCTGTGCTTGTCAACGCCTCTTGAAGGGGCTGCATCGAATTCGATAATTGGTTCTTATCTCAACGTTGTTACCTCCGGCGGTTGTGGTGGCTGATACGCTCAACCGGTCATCAATTCGATGATACTCTCCATGTGATGCATCTGCGCTCGAGTATCTCGAAGTTCATCTTGTTGCTCAAAGTGTAGTCTTGAGTTGCTCGATGCATCGTTCTTGCGTGTAAGTCTCTTGGACCACAAGGGATACCATCGTGATGTCCTCGACGATATCTTTTTGTAGCGAACCTAGATCGTATAGACACCTCTTTTACGATCTAATAGACTGCATTATAAAACACATTAAAGTTAGTATATCATTATAAATACTTTATTAATTTAAAAATTATAATAGCAATAATCTTATTATATACCTCTAAATAAATTTTATCTTTTTCTAAAGGATTAAGATCGTCGGGAGTTGAACTGATGGCTTGTGATTGCTATGTGATCTTTTCTATCACAGCTCTAACCGTCCGTTCTACCCAAGGGTCGAACAACTCAGGTTCGTCAACTTCTTCCCCGAACAATGGATTTTTTCTTGGTGTAGTCTCTACAACCAGTTCAAGAAGAGTCGTTTCCATTCTCATCCTCTTCATCTGTAACATTATAGTAACATGAACAGTTAACAATTTTATATAACAATAAATTTAAATTATTAATATAAATAAATTTTACCAATTATTTTTTCTTTTAGGAAATGACTTTGATCCTTAGGTATGGCGATGCAGACCATTCCAAGAACCTTCTCGTCGTATTGATATTTTTTTGCCTTCTCGCTTTTGGCATTGAATTTCTCTAACTCCTAATATTGGACGAGTTGGTTGAATACCTCGTCTGTTGTCTATGTCCATTGGGCGTTCTTCTTGTAATAGTTGCGGTTGACATTGCTCATCATCAAGTGCAACTGATCTTGCATATCGTGCATCCAAGCGATGTATATGCGCAATGTATCCTTCTTTCGCTATCTATATGTGTGGTACAAAATTAAATATCAATAAATTAATTTATAAATAAAAGTATATAATAATTTAAAATTTAAATTGTATACTAAATATACTTACGATAAATGTACACCACCATCAACGCCGAATAACTTCTGGCATCACCTTCTAGGAGTAATAGAGTTTATCTTGAAGCGAACCTTGGATGATGTTGTTGTTCGTGTGTTTCAGAACATCATCCAAATCAAACCTGCATGTGTAAATCAAATAATTAAATAATATTTATAATTAATTGTAGTACCAATACTGTTAAATAATATCTTACCATAACGTCCTGTCAGGACGTTCAAGATCAATAATATAGACGGAGGGACGCTCCTCAAAACTATCGATCAATATTTCTATATCCTTCATATCATCTTCTTCATCAAATATCGGTGGTACCGCTATAGGTGAAGGAGGCCGATATGGTGGCGATGGATATGGTGGTGAGGCTCCTGCGCAACCCGCCAACATTCCATTATGACTAACATATCGCTGAGCTATCATTGTTTTTATGTGTTTAGAGATTACTTTTGAGAGAAATTGATATTTTGGTTTTGAGATTGTGTTGAAAATAAACTTTTCAACAGTTAAAATACATATTTTTCAACAGACATCCGTTGGAAATTCCAACGGATGCCCGTGGAAATATCTTCACTTTAACGGGCGCAATTAAATGAGATGACTATTGTATTTCCAACTGTCATCTGTTGGAAATTCCAACGGATGCCCTTTGAAATGGCGTGTTCCTGAGTAAATGAACTACATAAATCACTATACGTCTTCGTCCCAACGGGTATCCGTTGCAATTTCCAATATATGCCCATTGGAACACAACATCGAGGTATTATTTGTAGCATAGCCATGATGACTGCTTTCAATGGATGTCCGTTGATAACGGGCAACGGGTGCCCGTTGGTAGTTGTCAACTGGCATCCAATGCAAATTACCAATGGGCATCTGTTGCACCTTACCAACGATCATCCGTTTGGTAAGTAAATCTTTGCAACGGACATCTGTGGGCTGTTATCAACGAATGTCCGTTGAAAATTGAGAATCCCTTAAAAATTCTCTAAGTATTAAAACATAATTAAATGGTTCAACGGGTTTCTTTTGCTTTTATTCAATGGATGCCTGAATATATGATGTAAAAAAATTTAAAAAAGTTTGATATTAAAATTATATAATTCACATTATTCTTAGGTTGATTCTTCGATTGACGAGTCCTCCTTCAATTGTTCATTGAATTCATCAGCATATTCATGTTCTGCATCTTCTAGATCAACGTCTTTATAATCGTAGATGCATTCTCCATCTATATCAGTTATTACGAGAATGTCCTCTCGATTATCTTTATCAATTAACTGTATCGACTCCGGATGATCGGTTTGCAACAAATCTTTTTTTTACGTGTGCTTATAACTATGTGCGGCTTGATCTTAACTACGGTCCACCACTCATATCTTCGACATTTCAATATATTTGGATACTGCACGTATCATACTTGATCTACTTGATCTATTGTGATGAATAGATGATACTTTCCATATTGTCATGCCGAGTTGATGTCAATTCCTCCTCATCGATTTTTTCCATGTACCACGTCCTACGGTTGGATCAAGCCACTGACATTTAAAAAGCTTTAACTTCAATCTAACGAGACCAAGATATTCCACTTGTAGGATTTGATGCAAAATGTCATAGTAATTATCACCCTCTATTTCACTATTAACACAAATGTCGTACATCTACGTGCTTCTATGTTTTTCGTTTTCGCATGTGTGAAATATGTATTCCGAGTAAACAAAATTGGCCAACACTATACATTTCTTGCAAGACCATTAGCCAAATCTTTTAACCAGATAGGATGTTTCTTATCGGAGTCTTTGACCTATATAAGATAAAAACAAATGAATACTTATAACATAACGTTTTCGTAGTAAATATACGAATATAGGTGTACTTACATTATCTCTCAACCACGAGCCATAATGTTGAACTTTAATTTTCGTACGTTAATCTACATTTAGATGAGGATATTTACCCATTACCTTTTTTATAAAATATCATGTAATAAAAGTATGCCAACATATATTTATATATATTTTAATTTAAAAAATTGATTGTCAACACTTCACACCTGTCGTTAGGTAATAGTTGTTGACTATTTAATAATATATATGTGGGTATGATTATACTCCTCTGCCGTTGGCCAATATTCTTCGAATTTCTCTCATGTACGTCCAATTGGTGTAAAGATCTCAGGAATTGTGCCAAATTGAGGATTATATTGATATAGATAGTTTGTGTGATTTTCCGCTCAGCGTCTTTGTTTCATTAAAATATATGACTTGAAATAAAATATGCTAAAATATGTGATTTCTTTCAACAAGTATTGTTTAACAATAGATCCTTCAACCACCACTACAAAAAAACACGGGATTTCCAACGGACGGGGCAACGGATCCGTCCGTTGGAAAGTAGAACACACGGATTGCAACGGATGACGGGATATTGCAACGGGCAGAAATCTGTTACAAATCCGTTACAATTTGCAACAGATTTGTAACGGATACCCTCCGTTAGAAAGTCTGTTGGCAGTCTGACGTAAATTTTAACGGATGGCAACGGAAACCATCCGTTGGCCGTTTCCGTTGGAACGTCCGTTAGAAAACTTGGCAACGGTCGTCCGTTGCAATTTGTAATGGATGCCCGTTAGAAATCGCCACGGATAACCGTTGATTTTGTGAATTTCGAGGGCACCGGTTTAAATAATTTTACGTGAACCTACAACGGCTATCTGTTGCAAATTGCAACGGATGTCCGTTGGAACATAAACTATTTAGATCTTACCAAAGAGTGCATCAAACCATCAATAACAAAAACATTTTCGAGAAAATGTCGTCGTCTTCAAATATAAATATATATAGATCAAGGGAGTGGATGTATAGAAGAGAAGATCTTGTAACCGAAGAGATTACGCAATAATTCTTACACGAGCAATTCATATTCATGAGTTTTGCATCGATGCAGCCTTTGTGTCAAGAACGTGGGACAATGTTATGTCCATGCAAAAGATGCAAAAACATGAAGTATCGAAGTCAAGAAATTTTTTGCAAACATCTGTATAAGGTGGGGTTCGTTGAAAATTACGAAATTTGGTTTTTTCACGGCGAAGATTGCGATGTTAGAGATAGTGTGCAAGATGCACAAGTACAACG
>CM071873.1:29510146-29533871 GCA_036759665.1 Gynandropsis gynandra
TTCCTGAGCTGTTTACACCGATTGGACGTACAAGAGGTAAATCCGATGAATATTGGTTAACACTAGAGGATTATAATCATGTCCACACATATATACTACTTAATTGTCAAGAGTTATTACCGTTCGAAAGGTATGTACATGGTACATATTATAATTTCAATCTTTATATTTATATATATATGAAAATGTAACGTATTTTCATTATTCAGGATATTTGACGAAGAAGTGCTTGGTACATATCCTCATCTAAATGCAAATGAACTCACAGACATGAAAGTTCAATATTATGGATCGTGGTTTAGAGACTACGTAAGTACTCGTATACACATCTATTTAGATTAATTTCATATAAGAGTATTAATTGTTTTTTTTATACATACAGGTGAAATGTTCTGATGAAAGACTTCCTACGTGGATAAAAGATTTGGCTAATGGTCCCGCACGAAATGTCATGTGTTGGCCAATCTTGTTTACTCGCGGCTACACGTTTCACACGTACGAACACGGAAAACATAGAAGCACATACAACTATGGCGTTTGCGTTAATAGTGATATAGAGGGTGATAACTTCTACGGTATTTTGAACCAAATCATACAACTTGAATATTCCGGTCTCGTTAGGTTGAAGGTTATGCTTTTTAAATGTCAGTGGTTTGACCCAACCGTAAGACGTGGAATACGAAAAAACCGTTGGGGAGGAATTGACGTCAACCCGGCACGACAATATGGTAAATATGATCCATTCATCACAATAGATCAAGCAGATCAAGTATGTTACGTGCAATATCCAACAACATTGAAACGTCGAAGAGAGGAGTGGTGGTCCGTAGTAAAGATCAAGCCACGAGGGATCATAAGCTCTGATGACAAAGAAGATCCGTTGCAACCCGATCATCCGCAACCGATTCGTTTAATTGATACCGATCGCGAGGAGATTCTTGCGAGTAATGTAAATGACGTATAACGTCAATGAACGATGTTTCACGTTTAATGTATGATGTGTAATCGAATAATCGAAATGTTAATACAATCGAACATTTTATATAAATGATGTTTGATGTATAACAAATTAAAATAATGTAATACCAATGTTGACGGTTGCCTGTTGAAAATATTAACGGTTGTTGAACCACGAATTCGCACCCGACACTTAGAAAAAATTTCTGAATTTTCAACACTCCCAACGGACATCCGTTGGCACGAGCAACGGACGACCGTTGGAACGTTATCAAGGTTAATTGACGCCACGTGTTGACGCCACGTGTTTGTTTCCAACGGACATCCGTTAGAATTCCAACAGACATCCCTTGGAAAATGTAATGAGGACTGCAGAAATTGCAGCTTTTCCCAACCGTTTTTCAGGTTTCCAACGACCGTCCATTGGAAATTACGACGGATGACCGTTGGAAGGGCAGACGAGCCGCCTTTTAGCCGTCCATCGCCTCGGGAATATGCATTCCCAACGGTCATCCGTCGCAATTTCCAACAGACGGTCGTTGGGAATGCGAAACATCGCGTCAATTTAATCCTTCCGTTGTGATGACGTATTTTCCAACGGTCGTCCGTTGGAAATTCCGACGGATGACCGTTGGAAAATCCTATATATATATTATGACGGAACTGTTCTTATTTCAACATCATAATAAATCCAGAATTCAAAACATTACAAGAACTTAGAAAAACTAAGGCCTAGACGATTTATAGGATCGGGGGGCATGTTGGCCGGTTCCGCGGGAGCGCCTCACCCTCCGCCACCACCACCATATCGTCCTCCGTCTCTAGTATCGGCACCGCCGATATTTGTCGACGAGGACGATATGGTAGACATCGATGCATTGATCGATGATTTCGATGGGCGTCCAACCCTTCCGATCATCGATCCCGAACGTTCTCCTGGAACGTTATGGTAAATTGTATATAATTGTATTTAATTTTATTTAAATTTCATAACTATTATCTAACTTTTTAATTTTAACTTTGTTTGCAGCGTTCATACATGCAGGTTCGATTGCGCCTAATGATGAACGGTGCAAAGCGCAACTATTACGCCAACAACAGCAAACCGCGATGGGCAACCGAAGCGGTGTTCAACAAAATGATTGTGCACTGGGAGTCCGCGGCATTCAAGGCCAAGAGCGAGAAGGCCAAACAAAATCGCTACGGTGAGAAGGTTCCTGGAGATGGTCCGCATTGCCATACTTCGGGATCAAAATCCTTCATGAAGCGAAAAAAAGAATTGGTAAAGTTTTAGTTATTTAGATTTTTTAATTACTTAAATATTTATCTAACAAAATTTCTTTTATATCGTAGATGCAACGGATGGGAAGAGAACCGACTCTTCTTGAAGTGGTATTAGAAACCCACGCAAAGAAGAAGTCGGTTGTCGGGGAAGAGGTCGCCGAACCGGAACTCATCGATCTTCGAGCGGCCCAAACCGTGAGAGCTGTGACGGAGAAGATTACACAACAATCTCAGGCTTTCGGTTCAAGCCTCGACGACCTCAGTCCTTCACAAAGGACCAAATTTATTTAGAGATAAAATATTATTATTTTAATTGTAAATTATTAATCAAATAATTTATTAAAATCTAACATTACTCTTATTTGTCTTGTAGTTGGTGAGACCATATAAGGGACGTCTATACGGTCTCGGAGCGCTTCAAAAGGATATAATCGAGGACGTCACGCCGGTACCTCCGTCGGTGCAAGAGAGTTTTTCACAACAACGGCGGATCGAAGATCTCGAATCACAACTTCGAGAAACTCGAGCTCAAGTGGCGCAACAAACATCTCAAATACAACAATTGGAGAGCGTCATTGAGTTGTTGTCGGGCCAGGTGAGGGGATCAACACTGCATCAAGAACCAGGGCTCGATTCGGATGCAACTCCGTCTAGAGGTGGTGGTGATGGCGGGAATGATATCGACGCAACCGACCTAAACGATATGTAATAGGAAATAGTTTTAATTTTTTTATTTTGTAATATAATTTTAATATTTTTATTAAAAATATTTTAGTTTTAAAAATATTTTTTTTTCAAATTTTCCAACGGGCATCCGTTGGCAATGCTAACGGTCATCCGTTGCACCGTGTTTCCCGCCAAATCTTTTCCCACCATTTTGCAATGGACATCCGTTGGCCAAGCTAACGGGCTTCCGTTGGAATACATTTCCCGCCAAATCTTTCCCGCCAGCTTGCAACGGGCGTCCGTTGCTATTTCCCGCCACATGGTAATGGATGTCCGTTGCAAAAAATGATTTTTCCTCGCCTAATTTGCAACGGACAGCCGTTGCTTTCCAACAGTCGTCCGTTGCAAGGTTGCAACGGTGATCCGTCACAACGTTTTTCAACGGGCGTCCGTTACTGTGTTTCCAACGGAGGAATCCGTTGTCAGTCCGTTGCAAATTTGTAACGAATATTATCCGTTGACACGCCGTCGCGAATTGCAACGGATCGTCATTTGCAACGAACTTTTTGCAACGGACGGAAATCCGTTGGCGTCCGTTGGAAACGACTGTTTCCAACGGATTTTGGGCGCTTTCCAACGGATATGTCCGTTGGAAAGCGCCAGTTTTTTTGTAGTGCACTGGTTAATTTTTTGCATTTTTCTTTAGATGAAAGAAAAATATTTCGAAAAGATACATCCATCTGAATTAAACTGTGAGACCGAGTATTACCTTATCTAGTAAATGTATTGGAAAATATTCCTTGACATTGAAAAAGGAAGGCGGATTTTTTTTCCAAAGAGCATAATACTTCAGAGATATTGTTTTATTAATTCCAATTCATTCCTTTTTTAAATTTCTTGAACATATATCTTTGAAAACTATGCTAATTCTCTATAGCTCAACGTGAACGTTTTCTGGTAAGAGCTCAACAAATGCAATTGGAATGAATCAATGCAGAAAACGTGACAATCATGACTTTTCAAATCGATCAGCCTCGAACCCGCAATATCCTCACTCCGAAAAATATTCGATGCATATCCATCGGGAAACTTAACGTCTTCTTTTAACCTCCTTAATAATGTGTTGTTTCATGACCCACACAATCAGAATATTGGGATAGGTCCCTTCCATCTCGTAACTCCAAGTCAGGTCTTCAACATATTGTCTTAAAATCTTTTTTTGATTGTATATTATCCTTCATTTTTCTTGTCACATTAAAAAACAATGTTGATGATGTTATCGAAATTTTTTTGGATATGCATAACATCCAATTTATGACACAATATCAGTGATTTTCAATATGGTAGTTCCAAAAAAAATACTACGTTTATATCACTTATGCCATTCACCTTGGCTCTTTGGTTTCGGATGCCCATGATATCCAACGCATTCTACCGATTCTTGTAAATCTCTCATCGTGTTAATCGTTCATAAAGGAATTACATTCCTGTTTGCATGCACGGTGCATGTTCTTTTTTTACTACGTTCTTTCGAAAATATTTTTTTTATCTTTTCTTAATATATGTCCACGGGAAAGAATCTTTTATGACAATCAAACCAACATGGTTTCTTCACATGTACTAGTCGAAAGGAATTTGTGTCCTCCATACAATATAAATATTCCATTCTCTAGTGCGTAACATTCCATAGGAAGAAGAGTCACTAATTGTCCATAACAAGACCACTTTCATTATGAAATTTTGCTTCGTATATTCACGTCATAAGCAAGAAATTCATTGTTTTACAAATCTCTTAATTCATTAAAGGTTACAAAAATACATCAAAATTTTTGTTCGGATGTTCTGATCTTGGAATCAGTAACGTCAGAAACATTACTTCTCTTTTCAGACACATATCGGGAGGTAAGTTATGCGGAGATAAAATCAACGACCACAGAGAATATTGACTTATAAATTGTCTATATGGACTAAGACCATCGGTGCACAGAAAAAGATGAATATTTCTCGTTTCATATGCAAACTCATTAAATATTTCATTGAAATCTTTTCAAGCCTTACCATCCGATGAAATATTTCTTCGGAGCTTGATTATTTTTCGGTAAATATTCACACATGGTTTTGCAAAATGAATCCATGCATCATTCTTGAGGACAAAAATAAACGAGACTCACCTTCACGCAAACATTCATATATAGATTATTTTACCGAATCCATTAGGTTGAAAAATTGGTTTGCCACATTGTTTGGAATCTTTAGAAAAGCATTTGACACCACTTCCACATATGGATTGACCGTTGATTCTTCATAAAGAACTTTTTCATTTCTTTCTATTTCTTGTGCTTCTTGTACAATATCTCTAACGCCAAAAGTTTCACCGTGAAATAACTAAATTTCGTGGTTCTCTACGAAACCTACCTTGTAAAGATGTTTGCAAATAATTTCTTTAATTCAATACTTCATGTTTTTGTATCTTTTGAAGAGAAATAACATTTTTCCACATTCTTGACGCAAAGGTTGCATCGACACAAAACTCATGAACGGCTCTAATCCGTGTAAGAATTCTTGAGTAACTTCCTCGGTTATGGGATTTTTTCTTCTATACATCCACTCTCTCATTCTGTATATATCTCTATTTGAAAAATAAGAAATTGATTAAAAATCCATTTCGTGTTGATGGCTTGATGATAAAAGGTTCGAGTTCGATCAATAAATAGTGAATTTTTCAACGGTTTCTTGTTGGTAATACCAATGGATGCCTGTTGAAATACAACGTTAAATTATTCCAATGGCAGCCTCGAAATTTTAAACATTCCAACGGAATTCCATTGAAAAGTAAAATGGATACTCGTTGCTATTTGTGACGGGCATCCGTTGGACACAAAAGTTAGGTTTTCAACGGGCTTTCAACGGAACCGTGCAATGAATATATAATCCATTCTCGTCCATTGATAATTACAAGGGAGTACATTGGATTTATGGCCATTGATAATTTTCCAAAATCTATTACAATCCATTGGGATCATTATCATTATCAACGGACGGATCCAGTGATCCGTTCGTTGATATGTGACTGTTTTTTGTAGTGATTTGATGGAGATATCGTGACTTACTTGATATAAGAAATAAATTCTCTTATTAGAAACAAAATAACATGTTTAGAAGTGAATCTATCATATCAAGCAAACCCCGAACCCTGCATATTATATCTCCATCGTATATAAAACATAATTACAATGTATTATACAATATAATTTTAGGTTAGATACTACATTTGCACGTTTTTCATGTCCACAAATATTTTAGAAATCGTATTTAGATCATTTAATTCTTTGTGTTTCATCCTGATACTACATGATCGTGTCCTTGCGATAGTTTAGTCTATGTGAACATTATTAAAACTTGTGATGTAAACCGATCACCGCTATATGATACATCACTAACTAAAACTTCATAACGTTTTGATAAGTCAAAAAGTGCAATGTAACACTACTTCATCATTGTAGCTTCTAATTCTTCAAGATCTCTAGTATATGAAAATCAAAATTGCGAGAAACAAAGATTCAAAATCTTCCATGATTCCAAACTATTTGGCTAAATGCTTCAAACCTTATATATCATTTTTAACTAGCAATATGTCATACAGATACATCACAAAGATAATAACATTGCTCCTAGTAATCTTCTTGTACACACACGACTCTTTTTCGCATCTAAAAACAATATTTTTTTAACTACCTTGTTAAATCAAAGGTTCCAACGATCAGCAGCTTGCTCAAGTCTATTTATGGAGCTTTGTAGATTGCATACCATACTATCTATAGAAAAGAACGAAAAATCCACATATTGAGTCATATAGACATCTTTCTAGAGCTCTCCATTCAACAAATTTGTTTTCATGTCCATCTACCTTATCTCATAGTCATGCTACTTCGCAATCAAAAGCAGAATCCAAATAGACTTGAGCATTGCCACAAAGAAAAAGTTTCTTCATAGTTAATTCCTTCATATTGACTATACCCATTGGCAACAAGACGGGTTTAATAGGTCTCTACCTTTCCATCCACTCTAATCTTAATCTTGTAAACCCATTTACAACCAATTGGTCTAGAATTCGATCGAGGTTCTACTAAATTATATTCATAATTCACCTCATTGTTTACATTTCAAATGCCATGGCTTGCAACCATTTTTCAATGTCAAAAGTTTTCATCAATTCCTTAAAAGTGAGTGGATCCTTATCAACATGTTTCCTCTCCTTTTCTTGAACCATTAGGTTTAATCTATCAGGCGCATGCCGAGAATGTGTCGACCTTCGGAGAGGAATGTGTACTACAGGTACTATCTCAAAAGAATCTTGTTGTAAAACAAGTTCCTGAATTGATTCCATAACTTGTTTTGGATCTTTAACATTTGAAGATGGAACTCTCCCATTCAACCACAACTCATGGAGCATCTCATGCTCCTGAGCTTGTGTCGGTTCTATAGATTTTTAAATCTCATTAAGAACTATTTTCTCACCATAGTATCATTTCATAAGAAACTCTCTTTCAAAAAATATCACACCTCTAGCCTTAAACACCTTGTGTTGAAAGGGATATCCTATAAATTAGGGTTGTATTATGGTTCGGGTTTTAAAAACCGAACTGAACCGAACAAAATTATGGTATTTCGGTTCGGTTTGGGTATACTTAAAATCTCCGATCGGGTATGAATATATAAAACCCGTTGGATTTGGTTCGGTTCGGGTAATAACCGAAAACAACAATTAACCGAATGATTATTGAAATATATTAGTAAAAAAACCTTAGCTCCTAATTTCATCTTCTCTTCGCGTGGTTTTTCTTCTTTCCGGTTGGTTTTCTCCTACACTTCACCTATCAATTCTTCAAGCAAACTTTAAATCCCCTAGTGATTATTCTTCAGGTTTGTGCCATCTTCGCTGATATTTTTCCATATAACTGTGGAGAATTTTTAGAGTTATTTTTTAGTGAATGATAATTTTTTTAGATTTAAATAAGTTAATGTTTTTAAGATATTATCCTTGTAATATTCAGTTATGTTCATTTTTTTTATTTTTCTATTTTTTCTATTTTTATATCTAAAGTTTTTTCTTACACAAGAGTAATTTCATCTTAGATTTTGAAGAAATCGAGCTAATAAATAATAACCGAACTAAACCTAATTATTTAGAGTTCATATTTTATTTTGGTTATTCTTTTTTATACATATAACCGAACCAATTCATTATAAAACCAAACCAAACCGATTTAAATTGGATCATAATTTGGTTATTATTTATAGAAATCCGAATAACCCATACGCATCATAACCGAATTGAAACCCAAACCAGAAACCGATTTGGCCTGGCCTACTATAAATAAAAACTTATCGAACTATCGTTAAGATTATCCAATTGCAATCTAGCTGAGCAATTCTTGTCGATCATTTCTGGCCAAGCAATTTTTCGTCGAGTAATTCTGGTCGAGCATTTTCAGCTCCTTTAAATTCTTGCTCCTATTGGTTTCATCTACTTACAAATACCTCTTATAGTCGTGCTTTAATTCTCCTTAACATCCTCGTGGAGCTGTTACTCATGGTGAGTGAATATATCCCAAAACTCTTTTTTCTTGACCCTCGTTGTTGGTTTTCGTTTGACTTTTGATGGTCCGCCATCCGCCCGCACCAACATGATATGCGTGTTTGGACAGTCTTTGGTATAATGACCTTGAACCTGACATTCGAGACAAATAATGTCATGACTATGAATAGGAATTTTTTTGGTACCTTGTGCTCTCAATCTCGATGTCTCTTTGTAAGTTCCTCGCTTTGACTCCCTAGCACCAATCATTATGGACATTGATTCTTTTGTCTATGATGATGAGTAGGTACAAATCGATGTCACATCACTGCAAACATTTCATCCGAAGTCACTATTGGTTTTTCTCTTTTCCACCAACATGAACGAGTAAGTTGATCCCACCATGTTGGTCCACAGTCGCTAAACTTTGTTGATGCTAGTTTCACCTTCTTGAGTTCAAAGTATTGATAGCAGTCGAAATCCATCTATATCTTCCACTCCCACTCTAAATAAGCTTTTGTATCGCTCCAACTATTAAACATACGAATCTCCATATTAATACTGCTCATGTCAATATCGATTCAATCCCTCGCGTGTTGGTTGTGCCTCATAAGACGATCATACTCCTCTCTAGAATTTCAACATACTCATCCTCATCCATGTCTATAGAGCATGGATTACGAGTTATGTTTGGTCTCTTCCATTGTGGCTCTCCATATACTACTACTTCCACACAAACAAGTCATTGGTTGGCATTAATGAATTCTTGTATCACTCTTCTGAAATTGCCCATCACCAATTGCAATTGTATTTGCCACTCAGCGCCTCCCTTATCTTGCGGTGGTTCATCGCAATGGTTCCTAGAAATGAACATCAGAAAAATAACAAAAAAGATGAATGAAAGAGAAGATAAACATAGCTAACAATCTCTTACAAAATGTTTATCACTCAATATGTTTTCACTCTCTCTCCTATCTACTCCTCAGTTTCTCATTTTTATTTAATTTTGAACTTAAGAACGACTCGAAGTGAATTCCCGAAAAATTTAAACTAAATTTTGAAGTTACAAAAATATAACACCGATACTACGTCTAAGATTTCTAGTCTATGATATTTCTATTTATTATCTAAAGAGTGTGCCTATTTTCTTATATATCCCTCCCATTTTTTCTATTTTTTGCTTCTTTTTCTACTTTTTTTTTCGTTTTCCGTTTTACCCTTTTCTGTTGGGTTTTTTGTGTTTTCCTTTTTTTTCTTTTTTTTCTTTTGTTTTCTTCCTTTCCTATTCTCTTTTTCCATTTTTCATTTTGTTTTCTAAAACGATAAAAACCAATATTATTTAAAATAATATTGAATCAAATGATAGGAAAAATTGAAAATTGATAAACTAATGCAATAACGGGGTTTTAATACTACTAACGTTCTAAAGTTAAAAGTATAGAATCAAACTAAAATATCCTAACAACTCGATCTCATAATTTGAAATTTGTCTTACCTAAGAAAAGACATCCCAAAATCCAACTGCAACTCGATTAGAAAATCCTAAACTTAGCGAACAACGCCATAACACTTGTGATCTAGTGTTGATAAGTCAATTAATACTCAGAATCTCTCCAAGAAATCGGTAGCTCAATCTTACAAAGTAGCAAAGAATAAAACTCTTAATTGATTAAATTTTAGTTAAAATGTCATTAAATGGGCCTCAATTTATAAAAACCAAATAATAATGGAAAATTGAATAAATAAACTAACTTAACAAAACTTGATAAAATCGCTAGGTCAAGCAGTATAAGCGCTCTGTCGAGCTCCGCATAAGTTTTAACCCTAAAATTCAGAACACTAAAATATGTTGATCTAGAGAAATCTCTCGAATCGAGTGATTCTGGTCGAGCATTTTCAGCTTTTTCAGATTATTGCTACTATTGTTCTCCTCTTTTTGTAAAGACCTTGGATAGTCTTGCTTTAGTGCTACTTGACGTCCTCGTGGAGCCATGACTCATCTTTTCAAGTCCATGTGAGAAAACACGTCTTGAAGCTCCTTTGCTCTGATCCTCGTTGTTGGTCTTCGTGTGACTTGTGGTGGATCCAGCATCTCGTTGTCATCACATGGGTTGACTATCATGAAACATTTAGTCTGGTGCTCAAAGCGAAAACAATTTTTCTTGTCCTAAACAACTCGATATAAATAATCTTTTTCTCCATGATGACATAAATGAGAAGGTATTCATGTCTAAACCGTTAGATTTTATTGACCGAGATCATCCCTCCTTTGTATACAAACTCAAGAAAACAATTTACGATATCAAGCAAGCTCATGGTACTAGCAACTTTGGAAAGTTTTTGTATCACTAGGGATTGTGAACTTCATGAAAGATGATTCACTCTTCATACTATGGTTAGGTGATATCTGAATATTTGTTCTTATATATGTTGAATACCTTCGTTGACACTAGCAACTCTGTAGTTCATGTCTGCACTTTCATTGATTATTGGCCAACTATTTTCTCTAAAAGACCTTGGAGATTTGTGTTTCTTTCTAGGTGTTAAGGCTACTCGCAATAAAAGCATCATGTTACTCACGCAGAGGAATTACATATTAGATCTTCTTCACGGTATGCACATGACTGATTGCAAATTTGTGTGCTCCCATGGCCTCGTCAAACCATCTCGTTCTCCATGATGGTGAACCACTTGAAAATTCTACAAAATACCGAATTGATGTGGAAAACTTGCAATACCTGTCATTTGTTGGATCATATATCGTTTTTACGATGAATCGTCTACCAAATTCATGCATGCACCAACAATGAAATGAGTACTACACTACCTCTCTAGGAAACTAACGACGCGGATATATGTTCATGCAATTTGTGATGCAGATCAGGGAGATGACATGGATGATTTCTTTTATACATTAGCATATATTGTAGATATTAAATATCATCAATATCTTGGCCATTAAAAAAACAAAAAAGGTTTGTTACATGATCATCCACAAAACCAAAGTGCATATAAATTGTAAGAAAATCAGATGTAGTTGAATGGGTCTTCAATCTCCCCACTGAGCTCAACATCACCTAATTCAAGAATCTCATTATTTATTGTGACAACATTATAGCCATTTATTGATATGCAAATCTGATGTTTCGTCACTTATGAAGCATATTGCCCTTGAATACCATTTCGTCCCGAGCCAAATGCAAACCATTCATCTTCCGAGTATCACATGTCGCTTGATCGCTTCAGCTGATTATTAATTGATCTCCTTACAAAAGTTGTTACCAAGGACACCATTTCACTATTTTTGTATCAAGATAATCCATCTTAACGGTACATTGGGGATGTCATATAACGTACATAAATGTAGTTTCACAAATATCTAAGGTTAATGTATATTTACGCTCGTTTCTTTATAATACAATTAGCACCTATTAAACCTAAAGCTTATATGCTATGCCTCATCTTCTCCACAACATAAATATATATTTTTCACCATGATATCATCCTACAATATTCAGTGGTTAACTGGCTAGATACAAAATTTATAAATTTCTTAATTTGTTTACAAATAAAATTATTATATCTCATCTCATGTTCAATTTTTTGAAAATATAAAATATATTCCCTTATAGACTACCGATTATTTATTGTAATATATATATATATATATTAAAAATTCAACACACATTTTCTTGGAAATTTTAATGCAAAATTTAACCTCCCATGTGACATTGTTCCTTTGAGACAATAACATCATCATCAATATATATATATATATATATATATATATATATATATATATATATATATTCTATCATTAATTAATATATAAATGTTCTATCAAATACTATATTCGGAAGATGTTGATTGCAAGATTTTCGTTGGCCAAACGGATAGTTTTTTTTTTCTTTAAGAATATATCAAATATTTTAGAAATTACTTAACTATTCAACATGATAATAATGATCATGATAGGAAGCATTAACATTAACATTGATGATTATGTAAATTAACTAAGAAATTGAAATACAAAATATCTTATTTTGCTCCATATTTATCTTTAAATAAATTAATATTAAATTCTAATTACATAAAAAATGTAATACTTCTTTATAGTTTTTTATGAAAATATAAAACAAATAAAACATTGATCACTTTCCTCTCTCCCTCCTCCCTCCTCACTTTAAGTTCCACATTGAATCTTCTTCGAACCTCTCAAAATTCCTTTTTATTTTGTTTTATAAAATACATGCTTTTTGGAGTTAACTAATTCTTTTGTCCTTTTTTATTTGTCAGCCACCAAGTCTTCGTCCATCTTTTCATACTTGCATGTTTCTTTCTATTAACACGTCGCCATCATTTAAAACAAATTAATATACCGAAATTAATATCGTCAAAATAAACAATTCTTGCAGACAAAGTGGATCCTAAAATTTTTGGTATTTCATTTCAATTATAAAAAGAATATAAATTTATGCTTTTCCACAAAATCTTAAAATTTAATTTAATTTTATCATGTTGAAAAATATATTGACATAAAAATTTAGTTTCGTGCAAAATATAGAATGTAAAATTAAATAAGTGCTAACTACGAAGACAACAACAATAACTTTTTTTTTCAATTTGAATTTATACTAGTCTTGTATTTCAATTTATTTTTCTTTGGTTAAATAAAGGTTTTTGTTTTACTTTTTAAAACTTAAAACTCCTTTTAGTTGAATTATCCAATTTTATCTAATTTAAAGTGATTTTATATGTTTTCATTGTAAATTTGAGTTTATTTAAATTAAACGAAATAGTGAATTTCGATGGAGAGGGTAAATATAGTTTTCTCTTCAAAAGTTGTTAATTTTGTTGAGATGCATTGTTGTTTACGATTTTTATCATTTTAGGATACGATTTTTTTATTAACGGATATAATTCGTGTGATTGATACGAGAATATCCTTCTAGATTTACTTAATATTCTGATGATATTCTACGAGATATTCTCAATATTATCTGATATCTTATTGAATACTGAAATATTTTCAAAGATTCTACGAATATTCTGCGATATTATATTTTTTTTTCCGTATGATATTGTATACTATAGAAAAAATATTTCGTGATTAATAAAATAACGAGAATTGATTCGACTTCTTTTAAGATGTAGTCACATATTTTATCATGGTATCAGAGTCTAATTCGTCCTAATTTGAATATACCGGTATTGGACCTCCGATTGTGATGTCCACGCTCTAGGACCGAGCCTGGGTGTAAAGGGACTGTTATGATAAGTTGTTTCACATCGTTTAGGACATAAACTTTGGACTCATATATATGGTATTGGACAACCCTAAACTCTTGAGCTAGATTTTAGGATTAGTTAGGTCCAAACCCATATTTGTCATGGTATAAGAGTCTCTTCTAGGGCTTATGTTTTTTTTCTTTCTTTTGATCCATCACATCAAAATTAACTTCTTCGATCGTATTTCGACTCTATTTTTCTCTTTGAAAAGAAAGTAGTTTGTTACATTTTTCTTTGTTGTTCTCCAATATGAATCAAGAATTGAGCTTCCGCTCTAATTTCGACCAAAACCTCGAACAAAAACCCCAAATATAATAAAAAATCATGCATCGACAGACTCCTTCTATCGGCGTTCCACTACTCCGATGACCCACTATTCCAATGACTCGACCCGTTTCCATCAGATCCGATCTTGACTCCTTTCTGCGTTCTGACTGTGATGCCTTTTCAGCGTTCCGACTATGACACATTTTTGGCGTTTACCATGATGATTTTTAGGCATTCCGATCACGACGCCTTTCGGCGTTTCGACCATGACGTCCTTTTCGGTGTTTCGACCTTGACACCTTTTGGCATGATGCCTTTCGGCGTACCAACTATGACGTTTTTTAGGCGTTCTGACCATGACGCCCTTTGTTGGCGTTCTGAACATGATGCCCTTTGTTGGCATTTCGATATGATGCCCTATGGCATTTCGACCATACGCATTTTGGTGTACTGACCCCGATACCCTCTGACGTATCGAACCGCGACGCCCTTCGGCGTACCGAACCCCGACGCCTTCCAGTGTACTGACCCATTGATGTTTTCTTCCAAGTTGGGCGTCCAAAATTTGCATGCTCCAACTTGAAGGAGGGTATTAACAGATATAACCTGTGTGATTGATACGAGAATATTCTCCAAGATCTTACTTAATATTCTGATGATATTCTATGAGATATTCTGGATATTATCTGATATCATATCGAATACTGAAATATTTTCGAAGATTGTACGAATATTCTACGATAATATATTTTTATTTTCGGTGTGATATTTTATACTATATAAAAAATATTTCGTGATTAATAAAATAACGAGAATTGATTCAACTTCTTTTAAGATGTAATCACATATTTTAACGAGAATTTATTCTGATACCATGTCAAATATGGGTTAGACCTAACTAATCCCAAAAGCTAGCTCAAGAGTTTAGGGTTGTCCAGGTACATATATATGAGTCCAAAGTTCATGTCCTAACCGATATGGAACAACTTATCATAACATTCTTTTTCATAGTAAAACTTCAAGAATTCGCTATAACAGTGCATGATAGAAGATTTACATGTTTAAGAAACTTTGCGTAATCTACATTTCTTGCAAGAATATTGATATCATGTAAAATATTGGGTATTATGTTATTTTAGTTTTTTCCATTTCTGTGTTTGTGGTATTGCATTTCTAGATCTTAATTCTCAACAATTGGTATGGAATTCGGTTAGAAATAGACATACCACTCACTAGAAACTACTACTCTTCTACCGTATAATATGTTAATATTGTTGGGAGATCTCGACTTTCCCGCTTCGTGAAGTTAAGATGGGCACTAAGGATTGAAAGAAGAAATGGAAGCACAAGAGTACAATTCTCGAAGTGAATATTCTTCTACTACATAAAATAATAGTAGGATTACAAAATTGACTCACACTCGGTGGCTCACTCAAGCTTGAGGATGGACTCTTCCCAAGCTTCTTCTCTTCTCTCACAAAGAGGCTTTCTTAAGTTTCTTCACTCTAAGTGGCTTCTCTCTTGATCCTTGACTTTTGGATGATTAGAAATGGATGCCACTACTCCTATTTATACTACTCCACCTCCAAATAGATGGTGGAGATTTCTTACATCCAATGGTGGAGATTGATTGTCTAGAATGCTCCACACACTCTAGGAATCTCTACATTCTTCCACCACCTTCTTCATCCTTTCATACTCTTCCATAAGCTTCCACACATCTCTAGAATATTCTAGAGGATTTCATATTTTTCTACACACTTCTAGAGAGTTCTACGGTTCTCTAGAATTCTCCGTAACGTTCTAGATACTTCTACATTTCTTTAGAAATATCTAGAAAGCAACTCTCCAATTAAAGATGGATCAACAAATCTTAGCCCCAAATGACCCCCCCCCCCCAGCCATAATTGGGGGTAACCGAAAGCTTGAAAAAAATCTTCAAACTTCTTTGTTTGTATCACCTTGGTCATCATGTCAGACCAGTTCTCATATGTGAGAACTTTGTCAAGTTGTCTTTTCTTCGAAAACTTCTCGGATCCAATGATACCTAATATCAATGTGCTTTGTGCGAGAATGAAATGTCAAGTTGTTTGCTATGTAAATTGCAATTTGATTGTCACACTTTAAGACATAGCTTTCTTGATCTATTCCCAACTCAAACAACAAGTACTTTATCCACAACATCTCCTTGCAAGCTTCAGTAGTTGCGATATACTCTGCCTCCGCTGTAAATAATGCAACACATTTTTATCGCTTTGACTGCCATGAAATAACTCCCCCTGTAAAAGTAGTCAGATATCCTGATATTGATTTCCTTGAATCAATATCACCATCCAAATCTGCATATGTGTATCATTCTAACATAGGTTTTCCTTTTCCAAAGCATAAACATCTTTTGGAAGTTCTATACAGGTATCGGAGGATCCATTTAACTGCAGCCTAATATTCATTTCTTGGATTAGCCAAGAAACAACTAGCAACACCCACTGCATAGGCGATATCTGGTCTTGTGCATATCATTGCATACATGAGGCTGCCTACTGCAGATGAGTATGATATTCTCGAACTGAACATTCTTCTACTACATAAAATAATAGTAGGATTACAAAATTGACTCACACTCGGTGGCTCACTCAAGCTTGAGGATGGACTCTTCCCAATCTTTTTCTCTTCTCTCACAAAGAGGCTCTCTTAAGTTTCCTCACTCTAAGTGGTTTCTTTATTGATCCTTGAGTTTTGGATGATTAGAAATGGATGCCGCTACCCTTATTTATACTACTCCACCTCCAAATGGATTGTGGAGATTTCTTGCATCCAATGGTGGAGATTGATTGTCTAGAATGCTCCACACACTCTAGGAATCTCTACATTCTTCCACCACCTTTTTCATCCTTTCATACTTTTCCATAAGCTTTCACACATCTCTAGAATATTCTAGAAGATTCCATATTTTTCTACACACTTATAGAGAGTTCTACAATTCTCTAGAATATTTCGTAACATTCTAGAGACTTCTACTTTTCTTTAGAAATCTCTAGAAAACAACTCTCAAATTAAGGATGGATCGTAACAAATATTACTCGAAGACTAGGTTGTATTCTCATTTTGATTTCTTAAGAGCACTAGTGTATAGATTGGACAAGAAATATCACTATAACTAAGAAAGTAAATGTGCAATAAGTCAAATATGTGATCCTTATGTAGTTTCCGTATCAAATTCTGAGAAAGGTGGTTCAAGAGAAGTTTGCATATGTAATTTGAAAGATATTAGAAAATATATGTGTAGAAAAGTCTTTGCACAATCGCATGAACCTAATGTAAATGTTATTAAGTTTCAGAATAGATGATAAAAAATCTATAGAAGAATGATCTAGATTGTTTTTAGAAGTTTTTTTATGAACTTCAGAACTTACAAGCAAAGGTTGAAGAAGAATATCAAATTGTTTACTTGGTAATTCTCTACCACCTGCATATAATCATCTTAAGGATGCGTTAAATTATTCTTAATCAATTACAACTATCGAGGAAGTAAAGGTTGCAACAAGATGCAAGGAAATTGAACTTGGTGCTCTACAAAAGGGACCAAAACTGTTTGACAAAAGCTTAGTAAATAAGAGGAAGATCTAAGAAAAAAAGACGTGATTTTGTTGATTTAGAACCTGAAACAGTATCGTCGGCTCGATCTAAGAAAACACATAATGAATAAGAAAATGGCTTGTTTTCATGGTTAGAAAACACATTCAAACCGAATCTTCATTCTGATGTCGCACATCAGTAGACGCAGAAATGGTTGACTATCAATGTCTATTATGGAAAGATAAGTTGTATTTGGAGGGATTTGTGAGTATAGGATTATCTTATGGGTCTTGATAAAACAACATTTGGTATTATCCATTTGAATTTTTTATCTCGACATTCGTTGCTCGATTTGGATATTGTGTATCATATCGAGTTACAGGACGAAAACTCTCATGGAGTCTCAAAGTTCACTGATGCTTGCGACAATGCTATAAATTTTGCACTCAAAATATGTTTGTCTTGTTTTAATGAAAATGAAAAGATCGAGTTTCTATGTTCCAATAGTGAATGAAAGGGACATGCTTCGAACTCATTTTTTCAAATTTTTAGTTTTTCAAATTGGTGGAGCGATGGACTGCATTAGCGGATGGGTCGTGGTTCTTTTTCACAATCCGCTATCGCGAGCAAGGTTCATGATTTTAGTTATTTTATTCATGTGAATATTGCACAACCATGCCTCATGTCCACTTGAGTCTATTGTCTCTTGTCGCACTGACGAATATACTGTATCAGGTACTTCTCAAGAAGAGTGGTAAACCTTGGTTGCATTATTGAATGTCAATAAGATTGGTACCATTGAAAAACTTTCTGATAAGCTTCCTTCTTATTCTTGGATTATCATTTTGATTTTTGTCATCATTTGATGGGTTATATTTAACAACTCATATTTACAAAAAAAAAACGTGTTCTATTATTCTTCTCAACTAACACTTATAAAATAGAACGGTGTTCTATTAGAAGATGGGTCGTGGTTCTTTTTCACAATCCGCTGTCGCGAGCAAGGTTCGTGATTTTAGTTATTATGTTCATGTTAATACTTCACATGCCATGCCTCATGTACACTTGAGTCTATTGTCTCTTCTATTCTATCTCGTGCTGACGAATATACTGTATCAGATATTTTTGAAGAGTAGTGGCAAACCTTGATTGCATTATTGAACGTCAATAAGATTGGTACCACTGAAAAGCTTTCTGATAAGCTTCCTTCTTATTCTTAGATTATCTATTTTGATTGTTGTCATCATATGATTGGTTATATTTAACAACTCATATTTATAAAATAGAACCTTGTTCTATTATTCTTCTCAACGTATGAACCACATTGGACTATACACATAAACGTTCATATTGGCAACAACTTAATTTTATGTTATTTATTCTTTCTTAAAGGACTTGGTTATAGTCCTATTTCGCTCTCTCCATTATTGGAATAACATTATTGTCTAGTTTACTTTGCTCACAAATTTTCACTCAATTATTGGAACAACATGATTGTCTAGTTCTCTTTGCTCACAAAGTTTTTCTCAATTATTGGAACAATATGATTTTCTAGCTCATTTTGCTCTCAAATTATGCATTGTTTAGGATTGCATTACCAAGATTCTGATTAAAGCAAGTGAACAATGCAACAGTCCTTATTAATTTCAGCTTTGAATTTTACTCGTCGTAGAGATTCTTTAAATAAGATGTGTTATGTTTGAATTTGTGCAAAATAAACGCGTAATTGTTTTTCTATGACTAGTAATAAAACACTAAATATTTTTCAGTTAATTCATTGTGATGTTTGGAGTCTTTATCGTACACCGTCTTTTTATAGAGCACGGTTTCTTTATAATCGTTGACAATTTTTCAAGAGGCCTTTGGGTTTATATCATGACTCACAAGAATGCTATCACTACATATGTTCAAAATTTCATGGTAATGGTTTAAACAATTGGAACGAATGTGCAAACCTTATGAACCGACAATGGCACGAATTTATGTGGCATCGTCGATATTTTCTTGAAAAAATACGTCACAAAATATCATGTGTATATACTCTAAAAAAAATAAAATAGTTAAACAAAAACATAGCTATATTCTCAAAATTACAAGAGCGTTACTTTGTTAGTCTCATCTACCAATTGAATTTGGACAAAAAGTGTTTTTTACAACGGTTTATCTTATCAGTAGAACTCCATCTTCACTTCTGGATGGCCAAAAACCATTTGAGATTCTCTATGGTTCAACCCCAATTTATGAGCATTTATGTATGTTCGGAACTTTGTGCGTTTTTCACAATCAACATACACATAGATAACAATTTGCAAGTCAAAGTAATGTTCTGTTTTTGTTGGCTTCCTTATGACCAAGAAGGGGTGGAGATTTTATCATCTTGATGATTGTATCTTTTTTTTCTCTTGATGTTTCTTCTGAGAATGAATTCCATTCAACATCTAAGATAACTTCCCACATCATGCTTATACCCTACCATTAGCTTTGGAATGGAAATGCTTTACTCCTTATGATACTTATATTTCATCAACATTTGGCGTTTTTAATATTTTTTCGCTTATGATCTTTTGACTTACATACTACTAAAGATCATGACGATAAGGTGTGATCGATGGATGAGTCTAATTACCTAGGATGCGGTTAACGTACCCATGTTTTAACCATTAAATTATATGATTTTATCATCAATACAATTCATGTCACTACTTCTGTAGTCTCTTTGCCTCTGTATTAAATTTCTGAAATTGTGTCTTGCACAAAATTTTTAGAATCTCATCGTGTTTTTTAGCAGATATTACTATTGGATGTGATAATTTGAAATCTGAATAATGATTCAAATAAGCCAAAACGGCTAGATATACAAAGTTAGACCTAATTACAATGATGATAGATCTAATTACAAAAAGACTTATATACCTCTATACATGTATCCTTTACACGCCCCCTTAAGATGGAGCACCCTCGGTGAGTCCAATCTTGGAACACAAGAGCTCAAACGGTAGTCTCGGGAGAGGCTTCGTGAGAATGTCCGCAAGCTGATCCGCTGCTCATACATGAGTGACCCGAAGAGTATTCGACTTGACCAGGCCGCGGACGAAGAGATAGTCAAGAGCCCAGTGTTTCATTCGGGAGTGAAAGACGGGCTTAGCACTGAGGTATGTTGCTCCAATGTTGTCGCAGTAGATGGTGGGTGGTGATGATGACGTGATTCCAAGTTCCGATAGTAAAGCAACGACCCAGAGAATTTCCGCGGCCGTGGACGCAATAGATCAGTATTCAGCCTCGGTAAACAAACGGGAGAGTCCGGTTTGCTTCTTAGACGACCAGAAAATAGGATGCGCACCAAGAAAGAGTAGATACGCTCCGGTGGACTTGAGATCAAGAGAGTCTCCAGTCCAATCTGCATTGGTAAAGGCATGTAAGGAGAGGGTGTTCTTGGCGGATAAGAAGATACCTCGATCCTTCGTGCCAACAAGATAACGTATGACGGCTTGCCAATGAACATCCGTGGGAGCATGCATGAATTGGGACAGCTTGTTGACAATGAAGCCGACGTCCGTCGTGTGAGAGATAGATACTGTAGTCCCCCAACAATGGACCGGTATTCCGTCGGATTGGAGAGGGAAGTCCCGGTGTCAAGTGTCATACGATATGATGACGGCATGGGCGTAGGAACCGTCTTTGCTTCATGCATAAGACAACGGTTGAGAAGATCCTGAATGTACTTCCGTTGAGTCAAATGAAGTCCATGAGATGTCCGCGTTGCTTCTACTCCGAGAAAGTATGATAAGTCGCCCAAGTCTTTGATGGAGAAGCGGGCGGCTAGGGCATCAATGAACTGCTGTACTCTCGATGCGGAATTGCCTGTAACAACAATATAATCAACATAAACCAGCACATACAATTGTAGCGCGGTTGTGTTGAGAATGAACAAGGAGGTGTCCGCCAAAGAGTTGGTAAAGCCGCGAGCAAGGAGAAATGTGCGAAGTTCCGAATACCATGCTCGAGGAGCTTGTTTGAGTCCATAGATTGCTCGCTGAAGTCTACACACATGATTAGGATGAGTTTGATCAAGGAAACCCGAGGGTGGAGACATGTATACCTCCTCCATGAGACGGCCTTGAAGAAAGGTGTTATTAACATCAAGTTGTCGGAGTGACCATCCACGGGAGACCGCAATGCTCAAGATAACACGGATGGTTGTAGGTTTTACAACCGGGCTGAATGTCTCATGATAGTCAATGCCCGATCTTTGGTGAAACCCCTTTGCAATAAGTCGAGCTTTGAATCGTTCCACGGATCCGTCTTGTTTGCGTTTGATTCTAAACACCCATCGGCAACCAACAATATTCTTTGCTTGTGCTGCGGGAACAAGCTGCCACGTTTGGTTGCGATGTAGGGCTTGTAATTTAGAATCCATTGCATCACGCCATCGAGGATCTTTTAAGGCTTGAGTAATATTAGCCGGTTCACCTTCTACCTGAGCGACAAGAGCAGATAGGTTATTTTGTTTAGCAACATGACTCTTTGAGCGAGTAACCATCGGGTGCGAGTTTGATATGAGGACGTTGCGGTGGCACGTCCAAGATAATAAGCTCAGGAGACTGTGACGATATTGATGGCTCAACATGGAGAGGAGTCGGAGACCGAGACACAATATCCGAGGATTGCAGCGGTGAAGGATCCGAGCTTAGGGGCTGAACCGGTAATGGAGCAATGAGTGGTGGCGAGAAGGATGGTGTACGGTTGACGCTATTTGAAGAGGTGGCAACAATAGGTGGCTTTTTGGTTTGTGGAAAGAATTTGGTAGGCTCGGTAAAGGGATAGATAGACTCAATGAATTGAACATGACGGGAGATAAAATGCGCGACCTAAGGGGATCAAGACAAACGTATGCACTTTGAGTAGATAAGTACCCGAGGAAGACACATGGATCGGACTGGGGTTCTAATTTGTTGGCTGTATAGGGACGTAACCAAGGGTAACATAGACATCCAAAGACACGAAGCTTAGTATAGTTTGGTGGTTGTTGGAAGAGACACTCATAAAGGGAGGACATACTAAGAGTCGGTGTCGGGAGGCGATTAATGAGATAAGCCGCCGCACAAAATGCATGTGTAAAGTGATCTACAAAAATGACATAATATTTGAAGCCATCAACGGAATAAATAGGAGATGTCCAAACATCGGAAAAGATCACTTCAAGTGGTCGAGAAGTAATAAGAGTGGAAGTGGAAAAAGGTAATTTGTGGCTTTTATTACGACAACACGCATTGCAAAACACATAAGGGGAATCCCGAGACAATGGTAAATCAAAAGTTTTGATAACTTTATTCAAAATAAAAGACGACGGATGACCTAAACGGGAATACCACTCGGACGAAGTGGTCTTGACACTATGAAATGCATAAAGAGGAGACGAGATACTAGATGGGGCAGGCCACTCATAAACTCCATCTTCAGTGCTTCCTTTCAGAAGTTGCGCCCCCATGCTGAGATCCTTCACCTGAAAGTCATAAGGAGTAAATTCAACAGATCTGTCATTAGTCTTGCAAAGTTGATTAACCGAAATCAGGTTCTTGCATATCTTAGGCACACATAAAACATTCAGTAATGCTAACGGTCTAGTGTCAAGAGGTATAGAAATAGAACCCGTATGTGTGATGGATAAGCCGTTTCCATCACCGACAACAACATCATCATTGTCGCGGTACGGAGGGTGGATGGCAAGGTTGGAGAGGTCCGATATGATATGATGAGACGCTCCACTATCCAGTATCCACGAGTTGGCATCATAGGATGAGACAGCGGCATGATGAGCTTGCGGACGTGGCTACCAATGCGAGGAGGAATGCTGCCATGGCTGTGTCTGCGGGTTCTCTAGTATACCGGGGGAGGAGACAAGACGGAAGCGTGGACAGCGTTGAACGTTGTGGCCTTGAACACCACACGCTTGAAATTTGCCTTGATAGCCACGACGTGTTGGTGAACGCTGACTAGGACGGCGAGACCAATTGGATGAGCCGGACGAGTGAGAATCCGGGCAGGACCAATTTTGTGAGTGTGCGGCCGTGGGGTTGGCTGTGATGGGAGCAACGGCCCAGAAAGGAT
>CM071873.1:29533977-29548652 GCA_036759665.1 Gynandropsis gynandra
CGAGGACATCTTCGTGATCAAGCGGCTTTCCTAAGAGGGCAAGCTCATCAGCAGTAGTTGTGATAGCACGTAGGTATTCATCAATGGATTGTGATCCTTTTGAGGAGCGTTTGATCTTATCACGAAGTTGTAGAAGATGGCCACGAGACGCTTTGCCATAAGTGTTGGCGAGCATCTTCCACGCCTCGTAGGTGGAAGGGGCGCATGCAATGAGAGGCTGTAGATAGGCCAAAATTGCTCCAAATAGGGCTGAGAAGAGTAGACGGTCATGTTGCTTCCATGGCTGGAAATTAGGGTTATGGACGGACACTCCATCTTGATGGATCTTGGTCGGAGGAACAATGGAGTTGTCCTCAATAAAGCATTGGAGATTGTGGCCTTCAAGAAGGGCACGAATCTGAACATTCCATGTGAGGAAGTTGGTCAGCGTCAGCTTGGTGATGTTGGTCATGTTGACGGTGAGAAGGGTGCTGAGAGGATGTTGTGGATCGAAAGTCGGAGCCGCATCGGAGAGACGGGCAGTAGGATGACTTGTTTCGCCGGCCATGAGTTAGGGTTTGGAGACGGTGAGCAAGAGGGGCACGAATTAGGGTTAGGTGATGCAGATCTAGGGTTATGGTAGTGGATCAAGGGTTAGGAATGCGGATCTAGGGTTTGGAACGTAAGAGAACCGCGATGCACCAACAACGGGGCGCGGCGCGGGACAAGCAGTGATCGGCGACCCGGGACGCGAGAATAACGGGCCGGCGGGAGGAGTGGAGGACGAGTGGAGGAAGACGGCCTGGGAATTAGGGTTTTGGGGCGTTTTTGTGTTTTGGCAAGTGTCGTACGTGATGGTACGACGGCTAGGGAGGGGGGAGAGGGGTGAACAGCCGGATGAAATAAAGAGTATGATCGGCGACCGCGAAGGAGGAGGAGGATCGACGGCGGCGGCGGTTTGAGAGGGGAGGAGAGGCCGACCGAGATTTTAGGGAAGTTTGTTGTCGTTAGACTTTGTGCTCTGATACCATGATAATTTGAAATATGAATAATGATTCAAATGAGCCAAAACGGCTAGATATACAAAGTTAGACCTAATTACAATGATGATAGATCTAATTACAAAAAGACTTATATACCCCTATACATGTATCCTTTACAGGATGCGAACCTCATTCATATCGTGAAGTTTTTTCTAATTTCAGTTGGACGGTAGTCATGCATGCTAAAATTGATGCTCTCAAACAAAATCAAACGTGGACTCTTGAAAATCTACATCATGGGAAGAAAATTTTAGGGAGTAATGGGTCTTCATCTTGTAGCAAAAATAATAACCGTGTTACTATTCCTTGCTTTTACATCCATTCACCATTAAGATGTACAACAAATGAATGTGCATAATTTTTTTTAAAACTGTGATTTAAAACAAGTTTACATGAAACCTCCACTGGTTTTGCTTTTCTCGATTAATCTCTTCTTTGTCGATTACGAAAATCATTATTTGGTTGTAAGCAAACACCAAAATTTTGGTTTGCAAAGATTGGAGATTCTTTGACAAACTATGTATGTTGATCTTCACCTTCGATATAGTCTCTTTTCATATAATCATGTGCTGATATTCGTCTACATGTGTTGTTTTATGTTGATGACTTGATTATTATAGGAAATTCTTTGCTTGTAATTCTCATGTGAGGCCCATATGGCCCAAGTGGTAATTATTGTCATTTTAATATATATATATATATATATATATATTATGATGAAAATGAAGGATTCGGTTAAGTAAAAGAGAGAAAGAAAAAAAGGGAAGCAACCGTCTATATTCGGCCAAAGAAGAATAAGAGATAAAAGAATGAAATTGAAGAAAGATCCATCAATTTCTTGCTGTGTTCTATTCGTGATCGAAATTTATTTGTGTTGTTGTGGGTAATATCATCATGAATCGTCAAGTAATCTTAGAAAATTAAGGTGATGATCTTTCTCTTATCAAAATTTGATTTTGTTGTTTATTTATGGAGAAGTTCTTACATTCTAAAAGAGACATGATAATAGTGAAATTTTAGAAAATTCGTAATTGGGGAAAATGAGACGTTAAAAGTGAAGAATGGATTAAAGTCTAGAATCTTCATATAATGGTTGATGGCATTTATATATGAGTTGGTATTGGTGAAATTGAAGTGGTTAGAGATTATTTGGAAAAGTGCCGTATGACTAAGTGTCGGGGTTGGAAAAAATGGATACTCTAGGTTTTGTAATAGAGTCGAGTGAGCATCTTGTTTAGTGCACTCGATCAAGTGATTTCACACTCAACCCTTTAGAACAAGGTGTGTGTGAGCGTGTCGACGAGAGTTGTCATGTTAGAAGTATGGGGTCGACGACATTAGTTCTGCGACACTTGAATCAAGGGTCGACATTGACCGTGTTGGGGTTGTGATAACCTGTTGAACGATGAAGCACCATGTTTAGTCAGATTAGTAGATTTGTTAAAGTTGTACCTTGTAGGGGTTGTGATAACTTTTTGAGCGACAAAGCATTGTATTTAGTCAGATCGGTGGACCTGGTGGCGTCATATCGTGTTGGGATTATGATAACCTTTTGAGTGATGGAGTATCATATTTAGTTAGATGTGGATCTTCCAACGTCGTATCATGGTGGGGTTGTAGTAATCTTTTGAGCGATAAAACGTTGTATTTAGTTAAATTAATGGATTTGTTAGCGTCGTACCATGTTAGAGTTGTGGTAATTTTTTGAGCGACAGAGTATTTGTACTGATGGCTGGGGTACATTGTGACCTTGTTAGATCATCAGTGTGATGGGGTCCTTTGGACTTTTTCAACCTATGCCCGAGCTAGAGTCTTGTAGACTCGGTGAGTTATGATTCTGTGTGGTACTAGTCTTAGACTTAGGATATTCAGTCAGGTTGGGTAGAGTGATGTATGTATCTGTAGTGATGAATGTTTATTTTATGTTAAGCATTCGAGAATGTGAGAATATGTGGCACAAAATGCATGTACGTATTGATTTTACTGAGTGTGTCTTCATAATCACCCTTTTATGGACTGTTGTGGATGAACAAGTTATAGAGAGGAACATAAAAAATAGGTTAAAAAGCAGCGAAACCCATGATATATCATATGAAGGCGTGTAGTAGGTCTCGATAAATTTTATTATACATTTCGTATTTATCTTGATTATGATTTTATTTGTTTTCTTCCGTTTTATAATTCAAACCATTTTTTATATGAAATAAAAGCATTTATTTTATTCTATAAATATGTTTGAGTAATGACACGTGTAGTCACGTCTCGAAGGTGATGGTGAATATTCCTAGTCTCGAGGTTATTTCGGGATTGGGGTGTTATACCTCACTAAAATATTTCTTGGATATTGAAGTTGCTCTAAATTTTGAAGGTATTTATCTTTGCCAATGAAAATACGCTTTGGATATCATTTTGAAATCTAGTCTACTTGGTTCAAAACAAGTTTATTTTCAATTAGATCATAGTCATCTTCTTTAACTAAGGGTATTTTTTGGACGATACTTTACCTTATCGATGTTTGGTTGGAAGATTAATTTATTTGGTTTTTACCCATTCAAAATTGTCATATTCGATGCATATCATATCACAGTCCACGCATGTTCCAAGACAAGATCACTGGGATTCGACACTTTGAGTTGTTCGAATCATGGACATTACATTCTTCTTCGTTCGGATTTTACCTTACAACTTTCTGCTTGGAACGATTATGATTAGGAAGGCTACCAACAAACTCGTCGATCTCTAATGGGTCGATTCATTCAACTTGGCCTTTCTCCAATATATATCTTGGAAAATGAAGACGCAACACATTAGTTTCTCGATCTTCTGCTGAGGTAAAATATCGTCCTATGGCCATGATTACGTGTGAACTAGTTTGGCTTAAGGCTTTTCTTAAAGGTATTGGCTTTGATCATTCACAATCCATTCATATGGTTTGTGACAATAAAGTAATTTTGCATATCACATGGCAAAATCAGTGTTTCAATGAGCGGAGAAAGCACATTGAGATTATCGTTTCGTGAAGCGGTTCTTAGTTGTATTGTTGCTACTCGCCTTATTTCACCTCATGTTTAGCTCATGGGCATTTTCACAAGGCATTGGAGCGAAAAAATTTGATACATTTCTTGATAAATAGAACGTTATAAATACGTACCAACTTGAATGTTTTAGAGAACATGTTTTATATTTTTTTAGTTTTTTTAATTAATAATTAGTTATTATATTTACCAAGTCTTCATTGGTTATTACATAATTTTATGCATTATAAATATTGTTGATAATGAGATTAATAAATCAAGATAATATTTTCTTTATTAATTGTTCATGATACTTTCAAAACAATTTAAAGTCCTATTTTTATCTCTCACCCTACGGAAACTAAACGAAGACTTATAAAAAAGACCATTTTGGTCCGCGTAAGGGGACAAAGAAAGTGATGGCCTAAGTAGTGTTGTTTTGTTTTTCCTTTTTGACAGTTCGCGTTTGGTTCCATGTCTTCTTCTTCCCTCCTTTTCCAATAATAATAATAAGTAATGTGGATGAAATATGTTTGATATCATACAACAATTAATAATAATAATATAATTATTTATTGTGCAAACACATGAAGTTGTAGGAATTAAATCGCCATGGTTCTAACAATTAGCGTTATAGTGAAACGATATCATTTTGCGTGACATTATGGACTCTGCTCATCAGAAAAAAATACGATGGAACTGGAAGGTTTGCTGTCTCTCAATTAGGTAGTGGGCCCCTATAAAACGTTTTCCACCGTCCGATATTTTCCAACGGTTCTGATTTCTCGTGTTTTAACTTCCTAATTACGCTAGTTAATATCAGCTATTGACGTAAATTATTAATACTAGTAATTATTTAAACTTGAGAAGAAAATTAATTAGTTTCTAAACATAATATGACTTTATAGTATAAATTAATTATAGTCATACGATTAAGTAACTTGATTGAACACTTCACTTTCATTGTGGTGCCATTCAAATTACTCTGCGACAATTAAATTACCACTTACTCCATCTGTTTTTTATTAAATATTGATGAAGAAGATTCTATTTTTTCTCATTTGAACATGTAGTTTTATGTTTTTAATAATTTCGCCTTTAACTTGTATAAATGTTTAGTTTATAAATAAAAGTACATCGTATTTTTAAAAAATTGAAAAATAAAAAACAGTAACACTTAAACAACGGAGCGAGTAAATTTTAATAATGTAATTACAACGTAAAAATTGACCTTAATATAAACCGAAAAAATCGGGGTCTACTACAGCAAAGTCGGTTATATTTTCAGCTAACTAATTATGTAATTAGTCGTTTGGTTTATATAATTTCAATGTGAATGGGAACTATTCACTTTTTCTATATAAGTTTTTATTTCATTTTTCAAGATTACGTGGAATTTTGCTTTTATTGAAATTACCAAAGTGACATGTGGAGGTCGATTCTCGAAATGACAAATATTTTTTTAAGAGTTATATTTCAAAAAATATATATAAATGTAACAATGACAAATATAGTAAACGGAGTTATTATGATTGTTTTTGTGGGATCGAGTTATAAATTTAATTAATTTAGTTAACTTCTTTAATCATACCCAAAATGTGTAGATAATTGATTTATATAATATATGCTCAAGACTACTGTCCTTTGCATAACATTTGACATGGATCTCGCCTAAAACTGAACAAATAATAAACTTTTAATTTCGTTCACCTTATTTAATTAAATAAATAATCACATCGCCATAGTCCAAATATAAAATAATTACTTCACAAGTTAATATATAAATAAATAAATAACCTTATCATCCAACCTCAAATCCTTTAAAGGCACATCATACATACATCATCACCCACTGAGACTCAACACAACCGAGACCACAGCACTTACTCTCAAACCCTTTCTCCACCCTCCGCCGTGATGAAAGAGTGCGGTTCGCACGGGTACTTTCGCCGGAAAATCGTACGCAGGATAATATGGTCGATAATATTCTTCCTCTTCATCGTCCTTCTCACCATTCTACTTATTTGGGCGATCCTGCAGCCGTCAAAGCCGAGATTCATTCTCCAAGATGCGACGGTCTTCGCCTTTAACGTATCTGGGAACCCACCGAACCTCTTGACATCGAATTTTCAGATTACGTTATCTTCACGTAACCCTAACGATAAGATCGGCGTTTACTACGACCGCCTTAACGTCTACGCTACATATCGCAATCAACAGATAACCTTCCCGACTGCTATCCCTCCAACGTACCAGGTTTTTTTTTCTCCTTTTTTGGATTATAGAGATCGAAAATATTGCCTCGATTACTTATTTCGCATGCCCTAATCCAGATAATTTAATGGGTTAAATTTAATGGGTTAAGCAGATATCCGTACTTCCGCGTTATAAAAGGATTTTGTTTTTATCTTTTTTTGAAAATCCTATAAAAATGTATCACAATATCAAAATAATAGACAAATCATTTAAAACATTTTTAAAATAGTTTATGGACGATACACATAATAACTAATGTGTGTTTCTAGGTTCCATACATTAATATATTAATTTAAAATTAATAATTATAATTCTTGTATTATTTTAAAAATAATATAATAATTCATATATAAAATTTAAAAATATTAATTTATATATAGTTTCAATTTTTTTAAACTAAATTCATGTACATTTATGGTGAAAAGATTTGCTTTACATCTCATTGCAACGCGCTTGCAGGGTCACAAGGAGATAATCATATGGTCGCCCTTCGTGTATGGAACAGCCGTGCCGGTGGCTCCGTACAACGCGCTCGGCCTGAGCGAAGACAAGGACCGTGGCGCGGTGATGGTAATGATCCGAGCTGACGGCAGAGTCCGTTGGAAAGTCGGAACTTTCATCACCGGAAAATATGATCTCTATGTCCGATGCCCTGCCTACATCAACTTCGGTGACAGAGAAGCTGGAGTCATCGTTGGTGAAAACGCCGTCAAGTATTCCTTGACCACCACTTGCAGCGTTAGCGTCTAAAAAACTTTAACACCGTTAAATCCTTTTCACGGCTCCGTTTTTTCTTTCTACTTTTGTTCTCATCACAGATGAAATCACAAAGACATCATAGCAATACTACAAAGTAACGAGTTTTAGTAATCATAATATATAATTTAAATTACAATAGCAATTAAAATGTTTCCTTTTGTTTTTTATTATTGATATCGATTATTCATCTCATATTGTTTGGTAGACTTTCAATTTTACGTTAGTGGTCGGCAGAAAAATTTATTGAAAAAGTTGAAATTTTCATTGAAAATGATGTGGGGACGATGTTGCCTCGTCACTTCGTGTGGATATAGTGCTAGGACATCATCTTCTATTTTGATCGAAGAGAGAAAAAATTAACGTTATATCAAGAACGACGATATTTCGTCATTAAGTTGGGATACTGCGCTATAATATTTATATTTGATTCGACAGAGATAAAGATGTATTAGTCGAATGAATAAAATTTTTGACAGTATTTAAAAGAATATTTGCAAAAATACACCAAATACATTCTTTATATTACCTCCGTTTTTCACAAATCTATTACTCAAATATTGTTATAAAAGTATAGAACGAACAAGAGAAGTAGATAATGGAGTAAAGACAAGAGATGAAAGGGAGAGTAATTTTTATTCAAGAATGAATTGTTGTGTTTACAATACAAAAGAAAATACCTCTATTTATAGGCTTACAAAGGAAGATCAAAGGACATGAATAAGAAGATACAAATGTATTTATCATTGACATTAATGAAATACATGAATGTAAATTTATTGGTCAAAATACACATTCATTGTTGACATCATTTATAATACTCCCCCTTGATTCTGTTTATTAATAGAAATCATATGCAACAAAATACTGTCTCGTTAAAAACTTTCACCAATAAAACCTAGTAGGAAAAACCTAGTAAAAAAGAGTGCAACGACATATTTTTCTCCCCCTGAGAAGATCATTGCTTGAGATCTTTCAAACGACGCATTCCAATCATGTAAATCATCTTCTCAAATGCTCTTGTAGGAAGAGCTTTATTGAATGAATCTGTTGGATTTTCACTTGATTTGATTTGTTGAACAGTTATCTCGCCCTCCTTTTGAAGATCATGAGTAAAGAAAAATTTGGGTGATATATGCTTTGTCTTATCACCTTTGATGTAACCATAAGATAATTGGGCAATACACGTAGTATTATCTTCAAATAAAGTTGTGGAAATATGTTTATCAATTGGAAAACCACATGTTTGCTGAATATATTGAGATAAAGATCTCAACCAAAGTTGCTACCAAAGTTTGTTTCGTAGAACGCCATGAGATTGTAGTTCCACCAAAAGTGAAAACATATCCAGATTGAGATCGGGCATTATGTGGATCTGATAAATATCCCAGATCGGCACAACCAACTAAATCTACCTTTGACGAATTATTATAATATAAGCCCATGTCGACGGTACCTCGAAGATATCGAAATATATGTTTCACACCGTTCCAATGTCTTCGAGTTGGTGAGAAACTATATCTTGCCAATAAACTTACAGCAAAAGATATATCCAGACGTGCATTATTAGCAAGATACATTTGTGCTCCAATAGCACTAAGATATGGTACTTCGAGACCAAGTGTTTCCTCGTTTTCTTCACGTGGTCTATACATCTTTATGAATATAGAATGATCTCACAACCATTTATGTGCTTAAAGGGTGTGATTTATCCATGTAAAACCTTTTAAGTATCTTTTCTGTATAAGAGGTTTGATGCAAAAATATCCCATTTTTAAGATGCTCAATTTGAAGATCTAAACAAAATTTTGTTTTCCCAAGGTCTTTAATTTCAAATTCTTTCTTTAAGCATTAGCTTGTGATAATTCTTCCGGAGTTCCAATTCTATTTGAGTCATCAACATAAACCGCAATTAGAACAAACTTTGAGTTTGAACCTTTTATGAAAACATATGGACACATAGGATCATTTTTATATCCTTCTTTTATAAAATATTTATTCAAGCGGTTGTACGACATTCGTCCGGATTGTTTCAATCCATACAAAGCTTTGTTGAGCTTAACCGAGTATATCTCGCGAGAATATTATCATGTGATTCATGTATCTTAAATCCTTCAGGGATATTTATATATATATCATGGTCTAATGAACCATATAGATAAGCTGTTCCTGTACCCACGAGGCGCATTCAAGTCTTTTATTATTTGCCAGACAAATCAAATATCAAAATGTTATTGCATCCATCATGGGAGAATATGTTGAATCATAATCAATACCGGGAATTTGGGTAAAACCTTGAGCAAAAATTCTTGCTTTGTATCGAAAAATTTCATTTTGTTCATTTCTCTTTCGTACAAAGACCCATTTATTACCGACAGGTTTAATTCCTTTCGGTGTTTGGACTACTGGTCCAAAAACGCCTCGTTTTTCAAACGATTCTAATTCAAACTTGATTGCCTCTTTCTATTTCGGCCTATCGGTTCTACTTCTACACTCTTCAAAAGAGGTAGGTTCATGATCCTCATTTTCTTTTGTTATATTGCGGGCTATGTTATAAACAAAAATATTGTCGACGATTTTATTGTTTCAGTTCCAAAATTTTCCCTATTGATATAATTAATCGAGATCTCTTCATTCTCATTAGGTATCTGTTTCTCTTCATCATTAATTATATCTACGGTATCTTCAGAAGAGACATCCTTGTTTCGACCATCATGACAATTTGCTCCTTTTCTTTTTCGAGGATGTTTATCTTTGGAACCAAGTGGTCTACCACGTTTCAAGCGTGTCTTAGACTCACTAGCAATTTTTGCTTTTCCATCTGGGATTTCAATTCTTATCAGAGCATTTACAGGAGGAATATGAAATTTTGTAACTCTATCATGGTTAGCAAATGCGTCTGGCAATTGATTTGCTATACCTTGTAAATGTATTATCTTTTGAACTTCTAGTTCACTTTCTTTTGTTTGAGGATCTTAACCTTTTAATGATAATACATTTCATGATATTTCCTTTTCAAACTGTTTGTTTTCTCCCCCTAATGTTGGAAATAATGGTTTATCAAAATGACAATATGCAAATCTTGCAGTAAATATGTCTCATGTCATTGGTTCAATATATTAAATTATCAAAGGAGATTCATACCCAACATAGATTCTCAACCTCCTTTAAGATCCCTTTTTTGTTCGTTGTGGTGGATTAATTGAGACATATACCGCGCATCCTAAAATACACAAATGGAAAATATTTGGCTCATAGCGATGAACCAATTGTAAAGGGGAATGTTCATTATAACTAGTTGGTAGGATGCGTATTAGCTATGCTGCATGCAAAACTGCATGTCCCCATGCCCAAACAGGAAGATTAGATTTCATAAGCAATGGTCTTGCAATCCATTGGATTTGTTTTATAAAAGTTTTTGCAAGACCGTTCTGAGTATTAACATATGGTACATGATGTGCTACCTTTATTCCAATGGACATACAATAAGTCACAAAAGATTATGATATAAATTCACCACCATTATCCAAGCGAATTGTTTTTATTGGATAATCATGGAAATGTGCCCGTAATCATATTATTTGTGCAAGCAATCTTGCAAAAGCTAAATTATGAGATGATAATAAGCACACATCTGACCATCTAGTTGATGCATCAATTATTACCATGAAATATCTAAATGGGCTACACGGTGGGTGAATCGGGCTACAAATATCATCATGTATTTGTTCAAGAAATGATAACGATTTATTCTTTATTTTAGCTGGTGAGGGTCTTACTATCAGTTTCCCTTATGAACATGCAACACAAGAAAAATCATGATTTTGAAAAATCTTCTGGTTTTTCAGCAACTGGCCACATGCATTCTCAATAATTTTTTACATCATTGTTGAATCGGGATGGCCTAATCGGTCATGCCAAATCTTAAAATAATCCGCAAACTTCTATTTGCATCAGTAAACTTCTGGTTTACTGTATTATATAATTCGATCATTCTTATATATGTATAATATAATCTCGATAAGAAAGTGGATAATTTTTCCAACACACACTTTTTGCCCATCTAAAATGAAGTAATATAAAGATATTCAACGCATTTTTCATTCATTTTTTCAACATGATACCCATTCATACGGATATCCTTAAAACTTAACAAATTTCTTGAGGACACAATGGAAATAAGGCATATTTGATAACTATTTTTGTGCCTTTAGGCATAATAAAACTTGCTATTCTGGAGGCTTCAATAATATGTGCACAACTTGATATAGTGTGGACATGTTTTTGATAATTTATCAAATTCGAAAAATATTTCTTTTGTTTAATAATTGTGTGCGTTGTAGTGCTGTCTACAAGACATATATCCCCATCTTGGATCTTGTATTGATACATAAGTTTTCTTTGTTAAAAATAATAAATATAAAAATAGTAAGGACTTGCAGTAGCATGGGTTCATAAGAGAAAAAGACATAATTTATAACTTTTGATAAAACTAAATACAAAAACATAATTCGAATTAAAAATTAAAGAAAAACATAGTTAGTAAAAAAGACATTATTCATCATTATTCATTATTGCTAGATGAAAACGAAAAACATAGATTTCTTGTCTCTTGATCAAGGCATTTAGTAAAATTGTTAGAGTCATCAGCAACAAAGTTAACTTCAATATTTTTTCCTTTATTCTTCATCGATTCCTGATCAAGATCAACAAGATGCTTGGGAATACGAAAAACACGTGACACTTGTCCATGCATCCCATATCGGTGCCACATACTTTTATTCATACCATCATCATTGTGGTTGCTTCGACCACCATGGAAAAAACTTCTTCCTTTTCCTCGTCCATGTCCACGTCCATGTTCGCGTCCGTGACCTCGACCGCGACCAGCAATAATTGTTGATTGCCATCATATTCGCTTCAGGGAATGGAGAAGAGCTAGTGGGACGAGACTCGTGATTTTTCATTAGTAGCTCATTGTTTTGCTCAGCAACAGGAAGACAAGACATTAGATCTCCATATTTAGTAAATCTTTCACTACCAAAAAAACTGGCGCTTTCCAACGGATATCCATTGGAAAGCGCCCAAAATCCGTTGGAAACAGCCGTTTCCAACGGACACCAACGGATTTCGGTCCGTTGCGAAAAGTTCGTTGCAAATGCCGATCCGTTGCAATTCGCGACGGCGTGTCAACGGATAATATCCGTTACAAATTTGCAACGGATTTTGCCGTTAGAAAAAAAGTAACAGACGCCCGTTGGAAACCGTTGTGACGGATCACCGTTGCAACCTTTTAACGGACATCCGTTGCCATGTGCGCGGGAAACTGCAACGGGCGGCCGTTGCAAACTGGCGGGAAAAAATATTTTTAAAAACAAATAAAAAGTTTTTAATTAAAATATTAAATTGTTCACAAAAAACTAAAACTAAAACTACGTTACTCTACCCTATTACATTTCGTTTAAATCGGCGGGGTCGATATCGTCTCCGTGATCGCCATCACGTCTAGAGGGCGTTGCATCTGAATCGGAAATCGGTTCTTGCTGCGACGTTGATCCCCTCGCTTGCCCCGACATCAACTCGATGACGCTATCCAGGTGCTGCACTTTGGCTCGAGTTTCTCGAAGTTGTGATTCGAGCTCTTCGATCCGCCGTTGTTGTGAAAAACTCTCTTGCACCGAGGGAGGTACCGTCGTGACGTCCTCGATTATATCCTTTTGAAGCGCTCCGAGACCGTATAGACGTCCCTTATACGGTCTCACCGACTACAAGACAAATAAGATTAATGTTAGATTTTAATAAATTATTTGATTAATAATTTACAATTAAAATAATATTTTACCTCTAAATAAATTTGGTTCTTTTGTGAACGACTGAGGTCGTCGGGGCTTGAACCGTAATCCTGAGATTGCTGTGTGATCTTCTCCGTCACAGCTCTCACGGTTCGGACCGCTCGAAAATCGATCAGTTTCGGTTCGGCAGCCTCTTCCCCGACAACCGACTTCTTCTTTGCGTGGGTTTCTAATACCACTTCAAGAAGAGTCGGTTCTCTTTCCATCCGTTGCATCTACAATATAAAAGAAATTTTGTTAGATAAATATTTAAGTAATTAAAAAATCTAAGTAATTAAAACTTTACCAATTCTTTTTTTCTCTTCCTGAAGGATTTTGATCCCGAAGTATGGCGATGCGGACCATCTCCGGGAACCTTTTCACCGTAGCGATTTTGTTTGGCCTTCTCGCTCTTGGCCTTGAATGTCGCGGACTCCCAGTGCTCAATCATTTTGTTGAACACCGTTTCGGTTGCCCATCGCGGTTTGCTGCTGTTGGCGTAATAGTTACACTTTGCACCGTTCATCATTAGACGCAATCGAATCTGCATGTCGCGCATCCACGCTGTGTAGATGCGCAACGTATGGGTTCGATGCCATCTGTATGAACGCTGCAAACAAAGTTATAAAATTATTAGTTTTCAAATATATTAATAAATATAAAATTAAATATAATTTACACACTTACAATAAAAGTGCGCCACCATCACTGGCGCACAACTTCTGGCGTCACTTGCCAGGAGTAGTAGAAATCGTCTTGTAACGACCCTTGGATGATGGTATTGTTGGTGTGTTTTAACACATCATCCTCATCAAACCTGCATATCAAAAATAAAAAGTTAGATAATAGTTACGAAATTTAAACAAAATTCAATACAATTATAAACAATTTACCATAACGTTCCAGGAGAACGTTCGGGATCGATGATCGGAAGGGTTGGATGCCCATAGAAATCATCGATCAATTCATCGATGTCTACCATATCGTCCTCGTCGACAAATATCGGCGGTGCCGATACTGGAGACGAACGACGATATGGTGGTGGTGGTGGCGGGGGAGGCGCTCCCGCGGAACCGACCAACATGTCCCCGATCCTATAAATCGTCTAGGCCTCATTTTTTCTAAGTTTTTCTAATGTTTTTGAATTCTGGATTTGTTTTGGTGTTGAAATAAGAACAGTTCCGTCGCAATATATATATCGGATTTTCCAACGGCCGTCCGTTAGAATTTCTAACGGACAACCGTTAGAAAATACGTCATCGCAACGGAGTGATTATATTGACGCGACGTTTCGCATTCCCAACGGTCGTCCTTTGGAAATTCTAACGGACGGCCATTGGAANNNNGAGAAATGCATATTCCCGAGGCGACGGACGGCTAAATGACGGCTCGTCTGTCCTTCCAACGGTCATCCGTCGCAATTTGCAACGGACGGCTGTTGGAAACCTGAAAAACGGTTGGGAAAATCTGCAATTTCTGCAGTCATCATTACATTTTGCAACGGACATCCGTTGGAATTCTAACGGATGTCCATTGGAAACGGACACGTGGCGTCAACACGTGGCGTCAAGCGTCAACACGTGGCATCAATTTATCCTTATAACGTTCCAACGGTCATCCGTTGCTACCTCCAACGGATGTCCGTTGGGATTTTTGAAAATCCAGAAATTTTTTCTAAGTGTCGGGTGCGAATTTACGCTTATAACATTCCAACGTTCATCCGTTGCTCTTGCCAACGGATGTCCGTTGGGATAGTTGAAAATTCATAAATTTTTTCTAAGTGTCGGGTGCGAATT
>CM071873.1:29551809-29568967 GCA_036759665.1 Gynandropsis gynandra
ATAACATTGTCCCACGTTCTTGACACAAAGGCTGCATCGATGCAAAACTCATGAATTGCTCTAATCCGTGTAAGAATTCTTGCGTAATCTCTTCGGTTACAGGATCTTTTCTTCTATACATCCACTCCCTTGATCTATATATATTTCGATTTGAAGACGACGATATTTTCTCGAAAATGTTTTTGTTATTGATGGTTTGATGCACTCTTTGGTAAGATCTAAATAGTTTATGTTCCAACGGACATCCGTTGCAAATTGCAACGGATCGCCGTTACAGGTTCACGTGAAATTATCTAAACCGGTGCCCTCGAAATTCACAAAATTAACGGTTATCCGTTGCGATTTCTAACGCGCATCCGTTATAAATTGCAACGGACGACCGTTGCCACGTTTTCTAACGGACGTTCCAACGGACACGGCCAACGGATGGTTTCCGTTGCCATCAGTTAAAACTTGCGACGGACTGCCAACGGAATTTCTAACGGAGGTTATCCGTTACAAATCCGTTACAATTTGCAACGGATTTGTAACGGATTTCTGCCCGTTGCAATATCCCGTCATCCGTTGCAATCCGTTGGTTCGGCTTTCCAACGGACGGATCCGTTGCCCCGTCTGTTGGAAATCCCGTGTTTTTTTGTAATGTTTTCTCACGATATTGCTGCTACAAGAGCACATTAGATGCATGAAACGTAGATAATGTTTTCTCCATCATATCATGATCGGTAACAGTTTCACCGCATAATTTCATTTGCGAGCTAATGTGAAAAATTGCTGAGTTACATCCACTAATTGTTTTAAAGTCTTGAAACCGAAGATTCATCCATTCATAGCGTGCTTTTGGAAGAATCACAGTTTTTTGATGGTCGTGCCTTTCTTTTAAACATCTCCAAAGATTTGCAGGATTTTTGATTGTGAGGTACTCTCTTTTCAGTTCATCATAAAGATGATGACGAAGAAAAATCATGGCTTTCGCTTTATCTTGATTCGATGAACTGTTTGGAACGTCAATTGTCTCTTTGAGATTCTTAGCATCCAAATGAATTTCTGCATCCAACACCCACGACAAATAAATTTTGCCGGATAAGTCAAGAGTCTCAAAATCGAGTTTGATAAGGTTTGACATCGTAAACTATATAAAAAATAAAAAAACTAATAATTAGATACAATTAGATCAAGGTATAACGTTTCTGATACATAAGATCCATATAAATGGCGAGTGTAGAACATATTTGGTTATAGAAATCTTAATATTATAAATAAATATATATATACTATATACACTTATATATATGATTGACATGATAAGAGAAAAAAAAATTACCTTGATTATTCGGTTAGAGCATCATGCTAATAACGTGTTGTAAAAGTAAAGAACGAATAAGAAACTAGACAATGAAGTAAAAAGAAGAGATGAAAGGGAGAGTAATTCTTATGCAAGAGTGAATTGTTGTATGTTCAATACAAAAAAAATGCCTCTATTTATAGGGTTATATAGGAAGATCAAAGGACGTGAATATGAAGATAAAAATGTATTTATCATTGTCATTAATACAATACATGAATGTAAATTTATTGGTCAAAATACACATTCATTATGCACAATTTATTTATAATAAAGATGAGTTTATCTTTAATGTTGAGTAAATAAGATTATGGCTTTAATGAATCTCCCGTGCAAAGTATTGTTTGAAAAGTAATTAAAAAAACAAAATTGATATGATTTAATGAGTAAGAAAACTGGAATTAAGACTAGACACTAAACCGTCACATTTCAGTCATAATCACGCATCCATAATCTCAAACTTTCAAGACTAAAAAAAGGGTAAAATGGCATCAAAATGTGTTACACATTGTTTTCGTCAACCAATCCCATGCTGAGATGGAAACGTTTGAGTGCCTCAAAGAATATGAGAAAACAGCTATCCAATTTCAATTGTTTAATAATGTAACTGAAAATATAAAATATTTAATGTATTGATAAAGTAAGAGTTTCGTATTTACTTAGTCATAGTGAAATAGTCGCAAATATGTATATTTTTCAGATTTCGATTCTTCATCAAGTTATGTTTCATGGCAGATCCAAATTTGACTTTCAAATTCGAGCCAATGGATATTAAATCAGTAAACACTCATCTTAGGAAGAGATGGTTCTTTGTCAAGACAATGAAATTTTTACAAACATGCCAAAATGATGATGATATGGCATGGTTTAACATTTTTCTTCTTCAAACATTTGTTCCACATGAAGGAACATATTTTAAAGCTTAGTATGATTGCGGGTCTTATCAACAGATACATTATCACGACAAAAATGAGTTATGGATTATCTTGCTTCAAACATTTGTTCCACATGAAAGAACACATTTTGATGCCTTTGTAGTGCCTCTGCTAGTTCTTCAGCCACCATACGAGCGAACAAGTTCAACATTCTCTTAGTCTTAGTCCTCGTGATTGTTCTGTATGCCCTTAGTGTCTTGTTTGGGGTTTCGTCCTCATCAATTCCTCCTTATTCAAAAGGATTAGATCTCACTTCAAGATTTTCGTTTGTATCAAAATGAGCCAAGTTAGCAACTTTAAAAGTTGAAATAACGTTGTAGTCACCAGGTAATTCAATCTTGTAAGTGTTGTCATTGATGCACTCAAGAAATTTCAATGATCCTTTTCCTCGTGGTATGAATTTAAATTTACGTGTTGGGAAAAATTATCCTTACGTAAGTGAACCCACACGAGATTGATGAGTTGAAAGACCACCTAGTTTCGCTTTGACTGTTTTCATGTTTGGTGTATAAGCTTGTGCCTTCTCATGTATCTATTTCAAAAACTCGTTTTTATCTTGTCATCAAGGTTAGTAAACTCTGTTGATGGTAAACCCGAACCTAATTTCAAATTGTGAAAATTACGTAGCGCTATGAACCTCTCTAGTCTATGCAAACTCAACATGTGGTAGACACTCTTCCCACGTTTTAAGGTTACTGTAAATAATGCACGTAACGAGGTCGACGGGGTCCTATTGACCATTTCGGTTTGTCCATCGATTTTTGGGAGACAATTAGTGGAGAACAAAAGTTTCATGCCTAACTAATTCCACAATGTTTTCCAAAAATAACTAAGGAACTTAGCATCCCTATCCGAAAATATAATTGTAGGCATTCCATACTACTGACATTGTACCTAATGAATAATGCCCCTACATGTGATGTATTATCAACCTTAGAATGCAATGAAATGATCCATTTTGGAAATCCAATCAACTAAAAAAAATCGAATTATGTCCAGATTTAGACCTAAGAAGACCTAACACAAAGTCCATGGAGATATTAGTCCACGGTGTAGTGGGAATGGATAAAGAGAGTACATATCTTGTCATTGCGAATTGGGATTTGGCCTTTTACACATCACAACCGTTCCACAAATGTGTTTGATATCTCTCCGCAAGTGACGCCAATAGAAGTGTTCCTGCAAAATGGATAATATTTTGGCCACTATAAAGTTCTCCTTAGTCCGCCTCCATGTGCTCGTGAACCAATAAATCTCTGATAGAATAATCGAATATGCACAACCTATTCTCATAGAATAAATAACCATTGACTCGAAAATTTTACATGTGGTAGTTTCTCACAAGTCTTGAATATGTTGCCAAAGTGATAATATGTCTCATAGATTTCCTTAATATGTTTGAAACCCAACAACATAGCATTTACAACGGAAAGCAAATCATGGCGCTTATGCATCAACCACAACATTCTTCTTACCTTGCTATGACATACGAAAAGATCTTTATAAATTCCACCGACTTAACATGCATATGATTCAACTTTTTTTGTCCTTTGAGATATTTGAGTGATTTATGGTTGGTATGAATCACGAACTCCTAGGGCCACGAACAATGTTTTCACGTTTGAAGCGTCAGCACACCAATACGTATAGTTCCTTGTCATACGTGGCGTAGTTTAACTGAGCTCCATTAAGTTTCTCAATAAAGCACGTGATGGGTTTGCACTCTTGCATCAACAATGCTCCAATTTCTACACCTGATGCTTCACATTTAATCTCAAAGGTTTTGGTAACATCAAATAATGCTAATAGAGGAGCTTGTGTTAGTTTATGACATTTAATCTCAAACACACAAGGTATTGAAGTCTTTAGGAACTAGCCAATTCATGAAAGCTTCAGACCTCTCCAACCGTCTTATGGCTCGATCAATTACGTATGGCCTCGATCTTTTCTTCAACTACATGCATTCTATTTTCACTTACAACAAATTCTAAGAACACAAGTTTGTTAGTATAAAAAACAAATTTCATAATATTAGCATATAGCTTTTTGCTTCTCAACACATTTAAAACCGATGTCAAATGCTATACATATTTTTTAAGGTCTTGTTGCACACTAAGATGTCATAAAAGTATATTACCACAAATTTTTCTATGAATTTCCGAAAAACAAGATTCATCAGCCTCATAAATACATTAAGTAAATAGTTAATCCAAAATGCCCGACTAACCATTCATAAAGTCCTTGTTTTTGTCTTAAAAGCGGTGTTCCATTCATCTCCTTCCTTCATGTGAATTTGATGGTATATATCCACTCTTCAAGTCTATCATAGAGAACATAGAAGCCCCATGAAATTCGTCCAATATATCATCTAAGCGAGGAATATGGTAACAATACTTCACTATAATGTTATTGAACATATATGCACTATGTGCCATCCTTCTTAGGCACGAGTATCAATGGTATGATCACATAGTGACATATCCCTCGAGATTGATTATGTATGATGAGCGATTTTGAATGCTTCTTCCAAGTATGAAATAAATTTTTCAAAGAGTTTCTCTCAAGACCACTCGTTTTTGTCAACTAACTCATTATCATTCATACCAGACTTTTTCTTCACGTTCTTCAGTAATAGCTCTGATTATTCGAATACTTTCTTTGGTATGTGTGGAGCTAGTAGAAGGTGCCATCCTTTGAAGTCAGAGGATTATTTGTTGCTGAACACATCATGTAGTGCTCAGGTGTCGAACTGCAATGGATTTCCCAACAACAGATGTTCTACTTGCATTAATACCACATCACATAGCACCTCATCCTCGTAATAGTTCCAATGCTAAATTCAACCTTCGCGTGACAATTCCTCTTGATTCGCGACTATCTTCCAACCATTATAACTTGTACGGTTTCAGATACTTTCTAATGATATATCCCAACTTCTCAACAAGTGATGTGCTAGCTACGTTCGTATATGTCTCTATCCACAATGATGCTACACATCGAATTCTGGATAAGCCTGTGTGTAGAAGATATTCTCTCATTATACGATGGATTCTTCATTAGTGTATAGATCTAATGCTCTATATGTTACTAACAACTCGCCCTTTACTACCTCATACTTCTCAAAATTGTCATCCGAATCAAGCACATACCTCATATTCTATGGCTTATCCTCATCAAATGCAGTTTTATATCCTCCATCAACTCGTATAACCATGGTCTTTTTGTTCAGACAATCCTGAGCAAAGTCACCTCAAACCTAAAACTTGAATATGATCATTCAAGAGAATCTTGTTAGATTCAAGAGAATCTTGTTAGATTTAGTTTGAACTCAAGAACAATCTCAAAGTGATTTTTCACAGCTTTAAACTAAATCTTAGCAGTAATAATTAGGGGTGGACAATCCGAGTTTCGATCCGGGTTTCACGGGTTCAGTTCGGGTTTTGGTTCTTCGAGTTATAAAAAATGAATCTGAATTGGAATCGTGTGTTTTTCGGTCTAGATTCTTCGGATAATTTATGTTGTTTGGTTACAGGTAATTCGAGTTTTTCGGGTTCTTTGGATAATTTGAGTTGTTTAGTTATGAGTAATTCGGGTTTTGGTTCGGGTTCCACGGGGTTTTTGGGTTCTTCAACAAATTTTTTGCTAATTCAAGTAATAAGAAAACAAAACTTTAGATTTTTTTTAATTTTTTTTATTTTTTTAATTTTTTTTTAATTTTTGGTTATTCGAGTTATTCGGATTCTCTTGAACCGAAATTGAACTAACCCGAACGAGTTTTGAATTTTGAATCCGTATGGGTTTTATGGACAACCCAAATGACTTATGGATTAAGTTTTTCCGGTCGATCTGATTCGGATTGGTCCGAATTACTCGAATTGTCCACCTTTACTACAAATATAATGTTGTTTCTACGTCTAAGATTTCGAATATATTTTATATGCTTTTAAATTTTGTTTTTAGTATTTTTTTTTATTTTCTCCATTACTATTACTGGTTTCCTTTTTTTCTTAATCTTTTTGGATTTTCTTCCTCTTTCCTGTTTTGTCCTTTTTTAAATTTCTTATTTTTTTATTGTTTTTCTTTTCATCTATATTGTTTTTCTTTCTTTTTTTAATTCCTTTGTTTTTATTTTTAATTTTCTTTTATACACAACAAAAAATAAACTAAACTAAAACAAACGATAAAAAATAACTTGATAGAATAACCTAGACTGATATTCTCTTGTTAGATGGATGGAATCGTACCGAAACCCCTTAGCAACTTGATATTAGAGTGTAGAACTTGTATCCCTTAGAAACACGGTAAAAATTTTGGTATAACCATTGGACCGAGCGCCACATAACTCCTACCCCTAAAATCACAAAACTTAAATACATTCGATCGAGCAAGTCATCCACTCGATCGACTCCACCACGGCTCGGTCGAGCTGTGTGATGTTTGAATCGAGTGATCCAGACATTCGATTGCTCCTTTGACCTCTGTAGGTTCACTTGGCTCGAGCACAACGTTACTCAGACCGAACGAATAATGATTTTATGCATACATTGGTCCACAAAATTCGCTTAGATCGAGCACCTTTAGCTCATCCGATTTCTTGCCCCTCTCGGTCCCTTCCACTTGTAAGCATATCATGTAAACCTCTCTTTACATCTCTTGATGCTCTTGTGGTGTTTTTGCAAGTTATTTTGCCACATTCGAGCAATACTCTTAGCCTTAGCTCTCGTGACTGGTTCATGTATCTTTGGTATCTCGTTCAGGGTCTCGTCCTCATCAAGTCACATCCACGAAGATTGATTTTTGTATTTCTTATCACCTCCTAATGCAAGCACCCAATGCAATACATACGTACTTAACGTTTTTCCATCAGCATTAAAGTTAAGGTGAGCCCAAGTGCCTTCATTTTATTTCTTTATAATTTATAAAAAAAACTTGATAGATTTTTATAGTTCTCATCCAGATTCTCCCAAGTTATGTTTTGTGTCCGCTTTATGCCTTTATACGCCTGAGGATACGACAACATACATATGTGTTCTTGAGTCACCAAACTCTTTATCCTTTTTGTTCTCGGTATATCGACTTGTCCACTAAATCTTTCGGTAAATAAAATTTGTAACCGTCGCAACATACACATTTTTCTTATGTTTATCACATGCTATCAGGCTGCATGTATGAATAGAAATGTGAACTTGTATTTTGCAATCTCCATTCGCAACCCGAATCTCTGAATCTACATCTAACCTTCCACTAGGATATGTATGACTTAAACATCAAATAATTAAAACATGCATCATATTTTTGCTTTATCTATCTCTATCTTTACCTCATTTTTATTCTTGGACTCATGAAAAATTGTGAACCTCAATCCATCCTAAAAAAAGAGCATTATTTCCAAAGTTTCAACAGTAATACCTTCGTTTTCATCCATTATAGTCGAATCATCAAACTCAATAATCACCATATTCTTAATAGAAACAACATTCACGTTGATATCATCATCAATCTCTTCATCGACATTTCATTATCTTTCTTTTCCATGACATCTGCCACTCCTATCTAGGGGTGGACAAATATCGAATATCCGTAAATATTCGATTATTCGTCTTCGTATTCATATTCGTCGAATATTCGATTTTATTATTCGTATTCGTATTCGTATTCGTAAATACGGATATTCGTAAATTCGAATATCCGCAAATATTCGGATATTCGTCGGATATACATAATAAAATCAATTTTTTAAAAAAAATTAAGAAAATTCTAAATAATTTACATTTTAGTCCTTAAAACTTTTATAATTTACATTTTAGTCTTTAAATTTTAAATATAATAACTATTTCTTTATATATTTTATATTTGATCTGAAAATCAATTATAATAATGTTTTTTATTTATAATTTGATCCTTAAAATTAATTTATTATATATATATCTATATATTAAATAAATTATCTATTTAGTATTTACGGATACGAATACTTACGAATAATTGACTATACTATTTGTATTTGTCGAATATCTAAATCCTGGTATTTGTATTTGTATTTGTTCCTACGGATATTTACTTCTTCGGATCGAATACGGTTCGAATACGAATCGGATACGAATACTTCGGATATTTTGCCCAGCCCTACTCCTACCTTCATTTGTGCACAATTTCCTAAATCACATTACTATAATCATTACAACACAATCTCATTATTTTCCATTTTCCTATTTAATAAAATATATGATTCTTCATTCATAACTAAGACGTAGTAATTTGCGACGTATTAATAATAATGTCATTCTTAGTTACGATATATTAATATTTTCCATAATAATTTCATACATACGATTTCTTTTTATTCAATCACCATTTTATAAAACTTTATCTACTTTGAACAACATAATATTTAATAATTATCAAATTAAACATATAAATATTGTTTTTATAGGATATTATGTCTCATTTTAACTTGTCCCGACTTAATTAAAGTTAAATGGAATACCATAAACTACAATTTTATCTTAAAATTTTGATGATGTAATTTTGATCGTTCTTTGATCGTACTGTGTTAATGATGGACTAAAGAGATATACGGAAAAGAGAGAAACGAATGAGAGATGGAAAACTCTCAAATTTAATTTTGTAATAAAATTTTATTTAGATGTATTAAAGAATGGATGTGAGAGTTTGAAAATCAAATTTAAGTTGATATATTTTTAATGCAAAAGCTACTAAAATAAAAGGAAAGAAATGTAATCACCAAAGCGATTTGGTATAAATTTGCAAACGTACCTTATAAAAAATAATAGGAAAAACAGCCTATTCCCCCTTGATTTTCATGCTTTAGTCCTATTCCCCCCTCGATTTTGACTCTCGTCCTATTTCCCCCTCAATTTTCAGTTTCAGCCTATTTCCCCCTCGATTATCACGTTTTAGTCCTATTCCCCCCTCGATTTTGAGATTTTAATTTTGATTTTAATTTTGATTTTAATTTTGATTTTAATTTTGATTTTAATTTTAATTTTGGTTTTAATTTTGATTTTAATTTTAATTTTGGTTTTAATTTTGATTTTAATTTTGAATAAATTATTATCTCAATTTTGACTTGATTTAATCCTAATTAATTCGAATTAAGTATAAATTGAAAAATCCGATTTAATCTGAATTAAGTTAAATTGAGTCAAAACTATGTCAAAATTGATTTTAATTTTGACCAAATTTTAATTTTAGTTTTGATTCAAATATAACTCAATTTTGACTTGATTTAATCCTAATTAATTCAAATTAAGTATAAATTGAAAATCCGATTTAATCTGAATTAAGTTAAATTGAGTCCAAAATTGAGTCAAAACTATGTCAAAATTGATTTTAATTTTGACCAAATTTTAATTTTTGTTTTGATTCAAATATAACTCAATTTTGACTTGATTTTCTCCTAATTAATTCGAATTAAGTATAAATTGAAAATCCGATTTAATCCGAATTAAGTTAAATTGAGTCCAAAATTGAGTCAAAACTATGTCAAAATTGATTTTAATTTTGACCAAATTTTAATTTTAGTTTTGATTCAAATATAACTCAATTTTGACCTAGTTTTGACTCAATTTTGACTCGATTTAATTCCAATTTAATCATAATTTTGACAAAATTGGATTCGATTTTGGGTTTAGGGTTTAGGATTTTGCCAATTAGTTATTGGTCATGAGATATTAATTTCATGCCACATGTTGGCATCTTAAATATTGGTTCCATCACCTCGGAGTGTTGTATAAGATTTTATTGGATATTTTTACTTAATTTATAATAATAAAATAATTATAGACTTACCGTTGTTATACCGTTTATCATAATTTAAATGGTCGAATTCCAATTTAATTAATCAAATTTCGATATTAAAATCAATATAAAAATATATGTGTAAAAATATTTATTAATATTATTTACTGATACATCAAAATAAATGATATAATTGAAAATTAAATAATTAGTCGATTATAATTATTGATTCAAATATATAATTATTGATTTGATTTTAGGATGTCTTGGGATAATATTAAATAAAAAAACTTATTCTTTGATGGTTAACGGTAGGATTTATATGTTACGAATAACTTGATTTATTAAAATTAAAATTAAAATCAAACTAAAACCAAAATTGAAATTAAAATTAAAATTAAAATCAAAATTAAAATTAAAATCAAAATCAAAATTAAAATCAAAATTAAAATCAAAATTGGGTCAAAATTGGGTCAAAATTGGGTTAAAATTGAAATAAAAATTTGGTCAAAATTGGGTCAAAATCGGAGGGGGTTTTAGGCAGATTTTTGATAATTGAGGGGGGAATAGGATGAGGTCAAAATCGAGGGAGGAATAGGACTAAAACATGATAATCGAGGGGAAATAGGCTGAAACTGAAAATCGAGGGGGGAATAGGACGAGGGTCAAAATCGAGGGAGGAATAGGACTAAAACATGAAAATTAAGGGGGGAATAGGCTGTTTTTCCAAAATAATATTACGTCATTTTGAAAGGCTCTTCATAAATTACTTCAAGTTTACGTTGTTTCACGGTGCTTTATTTTTTTCGTGAATATTCTCGGATCTATAAAAAGAGGAAAAGTAGGCTTTATTGCTCATTTTACAATAATATCGTACTTTTATATTGTTTATTTCATAAGAATAGTGTTTAGTAATAAGATTCTACCGTAATTTAAAATTAATTTTAGCAATAAACGGAAGAAATAAAAAAAAGCGCTAAATGTCTGTATGAAGTTATCATTATTTTAAACGTTTAAAATCAAATTCAAAAGTCTAAGATATACAAATTTAAATTATTTTTTGTTAGCGATATCATGCTAATTTTATTGCATTTTTAGGACAATAATAATTTGTATATTTTTAGTTATACCGGTTATATCATATTCTAAAATTTTTTTCTAAGTATTGACCATATATGTTATATATGGACTATCTATATGGGGTGAAATCCAAATTCCAAACTATAACAACGATTGTTAAAATTTATCTTTAAATAATATGTGATATATGTTACCAATATTGATAATTATGTAAATACAAATATGTTATATATGCTGTCGTGTATATATATTGTAAGTCTTAAATTTAATTGTCATTCAGAATTATAAAATAGAATTATATGTCAAAATTATATTTAATATGAAGCATATAACAAACAAACAATTATATATTGAAAATTTATTCGAATCTATAATTTTAATATATTTAGACGATTCTGAGTATCATATTCTGGAATCCGTATGGATCAAAAAATTAAAGGAGATGATATCTTTTAATTATATTAATAAATTTAGATTTTAAATTATTAAATGGAAATCTGACATCAAAATATGATTTTATATTAAATCTTATATATGCCCAAATATTACATAAATCACACAAATTATTCTAACGTTTTTTCACTAGCCAATGTGATGATTGTGAACCAATAAATTATAAATGCACAGTTTTATTGGACGTATCCTTTAATCTTTGCTTAAACTAAATCACAATCGATTAGATCAAGGCATTCATCCATCCTTTTGCAACGTCATCATTTCCAGCTATCACAACTAATCGTTATTGAGTAGTTTAATAACAAAAAAAAAAGATATGAAATATAAATAATGTTATGCATATTATCTCAATTCCTGCTATATGTACAACAAACATAATGATAATATGACTAAGCAATAAAAGAGAAACAAATATGACTATCATTTATTTCAAATGTAGTCATAAATATTAAATGAGCAAAAATAATAAATGAAAAATCGATACAATAGTAATGACTTGTCTACAATGCCCATTAGTTCGACATGACCCTTAATATTTTGGTGTTAGTCATTTACTCAACAAATCCGCTATCATAAAATAATTTTCTTGACCAACACTATTTGTTTCTTCGCTTCTTCCATGATGAACAAGTACTTGATCAATTTTTAATTCAAACCTTTAGAGTACTTATCGTTCTTTCAGAAAACAATATTGTGAAATTATCACAATAAATTCTTAATAGCTCGACTATGGATTCGACAATCTAAATTCCTAAGAAAAAGTCCTCCAACCACATTGAATTAATAGTAATGTCAAAGTACGTTACAAATTCAACCTCCATAGTGAAAGCAACAACGATAGACTACTTTTCAGTTCTCTACGTCACTGCCCCTCCAACTAATAGGAAAAATATCCAAAGATTGAATTTTTGGTATCACACATCCAACTATCTATCTCTGAAAACCATGTAACCTTGAGCTTTTCATATCTTACATATGTAAGTATATGCTCCTTTAGCCTTTCAAATCTCTCATAACTTTCTCAAATACTTTCTAGTGATTCATTTTGGTATTACTCTAGTATTGAACCAAGATTCCAAAATAAAGTTGTTATTTGGTTGTATAAGTTTTTTGAGCATACATTAAACTCCATTAATACATATGGAATATTTTCTGTTTTCTTACATTCCATACGTTCTGAGGGTAGTGCATCTTACTGAACTTGTCATCTTTCTGAATTGGAGCTATTTTTGTGAGGCAATTTTCCATCCTGAAACTCTCAAAGATCTTGTTGACATAGAAAATCCTAACAGTCCTTGTGTTGTGTTCTAGAATATTTTTATTTCAATCACATAGGTTGTCTAACCCATATCTTTTATTTCAAAAATTTTAATGAAAAAGTTTTTAATATCATGTAACATCCACATGTTATTTGCAATAATTAATATGTCGTCCACATATAGAGCCAAATAGCATACTTACTCCCATCAAATTTCATGTAGATATATCTATCAAAGACATTCTATACAAAACCATTAGATATGATGATTTCGTTAAATTTAAGATATAATTATCGAGATGCTTGTTTTAGTCCATGTATCAACTGCTTTAGCTTGTACACCTAATTTTCTTTTCATGATGCTATAAAACCTTCAGATTGATCCATATACATTTCCTCCTCTAGATCATTATTTAGAAAGACAACGTTTATATCCATTTGGTGAAGTTCTTGGTTGTGATGGGCCACCACATCCAAAAAAAATTATCAAATAGTATTTCTTAGAAATTCAAGCGAAAGTCTGTTTATAATCAATGCAATCTTTTTTATGTATCCTTTAGCAACATATTGAGTCTTATATCTTTCTATGTTACCTTTAGAGTCGTGTTTGGTCTTGAAGACTCATTTTCAGCTAACTCGCTTGAACCATTTGGTAGCACTACCAAATCCTTGATTATTTTTTATCACCCATTGACTTCAATTCTTTTTTTCATGGCATCTAACCACTTTATAAAATTTTCACTTTTTGTGGCTTGCTTAAATGAAACGAGATCCCCATCAATGCTTAATTGTCTCTCAAGTTCAAGGATGTAAACACATAGTCGTCTAGAGTGGCAGATCTTTTCTCCCTTTTAGACCGCCTCAAGATGAGTGATAATCATCTTAATTACTATGAATGATTCATCATGTATGCCATCACTATGTGGATTTTGGACAATTTTTCCTTATCATGAATTATCACATGATGATGATGTAACAATGGGAAAGATAATGTTAGAAGGTGTATTAGGTTTTTATATTCGATGTTTACTTTTAGTTATTCATCATTCCCACTGATTTGACCATTGTTAATGAATCTAGCATTGTCAGTCTCTAGTATCATTGTACTATAGTTAGGGCAATAGAACATGAATATCTTAGAATTTTCTAGATAGCCAATGAAAACTTCATTAACCGTTTAAGATGAAGTTTCTTTTCATTATTAAACAATCTTACTTATGTTTAGCAACCATAAATGGGTTGGTGCCTTAAAATTGGTTTTCTGCATATCCATATTTTATAAGGTATCTTATGGATAGATTATTGTCTTTATGTGTACATCCATACGGACATCGGTAATGAGAAAATGACTCAATATGCTCAACCATATTCATTAGGGTACAATTTTGTCTCTTAGCTACACTATTCTAGTGAGATAAATGAGGCATTGAGTATTGACCACAAATGACTCTAATTTCGAGGAATATTGCAAATGGACCTAAACATCGTCATTTTTCGTGATATTTATCATAATATACCTGGAAATTGTTATTTTTCGTGATATTTACCGTAATATTTGTCACCTCTATCAGATCTCACAACCTTAATTGTTATATCTATTTGTTTTTCATCCACACTAATGAACACCCCAAGGATGTTCACTAACTAAGTTTTATCATGTATAGACATAACCTTAACTTTAGTAATAATCTATAAAAATGATATAATACACCTCTATGGTCCAGGAAAGAACGTCAAAAGTCCATATATATATATATATATCAGTGAGAAGTAACTCTAGAAGACGAGTGCTTCTTGTGACCCATTTCTTTGTTTACTTTTAGCAAACAAAAACATAATGTTTACCTTTAGCCTAAAACCATTTTTCCTTCTTTTAAATTTTTTCTTTGCTTCATCTTTTTACAGAATAAACACTAGATCTTTTTACGGACTTAGCCATCATTCGTTTTAGTTGATGGATTATCGTTCATTTTGTTATTTTTACCCATTTTTTTTATTGTTGCTAGGTTTGTTATGGATCATAAGATTAATAATGTGTTCTCTCATATTCTTAACCTTCCTTACTCCTCAATGAGCATGTCTTTTATCTCTTAAAAGTTTCACTTTTCTTTAATGGTATCATGATTCACTTGGAATTGGCCAAACTAAACAAACAAAGATATAACTATGAATTGGAACAAAAACATCTCATTACGTCCATCCACATTGTCTTTACTTCTGTTTCCATGTTGGACATGTGAGTCACTTGACCATGGATTGGCTGAGTTGAGTCAAATTTCTTCGTGGTCACCTCACCCATAATGCTACATACGCTGAGTTGTCAATCAAATTTGAATGAGAATATTCCTTAATCTTATCCATGAATTCCCTAGCACAATCAATTTTTGGCATTGATTGCTTAACACTTCATACCATGGCATCCTCATGACATTCAAGCATAACCTCTTAGACCGCCCCCAATCTTCATAATAAGACTTATCATTATCAGAGGTAGTCTATGTCATGGTTGCAAGCTTTCCTTTATTAACAATGTCAAGTCTAGTTCATTAACACTAAGATAAAAATGGGCATTTTCGGACTAGTGGAATAGTTAACCCATTAAATCTTAACACGATGTTGTTCGATGCCATTTGATTAAAAAAAATAGAATAACTTATATATGTTTAATCATTAATATTTTGAGTTAAAATTGATAGAAGAGGAAAGTTGAAGGGGCATAGTCCCACATGGAAAATATAGAAAGTCATCAATATAATATATTAACGATTTCCTTTCTTACACTTTTGAATCATGCATAGACTTGGTGATGGGTTTTAGAATTAGTATATGGATAAGTTTGTGGACATTTAATACATATTAAATGTCAAAGATAGGGTCTTGCCCTTTGGGCTCTTTAGCTCTTTGATTAAATCCGAAATTAATTTTTAACTTTGAGTTTAATTTTTAAATTTTCAAATTTATGAAGAGATGCAACTTTCCAACATTAATAACCTTATGAACAATCATGAATTTGTGAATAGTCATGACTGTTTGACTTTAAACCGAATTTTGGTTCTAAAAGGCTCCTAAGTCTTCTATAAATAGAGACTTGTCATTGAAGAAACAAATAATACAATTTTCTCTATGAAAACTCTCTTTTGTTCTACCATACAAAGTATTTAAAGTAGATTTGATAGAAGGTACTTATGTGATCGTTGAATCCTCTAGACGGAAATAAATTATGTCTTAGGATACTGTTTGCAGGTCTTGATCAAAAAATCGATATTTATATATATTAGTTTCTTTTTATATTTATTTATTTATTATACTCCACTACAATAGATAATAGGATTGTTCTAACGAAAATTTAATTTATCAATAGAATTCTAATAAACACATTCAAAACCCCTTTGGAAATACTCAAATATACAACTATCATCGATGCTAAATAAAACAATTTAGTTGACATACAATATAATTAATTAGCAAAGTGACAATCATAGGATGTGCACGCTTTCCGATATCAAATATTAGTCTCTTTAGTGTTTTTTTATCATATACAATAGTTTATCTTTGCACAACTTACTAACAATATAATTACTAACCCATCATATTAAAACCATTGAATTTGAATTATTAAATTACTTAATTAATATTAAGGGAAAAAGTTCTATTTCCTCTAAACTATCACACTTTAATCCTATACCCCTAAACTTTCTCTCACATCCTATTCCCCCCTGAACTATCATTACTCATCCTATTCCCCCTAAATCCTTTGGAAAACGCCTTAAATCCGTTGCAAAAGGCGTTTCCCAATGAACGACAACGAATCCGAGCCCGTTGGGAAACGATTGTTGCAAATGGGGATCCGTTGCAATTTGCAACGGAGTTGCAACAGATAAACTGTTGCAATTTTGCAACGGGTGGGTCAACGGAAGACGCCGTTGAATATTTGTGACGGAGGACCGTTGAAACATATTGTAACGGATGCCCATTACAACTTAGCAATGGAAGCCCGTTGCAATGTTGTAAAGGATGCCCATTACAAAACGGCAACGGATTCCCGCTGAAACATGGTAACGGGTGTCCGTTAAAAAGTTTTACCGGACGTCCGTTGCCATCTAGGCGGGAAAAAAGAGCGGGAGTTTCAAGTTCCCAACGGACACCCGTTGGAAACTGATATGATCCCGGAGGACGCCGAAGACGCGACCATCAACAATGAGGAGGACGCGACCCGTGGAAAGGAAGAAGAAGAATTCTCTGCGACCCGAGACGCCGCGACCCGAGACGCCGAGGAAGAAATCCGTGAAGCCGCGACCCGCGCCGCCGCGACCCGAGACGCCGCGG
>CM071873.1:29575464-29589837 GCA_036759665.1 Gynandropsis gynandra
CCCCCCTTGTATGAACATCCAACTTTTTATCAATATTGAAATTATCTTTGAATTGATCCTTTGATCATTCTTGAATTCCTTTGTGAATTCCTTTGGTTGTTGGTGCGTAATATCCAACCTCCTACTCGTTGGTGCGTCATATCCTTCGAGCCGTTCGTCCTTCGTGGTGCGTCATATCCATCGAAGACGAACCCGGTAAATCGAGAGCCTTTCCGCAACTCTCGTGCGACCATTCGTTCCACACACCCTTGTGCACTCGTTGCAGCAAGGCATATCCCCCACTAACCAAGTCTAGAGCGTCGATTCAGTCGGGATCGCGTCAGAAACTGGCGAGAAAGAGCTACGGACGACCGTTGTAAATTGGCGAGAAAAAACAACGGACGTCCGTCACCATTTGGCGGGAAAAGTCGCCAACGGATGCCCGTTAAAAATTGCAACGGGCTTTCGTTGGAATGTTGGTTAGAAAAATAAGAAAATAATAAAAATAATTTTTTAAATAAAAAGTTTTAAATTTAAATATTAAAATTGTTTACAAAAACCTTTAAAACTAAAACAAATCCTATTACATTTCATTTAGGTTGGCTGGGTCGATATCATCTCCTTGATCGCCACCACCTCTAGACGGCATTGCATCCGAATCGGGAGCCGGTTCTTGGCGCGGTGTTGATCCCCACACTTGGCCAGACAGCAACTTGATGACGCTCTCCATGTGCTGCACTTTGGCTCGAAATTCTCGAAGTTGTGATTCGAGATCTTCGATCTTCCGTTGTTGCGTGAAACTCTCTTGGACTGCGGGGAGGTACCGTCGTGGCGTCCTCGATGATATCTTTTTGAAGCGCCCTGAGACCGTATAGACGCCCTTTATACGGTCTCACCGACTACAAGACAAACAAAATTAGGGTTAGATTTTTACAAAATATTTTATTAATAATCGAAAAACAAAAAAATTTATTTTTGTCCTTTTGTAAAGGACTCAGCTCGTCGGGAGTTGAACCGCAAGCTTGTGATTGCTGTATAATTTTCTCCATCACAGCTCTCACGGTTCTCTCCGCTCTAGGATCGACGAGTTCGGGTTCATCGACCTCTTCCCCGACGACCGGTTTCTTCTTGGCGTGGGTTTCCAATACCAGCTGAAGAAGAGTCGGTTCTCTTCCTATCCGTTGCATCTGTAATATAAAATAAACTTAATTAGATAAATATTAAAAAACGAAAAACTTAAGTAATAATAAATTTTACCAATTCGTGTTTTCTCTTTAATGATTTTGATCCCGAAGTATGGCGATGCAGACCATCTCCGGGAATCTTTCCGTCGTAACGACATTTTTTGGCCTTCTCGCTCTTGGCCTTAAAGTCTGGGGACTCCCAATGCTGAATCATTTGATTGAAAACCGCGTCCGTTGCCCATGTCGGTCTCTGATTTCTGGAGTAGTAGTTTCGCTTCACATTGTTCATCATAAGACGCATTCGAATTTGCATGTCGCGCACCTATGCTGCGTATATGCGCGTTGTATCCTTTCTCCTCCATCTGAATGCGCGCTGCAAAATAATTTATAAATTGCTAGTTTTATAACATATATATAACTAATAATTTTAAATGTAATGCAATTTAAAATTTACGATAAATATGTGCCACCATCGCTGGTGCACGACTTCTGGCGTAACTTGCTAGGAATAATATAATTGATCTTGTAAGGACCCTTAGATGATGTTATTGTTCGTGTGTCTGATCACATCATGCACGTCAAACCTGCAATATCAAATTAAAAAGTTAAATATTATTTATAACTTACAATAATATAAATAAAAATAATGATTTTTTTGCCATATCGTCCCGATAGAATGGTCGAGCGATAATCGGAATGTCAAGACGCCCATCAAAATCATCGATCAAGGCATCGATATCTACCATATCATCCTCTTCATCAAATATCAGCGGTGCCGATATTGTTGAAAGAGGACGATATGGTGGTGGTGGAGGCGGGGGAGGAGCTCCCGCAAAACCATCCAACATTCCTCCCGATCCTATAAATCGTCTAGCCTTCATCATTTTTCTAGTGTTTGTGAATGTGTTTGTGTGTGAAATGTAAAGTTTAAGAGGATTTTGAGGTTTTGTTTTGATTTTTGTTGAAATAAACTAACATTTAAAAAGCATCACCCTTCAACCCAACGAGAGTGAGATATTCCACTTGTATGATTTGGTGCAAAATATCGTAGAAGTTATCACCTCTATATCACTATTAACAGAAACACCATAATTGTATGTGCTTCTATATTTTCCGTATTCGTATGTGTGGAACGTGTAGCCGCGAGTAAATAAGATTGGACAACACAAAATTTCGTGCAGGACCACTAGCCAAATCTTTTAACCCCGTAGGAAATCTTTCATCGGAACATTTCACCTGTACGTATATATAATAAAAACAAATTAATACTTTATGATAAATGCGATTAATTTTAATAGATGTGTACACGAGTACTTAAGTAGTCTCTCAACCACGAGCCATAATGTTGAACTTTTATGTCTGTGAGTTCATTTGCATTTAGATGAGGATATATACCAAGTACTTCTTCATCAAATATCATGTATAATGAAAATACGTTAAAATTGTATATATATACATAATATATTTAACAGATTGAATAATATGTACTAGTACCTTTCGAACGGTAATACCTCTTGACAATTTAGTAGTATATATGTGTGGCCGTGATTATACTCCTCCGGTGTTAACCAATATTCCTCGGATTTACCTTATGTACGTCCAATCGGTGTAGACATGTCAGGAATTTTGCAAACTATGGATTATATTGATACAAATAGTTTGTGTGATCATCCGCTGCACGTCGTTCTTTCGTTTGAATATGCGACTCGAAATAAAATGTGCTGAAATATGTGATTTCTTCCAGCAAGTATTGTTTCACAATAGATCCTTCGACCACTGCTTTGTTTTTTGCTTTTTTCTTTAAATGAAAGAAAAACCTTTCGAAAGGATACATCCATCTGAATTGAAACGGCCCACCGAGTATTGTCTCATATGGTAAATATATTGGCAAATGCTCCATGACATCGAAGAATGAAGCCGGAAAAACTTTTTCGAATGCACATAATACTTCAGAGACATTGTTTTTCATTAAATCCAAGTCATCCCTTTTGAAATTCCTTGAACATATATCTCTGAAAATATGTTGATTCCGCATAGTACATCGTGAACATTCCATGATAAGAGCTCAGCAAATGCAATTGGAATGAGTCGTTGCATGAAAATGTGACAATCGTGACTTTTCAATCCGATCAGCCTCGAATCAACAATATCCACACACCGAGCAATGTTCGATGCATATCCATCTGGAAACTTAACGTCCTCTTTTAACCACTTTAATAATGTTGTTTTCTTCGGACCAGACAATCTGAATAATTGGAAAAATGACCTTCCATCTCTTAATTCCAACTCAGATCGTCGGTATATTGACTTCAAATCTTTTCTTGATTGTATATTATCCTTACTTTTACCCGCCACATTCAAAACAATATTGATGATGTTATCGAAAAAGTTATTTTCGATATGCATAACATTTAAATTATGACGTAATATCAATGATTTCCAGTATGGTAGTTCCCAAAAGATACTACGTTTATACCAGTTATGCCATTCACCTTGACCTTTTGGTTTACGATGTCTACGATCTCCACCGTATTCTATCGGTTCTTGTAAATTGTGTATTATGTTCAGTCTTTCGTAAAGAATTTGTGTTCCGGTTTGCATACACGGTGCCTTTTCTTTTTGTACCATGTTCTTTCGAAAATATTTTTTATCTTTCCGAAAAGCATGGCCACGAGGAAGAAATCTTCTATAACAATGAAACCAACATGGTTTCTTACCATGTACTAGCCGAAAGGAATCTGTATCCTCCATACAATATGGACATGCCAATCTTCCGTGCATGCTTCATCCAGATAACATTCCATAGGCAAGAAAATCGCTAATTGTCCACAACAAGACCGCTTTCAATGTGAAATTTTGCTTCGTACTGACGTCATAAGCAAGAATTCATTTGTTCCACAATTGTCTTAATTCATGAATTAAGGGCTGTAAAAAGACATAGAAACTTTTTTTCGGATGTTCTGGTCCTGGAATCAGCATCGTCTGAAACATTACCTCTCGTTTCAAATACATCTCGGGAGGCAAATTATACGGAGACAAAATCACCAGCCATAGAGAATATTGACTTCTAGATTGTCTATATGGACTAAAACCATCGGTGCATAGGCAAAGATAAACATTTCTCATTTCATACGCGAACTTGGGAAATATTTCATTGAAATCTTTCCAAGCCTTACCATCCGATGGATGTTGCATTACCTTCGGCCGTTGAGTGTTCTGCGTGTCATCTCATTGCCGCATCGATTTTTTTCGATTCAAATAACCTTCTCAACCTGTTTGCTACAGGCATATAGAATATTTTCTTGTATGGTACATATTTGCGTGAAAATGGTTTTTTAGGCCGAAATCTGCTTGCACCGCAAAACTTGCATTCCAGCAAGTCTTTATCATTTCCCCAAAACAACATGCAACCGTTTCTACAAACATCAATTTTCTCATGTGGTATTCCCAAATCTTTTAACACATTCTTTGTTTCATAGTATGTCTAAGGAGTTTGATTATTTTCGGGTAAATATTCACGCATTGTTTTGCAAAATGAATCCATGCAATTTTCAGCCACATTGTAGTCTATTTTAATACTCATCAATCTTGAAGATAAAGATAAGCGACACTCACCTTCACGAAAATATTCATATATAGGCTGTTTCGTCGAATCCAACAGGTTGAAGAATCGATGTGCATCGATGTTAGGCATCTCTTCATGGGTTTGTTCATTAACAACTCCAGGAAATGCATCTGACACCATTTCCACATATAGATTGGTCGTTGATGCTTCATAAATAACTTTTTCATTTCTTCCTACTTGTGCATCTTGTACAATATCTCTAGCACCATAATTTTCGCTGTGAAAAAAACCAAATTTCGTAATTTTCAACGAAACCTACCTTATAAAGATGTTTAAGACCAAAAAACTTGTAATTAGGAAGGAATATGTCTTTTTACCTAATATTAATTTGTAATTAACTAGGTCACTATGGGACAAAAAACTTCACAATTTAGATATTAAGTTAAATAAGTTTTCAAATAAATTTTAATTTTGTTATTAAAATTCTATACAAAATATAATTTTAGTTTTACTATGGACGTTCGATTCGAATATGGATCCGAGTAATCCGACTAATTTAAGTACTCAATAGAGATGATATAATTAATTTATAGTACTAGGTAAATCAATCATTATACACAACCGAATATCGAATCTAACATTAAAATCTAAATACAAAAATATATAAAACATACAATCTTTTTATATAATAAATTTTATGGTGTAATTGACATACATATACACATAAATGATTATTTATTTGCACTTTTTGATACAATTCATGTTAAAAATCATATTAATCCTAAATCAAACTTTCATCAAATTTAAAATTTTAATTTTCATTATATATTCATAATTACAAATCTCATTCCATATCAGATCAATGTTAAATTTGAATCATGTAACAAACATACAATAAAAAATTAAGAACTTACTTGAATCAATTTTTTCAATGTTAATATAATTTTTTGAAACAAAAAATTATTTTTTTTCAATTTAACTTGAATTATCAGATATTCAATTATTTATTAGATAATTCTTAGTACCATTTTATAGATTTATATAGATAAAAAAGAATGGATCTTTAAATTATTGAAATACTTGTTGATCTTTAATTATTTAACGTAAATTTAATATCAAATCATTTGAAATCAAACTTATATATTATAATATTGCATGTATCACAAAAATATTATTTATATATATATATATATATATATATTCACAGGTGTGTGTATATATATATATTTATATATATTATAATGTTAAAAAAATTTTCTCCAATACATTTCAAGTGTATGCTAATAACTTTTTCATTTCTGGTAATTTTTAAACTTGAATAAAAATGATATTTTGTAGGTCTTAAACTATTCTCACATGTTAAATTTTAAAATATTATCTAAATTAAACAATTCAAGTTGTAAATGATCAATATACAATTTCTTTTTCCCGACATTCGATTTTTTCTGAAAAATATTAACGTCAAGTGAAACCCGAATAAAGGAAAAATATAACCGCAATAAAACTGCTAAAATCCCTCGGAAATATTAAAAAATTATGTCACTATTTCTCATAATTTATTAACCTACTAAGCCATTTAATAATTTGTAGTTTTACCTTTAGTTGTCTCTGGATGCCACCTTAACAAAGTAAAACCAATTATCAATTAGGAATTGTAATTAACAAATCACCACACAAAAAGTCAACAACTAATATATTGTACTATTACTTTACAAAAGTTCAAGATTCTTACGTAACACTGGAAGCCTTTTGCATATTTTTCATTCCTTAACTAGTAATTGGAATATATATATATATATACACTAAATAAAATTTTAAGAAACAATAAAATAAATGACAAATGTAAATCTATCTATAATTATAATTTATAAAATTGAATAGGCTATTTTCTCCATATATAGTTTGTAATTGTTTTAAAGTTAAATGCAAAATTTGTGGCAGTGCAGGAACAACGGGTTCAACGGCCGATGGGAGGTGTAGATCCGAAAACCTGTTAAGGAAGACGAATAGTGGTCTCTTCGGCATAAGGTAGGTGTGGGTCGGCGACACGGTGAAGTTGTTCGATGTCGGCGGTGACACGGCATATAGCTTTGGCGACGGTACTAGAATTTATTATTTTTTAGACGCTCTTATATCATATTTGATTAATTAAAATTGTGTATTTAATTTAGAAGAACTAAAAGTTGTTTATAGTGAAAATATTAACCTAACCTACTAACATAAAACTACATTTATAAACATAGTTTAAAACAATCAAAATCTATTTTTTTCCTCTTTTTAATGATTCAAATAGTTTTTCTCAAGTAAATTTGGGGCATTCTGTTTCTCACGTAATTATGATACAAATTTCATAATAAAATATAATATCTTCCCAAATCCATAATTAACGAAAAGATAATAATAACTAAATTGTGAAGAATCTCTTCTCAATCCAAATTTGAATATTAACCTTAAAAAGAATATTCACATCAAGTATTAAAATCTATAATTTAAAAAGAACTGTGTATAAATTTGATTTAGCTTTATGTAAAAATAGTTGTTTACTAGATTATACCCGTACTACGCGCGATGATATTTATATTTGAAGAAAAAAATATTTGGTATAACAACAATTGAAAAAAATAATTATAGAACAGAATTTATATCAATATTTATATATTCCTTTAAGAACAATAAAAATTAAATTTCTTCATAATTTCGACTCCAAAAATAAAAGCACATGTGGATAATGTATCCGATTGAGAACAATGTTTATTATATAGTATAAGTTCAAACTAATGACGTAGATAACGACAATAGAAATATACATATATTTGTTTGGATAAGAAATGACCATTGTGATAGAAGTCGATAGAAGATTTTGTGAGAAAAAAACCAAGACATAATAATAAGGGAAGATATCGTTATGATTTGGAAAAAAATTGAACCAATGATTCTAATTGGATGAAAAAATCCAAAAAAATTAAATTTGAAGATTTATAAAATTACTTTTAGAGATTAATATGATGTTAGGTATGCAAAACAACCGTTGATGATAACTATATAAAAAATATGATTGGACTTGTATTGCATGTTATTTCTTCATTTCCTTCCCGCTTCTCATTTCCTTAAGGCCCATGGTCTTCTTGTTTTTGGACCAGACTACACAAACCCTGACAGTTCATGTTTTTCCTTGTGCAGAGTCTCATAGTCCTCCTCCTCTTCTGATTCACCTTTGTTGCCTCCATGCTCGCCTCCGTGTCCGCCGAGCATGCCTCTGTGCTCACCTCCATGTCCACCGAGCTATCTTCTGTGCATGCCTCCATGTCCACCGAGTTGGCTTCCACCGGGATCGTCATCACGTCGAAGAGCATCAGGTGTTGGAATTGATTTTTATAGTTTGATGAACAATTGTAAATACATGAAACCTTAATTTTGGTTTTTAACCATTTTTGTATAAACAGAAAATAAAAAACGAAAATTTAGAAATTTAATCAGAATTTTGTTTCTGGATTTAGAAAAGTAAAAATTATATTACAAAAAGAAAATTGAGATAAAAACTTATGAAAGACTTGTTTTATTAATTTCAACAATACACTTCTTTTCTTTTCTGCAGAGGCTTCAAACGCCTCCTTCCTTACTATTCCTCTCTCTCTCCATTTTTGTCTCTCTTTCTGGTCTTCAGCCGTCGGTCCTCTCTTTGCCGCCGTTTCTTCTTTTCGGCTGGCCGCCGGTCTGCCCGTCAAGCTCCAGTTCGCCGTTCGCTGCACCACCGCCGGTCTCCTCCCCTTGCTTCTTCTTACTGCTCCTCTCTCTCTTCATTTTTCTTCTTGCCGTAACTGCCGTCGGTCTGTGCTTCGTCGCCGCCACCGTTCGCGCCGTCCTCTCCGCGGTTCTCTGCTCCATGATGCAGGTGAAGGGAACCGCCGGCGAACGGGAAGAGGAGGAGAAGGGGGAAGCAGGCGGGAGGAGAGGCAAGAGAGAGGGGAGGATAGAGGAGAAACAGGAGAAAGGGAGGGAAAGAAATTAGGGAAGAGGATGAGAGAGGGAAACAGGCGACGTGAAAGCAATAGAGAAGGGAGGAGAGAGGGAAAAAGGAAATTAGGGTTAGGATTTTGAAAAACCTGCTGCGGGAGAATGTATTCTGGAAAAAAAAATTCATTCAATCATCCAAAACTTAACCATATCACATGGTTAATAATTGTACACATCATCAAAAAGTTAAATCTAACGTTTTAGAAGATACCACGTATATATTTTCACTATTCCTCATGCATTCCCTTTTATAAGGTATTAGATAAAAGAGAGGTACAAGCAGTTTTCTTTCAATGGGTAGCTTATACAGCACATTCAGATTTCTTTTAATCTATTATAAAAAAAATTAAAATAGATTAAAAGAAATATTTTACATACAAAAAAAATTTATCAAAATGGTTATAATTATTTTTTATCAATATAAAATTTTGTTATTTATATTTTCACATAAATTTCATTTGCGGAGTTTTACTAAAACAACAATTTAAATGACATTAAATTTAAAATAGTTGGCCAATTTTACCATAATGGCCATAAAAATGTTGTTTTTTCCTTTTATGTAAATTTGATAACACCGACAACGTCCCATCAATTTCCAAAATGAAATAATATACATATTTAAGTTGATAAGTCATGATCATCTAATATATCTTATATCTTAATAATACTAAAGGAAACCCCAGTTACTAGCCTTTGATTACGTTTTTTGTGTGCGGTTCTTTGTATGCCGTAAGATGATTTTTTTTTGTCTAAAACGTGTGACCTTTGGCCACCGACAAATTCATCCATTGTATTCTGTCGTCGGATGAGTTTTCTTCTTTGTTGTTGTTTCTCTCTTCATTTTCTTTTTTTCTCACTTTTCACCCCCACTTGGCTCTGGAGATTACTAATGACAAATTTGCACCTGTTCTTTGGCCGTTGGTTCTTGCCGTTGAACTAAAGAACTACGTGAATCCAATAATGAAAATGAAGTTTAGAAATCGATATGCAAAAAAGAAAAAGAAGGGAAATGAAGAGGATGGAGGCGTGAGTGAGAGAAGAAAAATAAGAAGGAAAAAGAGAGTAGAGGAGGATGGGAGGCATGAGTGAAAGAAGAAGACAAAAAAGTAAAAATGGAGGCGCATGGAGACGTAAAAAAATGTAAATTTAGGTTAATATGTTAATAGGGTTAATATGGTAATTTTATGTTATTATTATTATTATTGTCGTTATTATCATTATTTTAATCATAAAATATGGTGTAAATAATTAAAGATTAAACTATAAATTTTGTTTTTTAATTAGTCAAATTAAATTTTCTAAAATTACTAAAAATTTATTTAATTTTTTTAAAATTCGGAAAAGATGAAAAAGAATTAAGTAAAATTTTAAGTTCGGGTTATTCGGGTTGTCTCGAATCCGAACCTAACCGACCCAAATCCAAACGGATTCTAAACTTTGAACACATATAGGTTTTATAGATATCCAAATGACGTATGGGATTTTTCGGGTCGGTCCGGGTTATCCGAATTGTCCAACACTAATCAGAGTATACTATAAAATTCATACAACATATCAATCTTAGTAATCATACTATAAACTTCAACGAACATATCAATCTTTGTGAGAATGAAGATACCAAAAAATTTAAGAACGATCAAATTATATTACAAAAATTCTTTTACAGATGATTTGTTCGGCTAGAACGCCAAAACTATTCGGTCTTCGAATTTTAAAGGTTCACTATATTGTGATATTTGTTACTTCTTCGTTTTCTGTAAATGTTTCCCTCCTTTCGTGTGTTGTTTCTCTTTGGTTCGCCTGATAGAGGCAATGAATGGAAGTGTTGAAAAGAGACTGAGGATAAAGGTGATGAAGGGATACCGACTACGTGGATGTTGGCAACGGATGGAGGTGATAGTCTTGGAAAGGAAGAAGAGGTGCGGTATGGGGAAGACTACAATGAAATTTAGAAGAAGAAGACATAAAAATAAGAAGAAGACAAAAATTATGAAACAGCTTCAACAAAAGAATTGATGGCATTAAGAGGCAATTGCAGTGCTCAAAAGGAGATTCATGATGATGACTTAGAACATTATAGAAGGCTTCCAAGGTGGGTGTACATGTTTTTAGAAAGAAATCCTGGATATGTCGCAAATCTTCTACTGAACGCTGATAGGAAAAGCTTCAAATACCTTTTTATGGCTATGGGAGCGGCTATAAGAGGATGTAAATACATGTGTAAAGTGGTTGTTGTGGATGCAAAAATTTTTACAGGAGTTCACAAGGGAGCATTGATCATGGCAACCACGCAAGATGGTGAACATCACCAATATCTTCTTGCTTGGAAAATAGTCGACATAGAGAAGGATGAATCATAGACGTGGTTTATGTCAAGGTTGAAAGAGATGATACCGGATGGACATAATATCGTTGTGAAATCTGATCACCATAAAAATAGTGAAACAAGTGCACAACAAGCTGATCATGGTTTTTGTACGTGTCATATATCGCAAAACATAAAGAGCTACGTCAATAAAGGCCAAGGTAGAAAGAATCCAATGGGTGATACTGTGGCAGAAATATTCTTCAAATGTGTAGCAGCATACACAGTGAACTAATTTGAAGTGTTATTTAATGATTTAAAGGTTAAGTAAAAATATGACATTTGTGACTTTTATGATTGTTATGATATTTTTTACCATTTTGACCTTTGTGACCTTTACACATATATCCTAATGTTGCAAAGTATTTGGAGAAAGAGGAACTTGATCCCATTAAGTAGGCAAGATATACATCTCGTCTCATTTGATGATATCATACTCTCCAAGACACCTTTGAGAAAGCGTGAATTGGTCCAACCACGTCAGAGCATAGTCATTAAAATTTGTTGATTCTTGTTTCACCTTCTTTAGTTTAGAGTATTGATGACAATAAAAAAACCATGCTCCTATTTCTAATAAGCTTCTACATCGATCCGACCAATGAACATATAAATTTATATCTTGATTTTTTTATGTCATCGTCAATTCTATCCCTCATGTATTAGTTGTGGAACATAGTCGTCCTTATCCATATCTAGCGGGTTTGGATTATGAGCTATGTTTGTTCTCTTCTAGTGGTTCTTGGTGAGCCTCGTGTGCAATAACCCAATCATGTTGTTGGTCGACGATAGTGAGTTTTTGCATCATGCATTGGAACTCATCCATCATCAGTTAGACCTATGTTTGCAATTAAGCGGTTTTCTCACCTTGCGGTGTTTCGTCGCAATATTAGATATCACAAAGGTAGCTACAAAACATAAAAGTTAGTAAAAACATGTGAATGAAAGAGAATATGAACGAATCTCACAATCTCTCAAAAAGGTATTTTGCTTAATTTTTCACTCGCTCTTCTATCATTCATTAGGATTCTCTTGTTAGATTTAGTTTGAACTCAAGAACGAACTCAAAGTGATTTTTCGAAAGCTTCAAACTAAATCTTAACACTACAAATTAGGGGTGGACAATCTGAGTTTCGATCCGGGTTTCACGGGTTTGGTCGGGTTCCTCGGGTTATAAAAAATGAACCTGAATTGGAACCGTGTGTTTTTCAGTCCGGATTCTTCGTATAATTTGGGTTGTTTGGTTACGGATAATTCGAGTTTTTCGGGTTCTTTGGATAATTTGAGTTGTTTAGTTATGAGTAATTTGGATTTTGATACGGGTTCCACGGAATTTTTGGGTTCTTCAGCAAATTTTGGCTAATTCAAGTAATAAGAAACAAAACTTTAGATTTTTTTAATTTTTTTAAAACTTTTTTGTTGTTCGGGTTATTCGGATTCTCTCGAACCCAAATCGAACCGATCCGAACCCGAACGAATTTTAGATTTTGAACACGTATGAATTTTGTGGTTAACCCAAATGACTTATTGATTGAGTTTTTCCGGTCGATCTGATTCGGGTTGGTCCGAATTACCCGAATTTTCCACCTCTACTACAAATATATAATGTTATTTCTATGTCTAAGATTCCTAATATATTTTCTATGCTTTCATATTCTTCATAGAAACAACATTCCTAGCACTTTCTTCAACACAATGGTATCTTCAATTCTTCACTTATGCACAATTTCCTAAATCACATTACTATAATCATTACAACACACTCTTCATTATTTTCCATTTTCCTATTTAATAAAATATATGATTTCTTCATTCATAACGAAGACGTAGTAATTTGCGACGTATTGATAATAATGTCATTCTTAGTTACGATGTATTAATATTTTCCATAATAATTTCATACATACGATTTCTTTTTATTCAGTCACCATTTTATAGAATTTTATCTACTTTGAACAACATAATATTTAGTAATTATCAAATTAAACAGATAAATATTGTCTTTATAGGATATTATGTCTCATTTTAACTTGTCCCGACTTAAGTAAAAATAAATGGAATACCATAAACTACAATTGTATCTTAAAGTTTTGATGATGTAATTTTGATCGTTCTTTGATCGTACTGTGTTAATGATGGGACTAAAGGAGATATACGGAAAAGAGAGAAATGAATGAGAGATGGAAAACTTTCAAATTTAATTTGTAATAAAATTTTATTTAGATGTATTAAAGAATGGATATGAGAGTTTGAAAATCAAATTTAAATTGATATATTTTTAATGCAAAAGCTACTAAAATAAAAGGAAAGAAACGTAATCACCAAAGCGATTTGGTATAAATTTGCAAATGTGCCTTATAAAAACTAATATTACGTCATTTCGAAAGGCTTCTTCATAAATTACCTCAAGTTTACGTTGTTTCACAGCACTTTATTTTTTTTCGTAAATATTCTCGGATCTATAAAAAGAGAAAAAGTAGGCTTTATTGCTCATTTTACAATAATATCGTACTTTTATATTATATTTATTTCATAGGATAGTGTTTAGTAATAAGATTCTACGGTAAATTAAAATTGTATTTTTTAAAATTGTTTTTTTAGCAATAAACGGAAGAAATAAAAAAGCGCTAAATGTTTGAACGAAGTTTTCATTATTTTTAATGGGAAATTATCAAAAATACCCCTGTAGGGCGCTAAAGTGTTTCAAAAATATTTTTGGCTGAAAAAAAAAAGTTTCAACGTCAAATCTACCCTTAAAATATTGATAATCTCATATTACCCTTGACGACAATTTCTCTCTCTCCTCTAGAGCACCTCTAATTCTCGCGCGAAAATTACTGTTCCCCCACACCACAACAGATTCGGCGAGAGTAGCTTGCGATCGGCATCAGATTCGCTGCCAATAGGTTGAAATCCTTTGTTGTCAACAAAGAAGCTTGTAATTAAGCACGTTCCGCAGAAAAACCAGGTATGTATAGTGAGTTTTTCGTGTTTCTCTTGTGTTTATTGCAATGTCAAAGGTGACAGAGTGGGTCACAGAGTCGTACGGTCGCACTGGGTCACAGAGTCTCCGAGGGGTCAAAGGGATCAAAGGTCATCGCAGGGGTCCAAGGGTAAATGGGTCGAAAAGGGTCAAAGGGTCGCAGGGGTCCAAGGGTAAATGGGTCGAAAAGGGTCAAAGGGTCGCAGGGGTCCAAGGGTAAATGGGTCGAAAAGGGTGAAAGGGTCGCAGGGGTCCAAGGGTAAATGGGTCGCAAAGGGTCAAAGGG
>CM071873.1:29597426-29609439 GCA_036759665.1 Gynandropsis gynandra
AACCTCCTTAGGGGGGGGCCTCTTCGACAGGACCGACTGGAGCATCTGCATAAAATTACTTCATTCATTAGATGCGTATTTTGCGACCCATGCGACCCTTGCCGACTCTCGATGGAAATTGACTCAAATGAACTTTTGAGCTATTTATTACTTACTTGGTGGAACTTCATCAGGAGCAACGACTGCAGTTAGAGGAATGTCGGCGGCAGATGCGATATTTTCAATTAATCTCGAAATGTTTGCCAAATCCTCTTCTGCGCCATCTCCACGGACATTTTCAGACTCTGACTCAACCGGCTCTTCGTAAGGACCTGGATATGAACGTTGAAGGAATTCATAGTCTCTAACACTGCCGGAATATTGGTTTGCGGTGCTCGAATCTATCTCGGCAGATTTTGATTTTGCCTTTTCAGCACCTTTGGGATTTGCCGCCTCTGCTTTTGTATTAGGCAAATGAAACCCGGCATCCCTTAGAAGATCTCTGACAGCGTTGATGATTCTTTTCTCCGACTTCTTTATTTCCTTCACTAATTTCTGCTCCAGTGTCAGCCGGACTGGAGCTTCTTTTCCTTCAGCTTCATCTTCATCCTCGCCTTCTCTTTCAGCATCAGCTTCAGCATCACCATCTCTTTCTTCATCACCTTCAGCATCAGCTTCAGCATCAGCTTCATCATCTTCAAGCTCTATCATTTTTTCCCCCACGCTCTTTTTCCTCTTAGTCCCCTTCCCCTTCCCCTTCCCTTTCCCCTTCTTTTCATCTCCAAGAACTGCTTTCCGCGTCAGCAGTTCTTGCTCACGAATGTCCTCCCAACAAAGTCCCTTCGGATTTCTACGAATATGTTCCATCCATATCTGAACATCGGGATCGCATCCCTCATAGTCGTCCAGATCATAACTTTCATGGCGTTCATCGCGATCAGCACAAAGAATACTTCGAATATCCTGAAAAACAAAAAATAGTCATTATTACCCTCTGTGACCCTTGTTTTCCTTGTGACCCTTGTATAATTGTTACCTTAGAATCTCCGATCAGCCTTATGACTTCTGCGTACTTCAGGTTAATACTGGGTTTAACCATCTTCTTGCACATTCTTGGGCATGATGGATCCGCATTCTCTACATCAACATACCATCCCTTTCCGCCCAAACTAGGGATGGTTTCGAAAGGAAGTAACTGCAACATTAAAAAAAATCAGAATGCAAAAAGTATGAAAAAATTCAAGTTATTCGAATAATATATACAATTTACCATTAGTGGGATCATGAAACCGCCACAATACCATTTTGGTTTCGGTGATTCCCCGCTAACGTGCTTGCGGCAAGTATCCACAATCTTCTCGAATGTGTAACGCCCCCATGGAAAGTCTTCACAAAATTCCAAATCATCAACCATGTCAATGAGATCATGGCTGATAGAGTTGTCTGATGAAGGCTTGTGAGCCATAACTTGCGCCAACAACAACAAAGTTGCCAACCTCTTTTTGTCCTCGTCATTCTTCGCCTTCACAAGCTTTCCAATGATTTGTACGGGGGTCACCTTTCCACGGCCGAAATACTTCCGCCTGAATGTATCACCCCTTTTGGACTCTCATCCTTTGGGATATGGTCCGCAGTTCAATCCGGAAATTAGTGCGTGCTCCACTATAGAGTACCGGATGGGAACACCGTTTAAGACGAACCACAACTCCTTCTTGTCCCGTACAATCACGGAGTGATTTAGGAGGATAGACATTTGAACCTTAGTCAATGTGGAATCACATTGGAAATGGAATAAATGCTTAAATTGCGATTCCTTCTCGAAGTAATGCACGTCGTATTCATCTAAGATTCCTCTCAGCTTCGTTATTGTCTCGTGAGGATAACACTTGGTTGTGATCTTTGGCATTCTGTCCATGTGTTTGAATTCATACACAAACTTCGGCTTTGGGCCACCTGCAAAATGACCAATTAATTAAAGAATACATTATACTTCTACCGACTCAAGCGACTCAAGCGACCCATGCGACCCATGCGACCCATGCGACTCATGCGACCCATGCGACCCATGCGACCCATGCGACCCATGCGACCCATGCGACCCATGCGACCCATGCGACCCATGCGACCCATGCGACCCATGCGACCCATGCGACCCATGCGACCCATGCGACCCATGCGACCCATGCGACCCAACCGACCCTTTGACTTAACCGACCCATGCGACTCGACTGAACCATGCGACCCAAGCCGACTCACTAAGACAACCGACTCAAACGACCCTTAGACTCCCTGCGACGCTCAAGCGACCATTGCGACCCAAATCGACTCACTCAGACTCAACATACTCACTGACACTCACACCCATTTCAAATCAATAAACCATTCTGGGACTCGACAGCCTGCAAACCCTAGAAATCGACGCTCAACCGACCATCGCGACCCAAACCGACCCACTGAGACAACCGACTCTTGCGACTCAACCGACTCACTGAGACTCAACCGACTCATTGACACTCACACCATTTCAAATCAATAAACCATTTTGGGACTCGACATCCTCCAAAACCCTAGAAATCGATCTACTTACACTTATTGACGCCATTGAAGATTGACTCGTGCTCTCTTCTCCACCGCTGCTGATTCTAGCCATTTCCTTCTTGGCAACTTTGAATTTCCTTCTTGCCAACTTCGAATCGATCCCTCTCAAGTTCGAAATCACTTGTTCTTTCTTGGCTTTTACTCTCCCAGAATGCGGGTTTGGCTTTTACTCTCCTAGAATGCGGTTTTTCCCACGTTCGAAAATTAAGGGTAAATTTGTCTTTTCTCCAGTTTTTTTTTCCGATTAAATAATTATTTTAGGGAAGGGTATTTTTGAAGCGTTTTAGCCCTACGAGGGTATATCTGATATTCCGCCTTTTTAATGTTTAAAATCAAATTCAGAAGTTTATGACATACAAATTTAAATTATTTTTTGTTAACGATAACATGCTATTTTATAGCATTTTTAGGATAATAATAATTTGTATATTTTTAGTTATACCGGTTATATCATATTCTAAAAAAAGTTTTCTAATGGTAGACTTATAGTATTGACCATATGTGTTATATATGGACTATCTATATGGGGTGAAATACAAATTAGAAACTATAACAACGATTGTTAAAATTTATCTTAAAATAATACGTGATATAAGTTACCAATATTGATAATTATGTAAATACAAATATGTTATATATGTTGTCGTGTATATATTGTAAGTCTTCAATTTAACTGTCACACAGAATTATAAAATCGAATTGTATGTCAAAAATATATTTAATATGAAGCATATAACAAACAAACAATTATATATTGAAAATTTATTCAAATCTATACTTTTAATATATTTAGACGATTCTGAATATCATATTCTGGAATCGTATTGGTCAAGGAACCTTTGGATTATAAATTATTAAATGGAAATCTAACATCAAAGTATATGATTTTATATTAAATCTTATATATGCCCAAATATTACATATATCGCACAAATTATTCTAACGTTTTTTTCACTTGTCAATGTGATGATTGATGAACTAATAAAATATAAGTGTAAGGTTTTATTGGACGTATCCTTTATTCTTTGCTTTAATTGAATCACAATCGATTAGATCATGGCATTCATTCATCCTTTTGCAACGCCATCATTTCCATATATCACAATCGATCCTTATTAAGTAGTTTAATAACAAAAAAATATGAAATATAAATAATGTTATACATATTATCTCAATAAGCGCTATATGTACAACAACCATAATGATAATATGACTAAGCAATAAAATAGAAACAAATATGACTATCATTAATTTAAAATAGAGTCGAGCAAAAATAATAAATGAAAAATCAATACAATAGTAATGACTTGTCTATAATGTCCATCAGTTCGACATGACATTTAATATCTTGGGTGTTAATCATTTACTTAACAAATCCGCTATCATAGGATCAATTCTAATTTGCTCGAACGATACTATTTGTTTCTTCGCTTCTTCCATGATGAACAAGTACTTGATCTATTTTTAATTCAAACCTTTAGAATACTTGTCGTTTTTCAGGAAAAATAAATTGTGGAATTATCACTATAAATTCTTCATGGCTCGGCTATGGAGTCGAGGTTATGATAAGTTGTCCCACATCGGTTAGGACATGAACTTTGGGACTTATATATATGGTGTTGGGCAACCCTAAACTCTTGAGCTAGCTTTTGGGATTAGTTAGACCCAGCCCATATTTGTCATGGTATCAGAGCCCGATTCGTCCCGATTTGAATATACCGATGTTGGGCCCCCGATTGCGATGTCCACGCTCCAGGATCGAGCCTGGGCGTGAGGGGAATGTTATGATAAGTTGTCCCACATCTGCTAGGACATGAACTTTGGGACTTGTATATATGATGTTGGGCAATCCTAAACTCTTGAGCTAGCTTTTGGGATTAGTTAGGCCCAGCCCATATTTGTCAGTCGACAATCTCAATTCCTAAGAAAAAGTTCTGCAACCACATTGAATTAATAGTAACCTCAAAATACGCTACAAATTCAACCTCCATAGTAGAAGCAACAACGATAGACTACTTTTTAATTCTCTACGTCATTGCCCCTCCAACTAATAGGACAAATATCCAAAGGTCGAATTTTTCGTATCACACATCCAGCTTATCTATCTCTGAATACCATGTAACCTTCAGATTTTCATATCTTACATATGTAAGTATATGCTCCTTGAGCCTTTCAAGTATCTCATAACTTTCTCTATTACTTTCTAGTTTCTAGTGATTCATTTTGGTATTACTCTAGTATTGAACCAACATTACAACAACAAAATTGTTATTTGGTTGTATAAACTTTTTGAGCGTACATTAAACTCCACTGATACATATGGAATATTTTTTATTTTCTTACATTCCAATGCGTTCTGAGGACAGTGCATCTTACTGAACTTGTCATCTTTCTGAATTGGAGCTATTTTAGTGAGGCAATTTTCCATCCTGAAACTCTCAAAGATCTTATTGATATAGCTTTTCTTAGAAAATATTAACAATCCTTGTGTTGTGTTCTAGAATATTTCTATTCCAATCACATAGGTTATCTAACGCATATATTTTATTTCGAAATTTTTAGAGAAAAAAGTTTTTAATATCATGTAACATCCACATGTTATTTGCAATAATTAATATGTCGTTCACATATAGAACCAAATAGCATACTTACTCCCATTAAATTTCATGTAGATACATCGATCAAAGACATTCTATACAAAACCATTAGATATGATGATTTCGTTAAATTTAAGATATAATTACCGAGATGCTTGTTTTAGTCCATGTATCAACTGATTCAGTTTGCACACCAATTTTTCTTTTCATGATGCTGTAAAACCTTCAAATTGATCCATATACATTTCCTCCTCTAAATCACTATTTAGAAAGACAATGTTACATACATTTGGTGAAGTTCTTGGTTGTGTTGGGCCACCACATCCAAAAACAATTATCAAATAGTATTTCTTAGAAACTCAAGCGAAAGTCTGTTTATAATCAATGCATTTTTTTGTGTGTATCCTTTAGCAACAAATTGAGTCTTATATCTTTCTATGTTGCCTTTAGAGCCGTGTTTGGTCTTGAAGACTCATTTTCAACTAACTCGCTTGAACCATTTGATAGCACTACTACATCCTTGATTATTTTTTTTATCACCCATTGACTTTAATTCTTCTTTCATGGCATCTAACCACTTTTTAAAATTTTCACTTTTCATGGCTTGCTTAAATGAAACGAGATCCTCATCAATGCTTAATTCTCACTCAAGTTCAAGTAAATCACATAGTCGTCTAGAGTAGCAGATCTTATCTCCCTTTTAGACCGCCTCAAGATGAGTGATAATTCATCTTAATGTACTATGAATGATTCATCATGTATGCCATCACTATGTGGATTTTGGACGATTTCTCCTTATCATGAATTACCACATGATGATTATGTGACAATGGGAAATATAATGTTAGAAGGTGTATCAGGTGTTGAAACCTTGTCCCGAATCTATTCGATGTTTAATTTTAGTTATTTATCACTCCCACTGATTTGACCATTGTTAATGAATTTAGCATTGTCAATCTCTAGTATCCTCGTACTATAGTTAGGGAAATAGAACATGAATCTCTTAGAATTTTCTAGATAGCCAATGAAAACACCATTAACCGTTTAAGATAAAGTTTCTTTTCATGTATATTAAACACTATTACTTCTGTTTAGCAACCATAAATGGGTTGGTGCCTTAAAATTGGTTTCCTGCATATCCATATTTTATAAGGTATCTTATGGATAGATTATTGTCTCTATGTGTACATCCATACGGACATCGGTAATGAGAAAATGACAACATGCTCCTAACCATATTCATTAGGGTACAATTGTCTCTTAGCTACACCATTCTACTGAGGTAAATGACGCATTGAGTATTGACCACAAATGACTTTAATTTCGAGGAATATTGCAAATGGACCTATACATTGTCATTTTTCGTGATATTTATCATAATGGACGTAGACATCGTCATTTTTCGTGATATTTATCGTAATATTCGTCACTCTATTAGATCTTACAACCTTAATTGTTATATCTATTTGTTTTTCAACCACACTAATGAACACCTCAAGGATGTTCACTAACTAAGTTTTATCATGTGTAGACATAACCATAACTTTAGTAATCATCTATAAAAGTGATATAATACACCTCTATGGCCCAGGAAAGAACGTCAAAAGGTCCACATATATCAGTGAGAATTAACTCTAAAAGATGAGTGCTTCTTGTGGATGTTTTCTTTGTTTATCTTTAGCAAACAAAAACATAATGTTTACCTTTAGCCTAAAACCATTGTTTCCTTCTTTTTCATTTTTTCTTTGCTTCATCTTTTTAAAGAAGAAACACTTGATCTTTTCACGGACTTAGCCATCATTCGTTTTAATTGATGGATTATCGTTCCTTTTTTATTTTCTCCCATTTTTTTATTCTTGTTAGGTTTGTTATGGAACATGAGATTAACAATATGATCTCTCATCTTCTTAACCTTCCTTCCTCCTCAATAAGCATGTCTTTTATCTCTTAAAAGTTTCAATTTTCTTTAATGGTGTTATGATTCACTTGGAATTGGCCAAACTCAACAAACAAAGATGTAACGATGAATTGGACCAAAAACATCTCATTAAGTCCATCCATATTGTCCTTACTTCCATTTTCATATTGGACATGTGAGTAACTTGATCACGGATTGGCTGAGTTGAGTCAAATTTCTTCGTGGTCAGCTCACCTATAATGCTACCTACGCTGAGTTGTCAATCAAATTTGAATGAGAATACCCCTTAGTCTTATCCATGAATTCCCTAGCACTAACAAATTTTGTCATTGATTGCTTAACACCTCATACCATGGCATCCTCATGACATTCAAGCACAACCTCTTAGACCGCTCCCAATCTTCATAATAAAACTTATCATTATCAGAGGTAGTCTATGTCATGGTTGCAAGCTTTTCCTTTATTAACAATGCCAAGTCTAGTTCATTAACACTAAGATAAATATGGGTATGTTCGGATTAGTGGAATAATTTAACCCATTCAATCTTAACACAGTGTTGTTTGATGTTATTATTAGATTTTAAAAAACTATAGAATAATTTATATATGTTTACTCATTAATATTTTGAGTTAAAATTGATAGAAGAAGAAAGTTGAAGGGACATAGTCCCACATGGAAAATATAGAAAGTTATCAATATAGTATATCAATGATTTTTTTTCTTACATATTTGAATCATGACATGGACTTGGTGATGGGTTTTAGAATTGGTATATGAATGAGTTTGTGGACATTTAATACATATCAAATGTCAAAGATAGGGTCTTGGGCCTTCGGGCTATTTGACTCTTTGATTAAATCCGAAATTTATTTTTAACTTTGAGTTTAATTTTTAAATTTTTTAGATTTATGAAGAGATGCAACTTTTCCAATAGTAATAATCTTATGAAAATTCATGACTTTGTAAATAGTCATGACTGTTTGCGTTTAAACCGAATTTTGGTTCCAGAAGGCTCCTAAGTCTTCTATAAATAGAGACTTGTCATTGAAGAAACAAATTATTCAATTTTCTCTCTGAAAGCTCTCCTTTGTTCTATCATACAAAGTATTCAAATAAGATTTGACAGAAAATACTTCTGTGATCGTTGAATCCTCTAGACGGAAACAAGTTCTGTCTTAGAACATTGTTTGTAGGCCTTGATGGAAATATCGATATTTATATATATTTGTTTCTATTTATATTTAATTATTTATTATATCCACTCTAATAGATATAATAGGATTGTTCCAACAAAAATTTGATAGATCAATAGAATTTTAATAAACTCATTCAAAACATCTTTGGAAATACTCAAATATATAACTATCATCGATGCTAAATAAAATAATTTAGTTGACATACAATATAATTAATTAGCAAACTCACAATCTTTGGATGTGCACGCTTTCCAATATCAATTATTAGTCTCTTTAGTGTTTTTTTTATCATATACAATAGTTTATCGTTGAACAACTTACTAACAATATAATTGTTAACCCATTATATTAAAACCATTGAATTTGAATTATTAAATTACTTCACTAATATTAATTTGTAATTAACTAGATCATTTTGGGACTAAAAAGCTTCATAATTTATTGAGTTAAATAAGTTTTAAAATAAATTTTAATTTGTTATTAAAAATCTATACAAAATATATTTTTTGTTTATTATGGACGTTCGATTCGAATATGGATCTGAGTAATCCGACTAATTTAATTACTCAATAGAGATGATATAATTAATTTATGGACTAGGTAAATTAATCCTCATGCATAACCTAATATCGAATCTAACATTACAATCTAAATACAAAAGATATATAAAACACACAATCTTTTTATATAATAAATTTTTATGGTGTAATTATCATACACATAAATGATTATTTATTTGCACTTTTTGATGCAATTCATGTTAAAAATCATATTAATCCTAAATCAAACTTTTAAAATTTTATTTCATTATATATTCATAATTACAAATCTCAATTCCATATCAGATCAATGTTAAATTTAAATCATGTAACAAACATACAATAAAAAATTAGGAACTTACTTGAATCAATTATTTCAATGTTAATATAATTTTTTGAAACAAAAAATTATTTTGTTTTTCCAGTTTAACTTTAATTGTCAGATATTCAACTATTTATTAGATAATTTTTAGTAGCATTTTATAGAGTTATATAGATAAAAAAGGATGAATCTTTAAATTATTGAAATACTTGTTGATCTTTAATTATTAAACGTAAACTTAATATCAAATCATCTGAATTAAAACTTATATATTATAATATTACATGTACCACAAAAAATATTATATATATTCACATAAATATGTGTGTATATATATATTCATATATATTATAATGTTAAAAATTTGTTCTCCAATACATTTCAACTGTATGCTAATAACTTTTTCATTTCTGGTAATTTTTAAACTTGAATAAAAATGATATTTTGTAGGTCTTAAACTATTCTAACATGTTAAATTTAAAAATATTATCTAAATTAAACAATTCATGTTGTAAATGATGAATATACAATTTCTTTTTTCCGACATTCGAATTTTTTTGAAGAATATTGACGTCAAGTGAAACCCGAATAAAGGAACAATATAACCGCAGTAAAACTGCTAAAATCCCTCGGAAACACTAAAAAATTATGTCACTATTCTCATAATTTATTAACCAACTAAGCCATTTAATAATTTGTAGTTTTACCTTTAGTTGTCTCCGGATGCCACCTTAATTACAAAGTAAAACCAATTATCAATTAGGAATTGTAATTAACAAATCACGACACAAAAAGTCAACAACTAATATATTGTACTATTACTCTACAAAAGTTCAAGATTCTTACGTAACACTGGAAGTCTGATTTATTTAAAAAATATTGTTTAGGGTTTTTTATGAGTTAAAAGTGTAGGTTTTTTTTATTAAAAGTTATTTTTGAAAATTTTTTTATGAGTTAAAAGTACAGGTTTTTTTTATTAAAAGTTATTTTTAAAGGTTTTTTTTATGAGTTAAAAGTGCAAGATTTTTTTTATTAAAAGTTATATTTGAAAGTTTGAAGATAATCGTCATAAATAAACTTGTGGGTCGAATATATATATATATATATATATACACTAAATAAAATAAATAATTTTTAAGAAACTATAAAGTAAATGACAATGTAAATCTGTCTATAATTATAATTTATATAATTGAATAGGTTATTTTCTCCATATGTAGTTTGTAACTGTTTTAAAGTTAAATGCAAAATTTGTGGCAGTGCAGGAACAACGGGTTCAACGGCCAATGAGAGGTGTAGCTCCGAAAACCTGTTAAGGAAGACGAATAGTGGTCTCGTCGGCATAAGGTAGGTGTGGGTCGGCGACACGGTGAAGTTGTTCGATGTCGGCGGTGACACGGCATATAGCTTTGGCGACGGTACTAAAATTTATTATTATTTAGACGCTCTTATATCATATTTGATTAATTAAAATTGTGTATTTAATTTAGAAGAACTACAGGTTGTTTATAGAGAAAATATTAACCTAACCTACTAACATAAAACTACATTTATAAACATAGTTTAAAACAAGGTAATCAAAATCTAATTTTTTCCTCAATTTCATGATTCAAATAGTTTTTCCTCAAGTAAATTTGGGGCAATCTGTTTCTCACGAAATTATGATACAAATTTCATAATAAAATATAATATCTTCCAAAATCCATAATTAACGAAAAGATAATAATAACTAAATTGTGAAGAATCTTTTCTCAATCCAAATTTGAATATTAACCTTAAAAAGAATATTCACATCAAGTATTAAAATCTATAATTTCTAAAAAAAACTGTGTATAAATTTGATTTAGCTTTATGTAAAAATAGTTGTTTATAAAAGAGAGAGACAAGCACGCTTTCTTTCAATGGGTAGCTTATACAGCACATTCAGATTATCACTCCCCAGCCCAAAGCCCAACTCCATATATAAAAAAATTAAAATAGATTAAAAGAAATATTTTACATACAAATAAAATTATTATCAAAATAATTATAATTATTTTTTATCAATGTAAAATTTTGTTATTCATATTTTCACATAAATTTCATTTGCGGAGTTTTACTAGAACAACAATTTAAATTACATTAAATTTAAAATAGTTGGCCAATTTTACCATAATGCCTATAAAAATCTTGCTTTTTCCTTTTATGTAAATTTGATAACACCGACAACGGGCGGAATATCAGAAATATCCTTATAGGGCTAAACCAAAAATACCCTACCCTTCCCCAAAATAATTATTAAATCCGAAAAAAAACTGAAGAAAAGACAAACTTGCCCTTAATGTTCGAACCGGAAAAATTGAAGTTCGGTAGTTTTTCGACGTGAAAAACTGCCGAAAACGAGAAAACCGAACAGTTTTTCGTCGTGAAAACTGTTTAAAAGTTTATAGCAAGAAAGAAATAAGTTGAGAGGGATCGATTTGAAGTTGGCGAGAAGGAAAATGGCTAGAATCAGCAGCATCACTGGCGAAGAGAGCACGAGTCAATCTTCAATGGCGTCAATAAGTGTAAGTAGTTCGATTTCTAGGGTTTTGCAAGCTTTCGAGTCACAAATCAGTTTATTGATTTGAAATGGGTGAGTGTCAGTGTCAGTGAGTCGGTTAGGTCGCAAGGGTCGCAGGAGTTGCATGAACATCTTCGACTCAGTGAGTCGGTTGAGTAGCAAGGGTCGTAGGAGTTGCATGACCATATTCGATTCAGTGAGTCGGTTGTCTCAGTGAATGGGATGGGTCGCAATGGTCGTTTGAGGGGCATGGGTCGGTTGAGTGTCGCGGAGTTTCTGAGAGTCGTTTGAGTCGCACGGGTCGGTTAGAGTCGCACGGGT
>CM071873.1:29615454-29643761 GCA_036759665.1 Gynandropsis gynandra
ACAAAGGTCACAAGAGTTACATAAGGTTACATAAGGTCTAAAAGGTCACAACGGTTAAAAAAAAGAAAGGAAAAGTTGAAGAAGAAGAAAAAGGCAAAAAGAAGTTCGAGAAAAAAAAGACATCCAAGTTGTAAGTACTTGTGTGTATCTGCATACAGTTTGAGTCCGACGATTAGCAAGACATTGAGTAACAAATAGACAGCACGATGCCCTGGGTCGACCATGTGACCTTAACGGTCACAAAGGTAACAATGATTTTTCAGAGAATTTAGGGTTAGATGTTAGAAATCGCCCTTTTGAGAGAATGAAAGACTCGAAACAAGAGATGATTTGGTGCTTGTTGTATCTTTACGGTTTTTCCTCCTCTATTTATAACGAAAAATAAATGGACTTCTAAAATTCCAGAACGACAATAAATACAAAGAATGACCAAGGTGCATGTATTGACCACATTAAAGAACTTTTAATATAGGTCTTCAATGTGGCATTGGTAAAATTAAAAGCATCGCTAGAACTTGGAAAAAGCAGTAGTTTGACATTGAAAAGACTAGTCGAAAGGGTCGAAATGGTCGGAAGGGTCGAAATGATCGGAAGGGTCGCACGGGTCCAACATATTTTGATTTGAGCTGTATTTTCAAAATTTTATTCATATTATTTGTAAATAATTTGTAAGTAATGAATTAGTATCGCAGGGGTCCAAGGGTCGCAGAAGGACAAGGGTCGCAGGGGTCCAAGGGTCGCAGAGGAACAAGGGTCGCAGAGGGACAAGGGTCGCAGGGGTCTAAGGGTCGCAGAGGAACAAGGGTTGCAGAGGGACAAGGGTCGCAGGGTCAAACTGGATCGCTGAGTCGAACTGGGTCGTAAGGTCGCAGGGGTATTTTGGGAATATCAACATTTACAAGGGTATTTTTGAAGTTAAAATTTTTTTCTTTTTCGGGAAATGTATTTTTGAAGTGTTTTAACCTACGAGGATATTTTTTTTGAAGTTAACCCCCAACAACGTCCCATCAATTTCCAAAATGAAATAATAGACATATTTAAGTTGATAAGTCATCATCATCTAATATATCTTAATAATACTAAAGGAAACCCTGTTACTAGCCTTTGATTACGTTTTTTGTGTGCGGTTCTTTGTATGCCGTAAGATGATTTTTTTTATCTAAAACTTGTGACCTTTGGCCACCGACAAGTTCATCCATTGTATTCTGTCGTCGGATGAGTTTTCTTCTTTGTTGTTGTTTCTCTCTTCATTTTCTTTTTTTCTCACTTTTCACTCCCACTTGGCTCTGGAGACTACTAATAACAAATTTGCACTTGTTCTTTGGCCGTGGGTTCTCACCGTTGATCTAAGGAGCTACGTGAATCCAATAATGAAAATGAAGTTTAGAAATCGATATGCAAAAAAGAAAAAGAAGGGAAATGAGGAGGATGGAGGCGTGAGTGAGAGAAAAAAAAATAAGAAGGAAAAAGAGAGGTAGAGGAGGATGGGAGGCATGAGTGAAAGAGGAAGACAAAAAAGTAAAAATGGAGGCGTGAAGAAATGTAAATTTAGGTTAATATGTTAATAGGTTTAATATGGTAATTTTATGTTATTATTATTTTTATTGTTGTTATTATCATTATTTTAATCATAAAATATGGTGTAAATAATTAAAGATTAAATTATAAATTTTGTTTTTTAATCAGTCAAATTAATTTTTTTAAAAATTCGGAAAAGATTAAAAAGAATTAAGTAAAATTTTAAGTTCGGGTTATTCGGGTTCTCTCGAATCCGAACCTAACCGATCCAAATCCAAACGGATTCTAAATTTTGAACACATATAGGTTTTATAGATATCCAAATGACTTATGGGGTTTTTCGGGTCGGTCCGGGTTATCCGAATTGTCCACCACTAATCAGAGTATACTATAAAATTCATACAACATATCAAACTTAGTAATCATACTATAAACTTCAACGAACATATCAATCTTTGTGAGAATGAAGATCCCAACAAATTTAAGAACGATCAATTATATTACAAAAAATTTTTTACAGATGATTTGTTCGGCTAGAACGCAAAAACTATTCGGTCTTTGAATTTTAAAGGTTCACTATATTGTGATATTTGTTACTTCTTCGTTTTCTGTAAATGTTTCCCTCCTTTCGTGTGTTGTTTCTCTTTGTTTCGCCTGAAAGAGGCAATGAATGGAAGTGTTGAAAAGAGAGTGAGGATAAAGGTGATGAAGGGATACCGACTACGTGGATGTTGGCAACAGATGGAGGTGATAGTCTTAGAAAGGAAGAAGAGGTGCGGTATGGGAAAGACTACAATGAAATTAGAAGAAGAAGACATAAAAATAAGAAGAAGAAGACAAAAATTATGAAACAGCTCCAACAAAAGAATTGATGGTCGTGTTAAAGCAAAGTGTGGTGTCAATGTATCGTATTTGATGGCATTAAGAGGCAATTGCATGATGATAACTTTGAACATTATAGGAGGCTTCCAAGGTGGTTGTACATGTTTTTAGAAAGAAATCCTAGATCTGTCGCAAATCTTCTACTGGACACCGATAGGAAAAGCTTAAAATACCTTTTTATGGCTATGGGAGTGGCTATAAGAGGATATAAATACATGTGTAAAGTGGTTGCTGTGGATGCAAAATTTTTGACAGGAGTTTACAAGGGAGCATTGATCGTGACAACCACGCAAGATGGTGAACATCACCAATATCTTCTTGCTTGGGAAATAGCCGACATAGAGAAGGATGAATCATAGACTTGGTTTATGTCAAGGTTGAAAGAGATGATACCGGATGGACATGATATCGTTGTGAAATCTGATCACCATAAAAATAGTCAAACAAGTGTACAAACAAGCTGATCACGGTTTTTGTACGCGTCATATATCACAAAACATAAAGAGCTACATCAATAAAGGTCAAGGTAGAAAGAATCCAATGGGTGATACTGTGGCAGAAATATTCTTCAAATGTGTAGCAGCATACACAATGAACTAATTTGAAGTGCTATTTAATGATTTAAAGGTTAAGTAAAAAGATGACCTTTGTGACTTTTATGATTGTTGTGATATTTTTTTACCATTTTGACCTTTGTGACCTTTACACATATATCCTATTATTGCAAAGTATTTGGAGAAAGAGGAACTTGATCCCATTAAGTGGACAAGATACAAATTTAAGGGTGCAAGGTACAACTTATTAACAACTAATGGGGCCGAGTCAATAAATTCAACGTTGAAGACGTCGAAAAAGTTTTTCGGACCTAACGTTTTTAGATATTTTTTTGGGAAAGACAGTGGAATGGTTCAATAGGTATAGATTGGAAGCAATTACTGGTGATGATTCTCAAACGTTAACGTCGTACGTTGAGAAAACTTTACATGAACGGTTTAGACAGACATCCAAGTATGAGGTTATTGAATTTAATAGGCCGAGTGATGAGTATGAGGTGAGAAATGAGAAAGGTAAAAGATTTTAGTGAGTCTTAGAAAAAGAATGCGTGACTGCAAAATGTTTGATGTAGATAAGTATCCATGCAGTCACGCAATTACGACTGCACATAAGGTTGAATCCATGTAATCTACCCCATATGTTTGGCCATCTTCTTGAATCCATGTAATCTATCCCATAATAATATTGAAAATCTATATTTTTTTATAATATATATATGCTTTTTAATTGTATTCTAATAAATTAAAAATGTAACTACTAGATATTTTTTAATGAGATATATATAAAGTTTTTGTAATTACATTTCCATGTATTATTTTTATTTTATATAAATAGGGTGGTAATTTGGATATTTTATTAAATTGGTCAATAGAATTTGTTTGACTTTTCCTTGCATCTATGCAACATACCACAATAATATAGAAGTTAAGCTTTTGTATAATATTCATATATATTATTTTTGTAAAGATTATAACGGGGTAATATCAAAAACACCCCTCAAATGCTATTTTGACTTCAAGCCTACCCTTCTCTAAAAAAAGTTTCAACTGCAAATCTATCTTAAAATATTGATAATCCCATATTACCTTGTCCTTTAATTAGTAGAAAAATTTTCTATCTCCTTCAGAGCACCTTGATTTCTCTCTCTTCTGTGGTGTGGAAATTATTGTTCTCCAACACCATATCAGATTCGGCGCGGGTAGCTTGAAATCGTCATCAAAATCATCGTTCCTAGCTTGAAATGGACATCAGATTCACCGCGAATAGGTTAAAGTCGTTTGTTGTCAACAAAGAAGCTTGCAATTAAGCATGTACCACAGAAAAACTAGGTATATGTAGCGAGTTTTTCGTTCTCTTGTGTTTTTTAGTGTTTCTTTGGTGAATTGGATAACCTGAGTGAGTAGTGAGTAATATGTATAGATTCGATTCTCCCTTTTTCAAATCGAAAACGAGTCATATTTATTGAAATGTCAAATGATCGCAATGAGTGACAGTCTCTTCGAGTCGCACGGTCGCACTGGGTCATAGAGTCTCATCGAGGGGTCAAAGATATCAAAGGTCAAAGGGTCGCTGGGGTCAAAGGGTCACAAGGGGTACAAGGGTCGAAAAGGGGTCAAAGGGTCACAGGGGTAGAAGGTTTGCGGAGGGGTCAAAGGGGTACAGGGGTACAAGGGTAGCAGAGGTAAGGTGGTCGCAATGGGGGACAAGGGTCGCAGATGTATAAGGGTCGCAAAGGGGTACAAGGGTCATAGAGGAATAAGGGTCACAAAAGGGTACAAGGGTCATAGAGGAACAAGGGTCGTAAAGGGGTCAAAGGGTCGCAAAGGGGTACAAGGGTCGCAGAGGAAAAAGGGTCGCACAGGGGTCAAAGGGTCGTACAGGGCTATAAGGGTCACCGAGAAAAAAGGGTCACAATGGGGTCAAAGGGTCGTAGAGGTACAAGGGTTGCATGGTATAATAGGGGTACAAGGGTCGCAAAGGGGTACAAGGGTCGTATAGGTACAAGGGTTGCAAAGGGGTCATAGGGTCGCACAGGAGTTAAAGGGTCGAAGGGGTACAAGGGTTGCAGAGGTGTCAAAGGGTCGCACGGTCGCACTATGTCACAGAGTCTCATCGAGTCGCACGGTCGCACTGGATCACAGAGTCTCATCGTGTCGCACATAATTTACCCTCTTTTATGTTTTCCTTACAGGTGTTAAAAAATGGATTCATTGGATGAGAAAATCACACTGATTTATTTTTTGTATGATGGTAAATGGGAAAAAAACCCAAATGGAGAATCTGAATGGATTGGTCGAGTTTAGGAAAACCATAAAGTATTTTTCTATTATCCTGTGGTTAGTCTGACATAACCAGCAACTTATTGATGAGTTATACGCATAGATTATGGTGGAAAAAAATACAACGAAATTGAAGTTAAGTTATTTGCCTAATATTTGTAAAAATAGGAAGCCAACATATATAATGAATGACAAGCATCTTATTTGTTATTCGTTCGATCGGATAAGATGAATTCTACCACTGCTGTATGTGGAGATAGAATCGACAAGTGTGAAGTGTGAAATCGAAATTGAGAGGGAAGTTGAACCTCTCATTCCTTCTTTTGGAAGCATTGTTAGAGAAGGTGAGGATGAAGGTGTTGTAGATTACGATGACTGTGTTATTTTAGGTCCAAATAACAAAAGTAGAGTTGGGAGTAATCCGGCAGAAACAATAAATATTTTGGATTCGAATAATTTTGATAATGAATATACTAGCGGGTTAAGAGAAGATGGTGGGTGTGCCATTAATGTGGTAGTTGATGAAGTTGTTTGTGGCAAGAATAAAGTTGATTCTGATGTGACAACAGAGCATAAGGATGGTGATGGTAAGAACAACTTGGAAATTGTAGTTCACGAGAAAGTAGTCAGTGAAAATAATATGTTCTAAATCGAAGATGGATTGCATCTTAAAATTGGGAAAGTCTTTGATAGGAAGAAGGATGTACATGCATTTTTAAGGAAGGGTTCAATTGAAGCTTGTTTTAGATATAGAACATTGAGATCTGATTCGATGTTGTGGGAAGTACGATGCAAGTTTTCCGGAAGTGGTTGTAATGGAAATTACGTGTGGCAGCAATCCCAAATTCTAAATGGTTTAGTATGAGAACACATTATCCCATTCATTATTGTTCCTATATCTAAGTCGACAGAAGCTATAAAGGGTACAACGCAATTGGTTAAGGATTATTTGACTGAGGAATATACCAGGAAATATGAAATACCTCCAACAAAAGAATTGATGGCTCGTGTAAAAGCAAAGTACACTGCCAATATATCGTATTTGATGGAATTAAAAGGCAAATGCAGTGCTCAAAAGGAGATTCGCGGTGATGACTTTGAACATTATAGGAGACTTCCAGGGTGGTTACACATGTTTACAGAAACAAAACCCCGGATCTTTCACACAGCTCGACAATGATGGAAAAAGCTTCAAATACCTTTTTATGGATGCAACATTTCTAACAGGAGTATGCAAGGGAGCATTGATTGTGGCGACTGCACAAGATGGTGAACATCACCATTATCCTATTGCATGGCGAATAGTCGACAGAGAGAAGGACGAATCATGGACGTGGTTTATGTCAAGATTGAAAGAGGTGATACCGGATCGACGTGAAGCCATTGTGATATCAGATCGCCATAAAAGCTTGATCAAAGCAGTCAAACAAGTGTATATACACGTTGATCATGGTTTTTGTGCGCGTCATCTATTGCAATATGTAAAGAACTATGTTAATAAAAGGAATAGTAGAAAGACTTCAAAGGGTGATGTTGTGGCGGAAATGTTCTTCAAATGTGCAGCATCATCACAGTGAACGAATTTGAAGTGCTATTAAATGATTTAAAGGCCAGGTACAAATATGACTTTTGTGTTTTTTTTGTACCTTTTCGACCCTTTGACCCCTTTGTGACCCTTGTACATCTGCGCCCTTAGTACCCCTTTGCGACCCTCTTACCTCTGCGACCCTTGTACCCATGCGACCCTTTGACTCCTTTGCGACCCTAGTACCCCTACGACCCTTTGACCCCTTTGTGACCCTTGGACCCCTGCGACCTTTTGACCCCTTTGCGACCCTTGCACCCCTGCGACCCTTGTACCCATTTTCGACCCCCTTACCCCTACGACATGTGTACCCCTTTATGACTCCCTTACCCCTACAACCTTTGTACCCGTTTGCGACCAGCTTACCTTTACGACCCTTGTACCCCTGCGACCCTTGTACCTCTGCCACCCTTGTGACTAATGTGACCTTTTCGGCTATTTTGACCTTTTTAACCTTTGTGCAGGTATCCTAATGTTGCAAAGTATTTGAAAAAAGAGGAATTTGATCCCGTTAAGTGGGCAATATGCAAATTTAAGGGCGAAAAGTACAACTTATTAATCACTAATGGGGCCGAATCAATAAATTCAACTTTGAATAAGTCAAAAAAGTTTCTGATCCTAGGGCTTTAAGAAATTTGTTTGGGAAAGACTGTGGAATGGTTCAATAGGTATAGGTTGGAAGCAGCTAACGGTGATGATTTTTAAAAGTTAACACCTTATGTTGAGAAAACGTTACATGAACGGTTTGGACAGGCATCCAAGTATGAGGTTATTGAATTGAACAAACTAAGTTATAAATATGAGGTGAGAAATGAGATGGGTAACGTGCGACTGCAAAATATTTGATGTCGATAAGTATCCATGCAATCACGCAATTGCGGCTGCACATAAGGTTGGTAAAGGTCACAAGATACCTTTAACATACTACCTTCGGGAGGTATGGCGCTTGGCTTACCAAGAAACCGTGTATCTGGTTCCTGATTGCAGTGATTGGAACATTCCTCCTCGATATTCTGAAGTTATGATTCTACCTCTTATGCTGGCTGAGAAAAGGAAAAGTGGGATGTCAAAAGAGAATCGTTATCCTGGATCCGGTGAGTCTCAGAGAAATACCCCATCTTTGTCGAGACAAACCCAATCTTTGTCAAGACAAACGGATTCAAATGCAAGCATCACTGAGAGTGTTTGGAATGTGACAACCGAGACAACACTAATTTCAAGAAAAAAGGTTTGTTAGTGTGTAATTTTATATTATTTGTATTATTAGTTTGTAATATTATATTATGTGTATTATTAGTTTATAATATTATATTATTTGTATTATTTGACAAAATCTTTGTAACTTTCATCATTGTAATTCGATAAATTCTTCATTATAATTCCACCCATACGACCTTTACGGACATTGCGACCCTTGAGAGCATAGCGACCCTTGCAACCTTTGTGACTCATGCGACCCTTGTGACCTAAGTGGTCATTGCGACCCATGGGACCCACCTGACCCTTGTGACCCTTCCTTGCGACTAGTTGTTTCGATGTCAGACTCATGGCTTTTCCAGTGCCATCTATTATTCTTTTACGTATACCACACTTAAGACCCTTGTGACACGTCATTTTGATGTCAGACTTCTATCTTTTCGACACTCTCTTTCCATCAATCTTTGTTACCCCTATATTAAAAGGTTCATCAAATTTTGTAAGTCTCACCATCGCATCCAAGATGATATTGAATCAAGATAATCTCATCTCTCTTCTCTTTTCGTCTAAGTCTCTAACCCTAAATGCTCTAAAAAATCTTTGTACCTTTAACACCTTTGTGACCTTCGTGACGAAGGTGATATGGTGGACGGAGGGCATCACGTTTTCTATGTGTTTCTCAAGGTCTTGGTAATCGTCGGAGTCGGTCTCTATGCAGATTCACACAAGCCATTACAACGTGGATGGAGAACATTATGTTGCATCTGCATAACATAAGGTCTTGGTTATCGGTGAACTCAGACATTGTTTTGTACTCATGGTACTTAAGGTCACGGTTGGAGGTGAATGCATTGAGTCACACATGACTCTCTTTACCTTTGTGACTTTTGAGACTTTAGGTAACCTTTTTCTTTCCTTTTTTTCAACTTTTTTTTTAACTTTTGCAATCTTCTTTTTCTTTCCTTTTTTGTAACCTTTGTGACCTTATGTAACCTTTTTCTTTCCTTTTTTTCTTGATTTTTTTCAACTTTTTTTTAACCTTTGTGACCTTATGTAACCTTATGTAACTTTTTTTGTAATCTTTGTGACCTTTGTAACCTTTGCGACCTTATGTAGTCAATATCTAAACATTGAAAATGTCTTATTTTGCATCTATTGTTTGTAATTACGTGAAATCCATAAAATCTTCGACCCTCAATTGGATTAAATTATAATCAAATTTAAACGGGACCCCATCCGACCCAATGCAACCACATATGACTGGTCTGCGACTCATGCGACCTATGTGACTCATGCGGCCCAAGCGACCCATGCGACTCATGCAACCACGTATAAAACTTCTATGACTCATGCGATAGGTGTCACTCATGCGACCCACGCGACTCATGCAACCCATGTGACTATTGTGACTTTTCGTTTCGCCGTCAGACTCCTGTCTTCCAACCCATGCGACTCTTCTGACCCATGTCTATAAGTTAACGTCTATGTCTCTTCTCTTAGTCTACGTATCTAACACCAAATTCTGAAAAATCTTTGTTACCTTTGTCACCGTTGTGACCTTCGTGACGAATGTGACATGGTGGACGCATGTCATCATGCTGTCTATGTGTTACTCAAGGTCTTGGTAATCGGTAGACTCGGTCTCTATGCAGTCACTGACGAGGTGCGATGGTGACCTAGGTGACGGTGTAGGGTCACCTTTGAAATGTGACTGGAAGACAAAGTAGATGGCAGGAGATGACTCTGGACAACAATACCAAACAAGAAAAAAGAAGAAGACTGGAAGACGGAGTACATGGCATGATATAACTATCACTTTTGAAACATAGTCATTCGTCCCATGCGACCCTTAGTTGGCATTAATTAGTTTGACGTTGTAAATGTATTGTTTTGATTGGTTTTTGTCCTTCTATCCTTATAAATCCATACATTCGTTGAATTCGCATCGATTGATCAATATATGCGACCAAACGACGTATGCAACCCTTTTCTCAATTGGCATGAATTAGTTTGACGTGGTAAATGTATTTTTTAGATTTGTTATTGTCCTTTTATCATTATAAATCCATAAATTCATCGGGTTCGCATCTATTGATTCATATATGCGATCAAGCAACCCATGCAACCTATGCGACCCTCAGTTTGCATGAATTAGTTTGACGTGGTAAATGTATTGTTTAGATTTGTTATTTTCCTTTATCATTTTAAATCCATAAATTCATCGAGTTCGCATCTATTGATCCATATATGCGACCAAGCGACCCATGCAACCTATGCGACCCTTGCGACCTATGTGACCCTCAATTGGCATTAATTAGTTTGACGTTGTAAATGTATTATTTAGATTTGTTATTTTCCTTTTATCATTATATATCCATAAATTCTTCGAGTTCACATCTTTTGATCCATATATGCAACCCATGCGTTTCTTTTTTGAAATGCCATTATCAATATGTTTGAGTTGTATATGTCTAATTTAGAATCAATGTAGACAACAATAGCAATAATATTGACATTTGAACAAAATTTTAATTGTAGTTTTTTAAATTTTCTCAAACTCATCCGATGGGTTCTTAAAACACTACTATAACTTTTGAAACACAGGCATTCGTTCTACACAACTTGGGATACATGGGTGATATCCGTTTTAACCATTGATTGACGTTGTAAATGTCTTATTTTGATTGGTTTTTGTCATTTAATCGTTATAAATCCATAAATTCAACAAGTTGGCATCTATTGATCAATATATGTGACCAAGCGACCCATGCAACCTACGCGGTCCTCTATTGGAATTAATTAGTTTGACATTGTAAATGTATTATTTTCATTGGGTTTTTTCCTTTTATTCTTACAAATCCATAAACTCATCGAGATCACATATATTGATCCATACATGTGACCAAACAATCCATGCGACCAGTGCGACCAAGAACCCCATGCGATGACTAGTGTGACCAAGCGACCCATGCGACTCTGTAAATGTATTTTCACCATGCGACCCATGCGACATTATAAATGAATTTTCACCATGCGACCCTTGCGACCCATAAATTAGTTTGGCATCATTGTAAATGTATTATTTTCACCAAAATTCCCGCCGAACTTTTCACCAAAATTTGAAAAAACATAACCGTGTGATCATGTCTTTTCAAATTCCATTTGACGGCGATTTGATGTTAGGAACATGTCTTTTCGAATTGCAGTCGTTTCCTTTTTTCCAATAATGACACACCATATCTCTAACTTGTGTTATGTCACAGACACTTCCGATAGAGTTTGCGAGGTCGAGCGGTCTTTGCGGTAGACAATGTAAGATATTGTTGATAATCATCATCTTCGATCCATTTTTTTCGAAAATGCCACATTTCCCTCATTTCTCCAAATCATTCTTCCGAATTTTTTGGAGAACTACCTCGTAATCTCCTTCATCTCTCTCTTTCGGTATGTAAAATGTAGAGAATGTATAGATTTGACTTTTTCCATTATTTGCTACAGGACATTTTGAAGAAGTTCTTCGATAAGCATATTCACGGGAAAGCGAGGGACACCAACACGACAAAGCTTAAATTGGATGAGTCTAACAAAACATGGGAAGTCAAGTTGGATGGCTCCAGATTCATTGATGGATGAAAAGATTTCTCCAAGGACCATGATTTTCGTATTCGGGATTTCGTAGTTTTCCGTTACAAAGGTGATAGGGTTTTTCACGTCATCGGTTTCGAAGATGATATGTGTAATCTACAATATGCATCATGTATATCATCATCATCATCATCCGCAAAGGCAGGGTCATCTTCTTTTGCTCAGAGAATTTTCACGGTACTAGTCACTCGTTCAAATCTGGCCATTGGTAAGTGACATCAAACCGATTTATTCGATTCATCAAATCTGGTCGTAGATGCATTAGTTTGGCATTGTTGTGATAAGGTTTGCGAGGTCGAAAAGTCTTTGCGATAGACAATGTAAGATACATCTGATAATCAATTACAAACTAGCGTGGGAGGCATATCTAAGGCACGTGAAACATAATGGCGCTAGGATTAGCGGGGGTTCGAAAAAGTTTTGTCACGATCATGGACTAAACGTGGGTTGTTCCCTCAAAGTCAAACTGGTCTCCAATGCAACAATACTCTGCTTCGGTTTGTCCCTCAACCAGGGTTTACCAACAACATAGTTTAAATTCCATTGTATTTTGATTGTTTTGAACCTCAGTTGAACAATAACATTCCTTTGAACTTGAACATCATGTTTCTATTTGTTTATTTTTTACTATTATTCAATAGAATGTATTATTGTTAGTATCGTTGTTTTTATGGATTTACTATTATTGTAACAGGAGTCGCAGAGGGACAAGGGTCACAGGGATCCAAGAGTCACAGAGGGACAAGGGTCGCAGGGGTCCAAGGATCGCAGAGGGACAAGGGTCGTAGGGATCAAAGAGTGGCAGAGGGATAATAATCGCAGGGTTCCAAGGGTTACAAAGGGACAAGAGTCGCAGGGGTCAAAGGGTCATAGGGTCCAAGGGTCACGGAAGTCCAAGGGTCGTAGAGGTCCAAGGGTCGGAGGAGGACAAGGGTCGCTGGGGTCCAAGGATCGTTTGTAAATAACTTGATAAATAATTTTTATTTTTTGGGAATGGAAGATGTAACTTGGTACATTGTTATTTTTTAAAATTTATTCATATTGTTTGTAAATAAATTATATTTTTTGGGAATGGAAGAAGTAACTTGGTACATTGTTATTTTTAAAAAAGTTATTCATATTATTTTTAAATAATTTTTTTTGGGAATGGAAGATGTAACTTGGTACATTGTTATTTTTTCAAAATTTATTCATATTATTTATAAATAATTTTATTTTTTTTAATAATAAAGCGTAGAGGGTCATAGGGGTCCAAGAGTCGAAGAGGTACAAGGGTCGCAGAGGGATAATGGTCGCATGGTTCCAAGGGTCGCAGTGGTATCGCTGCAACCCTTGTACCTCGTCGACCGTTGCACCCCTGTTACCCTTGTACCTCTGCGACCCTTTGACCCCTGTGACCCTTGTCCCTCTGTGACCCTTGGACCCTTGCAACCCATGTCCCTCTATGACTCTTGGATCCCTGTGACCCTTATCCCTCTCAACCCTTAAACCTCTTCGACCCTTTTACCCCTTCGAACCTTTTACCACTACGACCATTTGATCCCTGCGACCCTTGGATCCTCTCTGACCCTTGTACCCTCTGCGACCCTCGGACCCCTACGACTCTTTTATTATTATAAAAATAATAATTTCTTATGACTCAAATCAAATTATTTAATAATATGATGAAGAAAGTTTAAAAAATAACAATGTACCGCATATTTACATCATCTATTCCCAAAAAAATAATAATGTATCTATTCATTACACGGGGATGGAGGGATACATTTTCCATTCTTGGAAAAGTATGATGTTTTTTCGTTACTGAGGCTTCTAAGAATTTGTAGGCTTAAACACCATAGTCACTCGAGCTTTTTTTCTCTAACAGACCTTCATAATACACGTACTTCCATTAATCTTCTCTAGAAGCCAAAGAAGGAAACCCTTCGAGAATGAGCATCTTGGGGACAACTTTTGTTATATGCTCAATCACCGGATCGATATGCTTTTCCTTCATACTGCTCTGTGAGTCGTATACCGTGATGCATCGGGTCGGGAAATCCGCTTTCATGGCTACCTAATGAACCGGTATAAATCGACTTTTGAGCGATGGAAAGTTTAGAATCGAGACAAAGCCATCGAAATAACTCATTGGTGTGTACCTATTTCTGAATGGATATTTGCCATCCAAAAAATCACTAAGATTTCCCAGCAAAGTTTCCATATCTTCGTACATCCACAGCGTGAGCGTCTGCGTGAAATTAAGAGGACAAACGTAATAATTTCGATATGTGAAGGGAATATGCTAATGCGAGCATACAGCTTCAACAACACCTCATCCAGTTGCTGCAAAAAAATTAACACACATGAATACATATGACACAAAATAACCTCTGTGACTAAGGGTTTAAAAAAAACTTACATCATCTTCAAGCCATACGTTGGACTTTATTATGGTCTCCCAAAATTTTGGCCCCCGGGGAATATCTAGATGAGATTTCCACCAACTCTCATGTCGAGGTGTCGTCAGGAACATATATAGAGCCATCAACTTTTCATTGTTAGCGTCAATGAACGAAGGATCTCGGGTTATCCCGCCCTCTCCTAATCCCTTGGGTTTCCACACAAGATGTCGTTTCCCTGCAGGTTCTTGAACCACCTTTTTTTTTGTTCTTGAACCACCTTCTTTACGGGTTCTTGAACTATATTTTCTATGGGTTCTCCATCAACATCTTTCGCTCGCCTTCTCCATCGCCTTATTTTTGCTTTTTTCACCAGCGGAGGTTTAACATATGCCTTCTGTGGTCTCAAAACTTGTTTAGTTACCGGTGGAGGTTCAAAATATGGCTCAGACTCCTTCGATAAAGGTCCAGCACCTGTATAAAATTTACTTCATTAAACATATGGAGACCAATGCGACCAGTGTGACCCTACGACCTTATGACCGTGGGACCCATGCGGACATACGGCCTTTTGTGACCCATGCGACCTATGCGACCTTATCGACGCGACCTATGCGACCTTATCAACGCGACCAATGCGACCTATGCTACCTTTTGTGACCCATTTGACCCATACAACTAATGCAACCTTTGTGATTGAAATGACCGTACTTACTTGGTCGTACTTCGGCATCAATGAAAATAACTTCTGGAGTTCCGTCAATGGAACCTCTTTGACAAGACCCACTGAAGTATCCTCTTAGGAACCTCCTTATCAGGGACCTCTTCGACAAGACCCACTAGAATATCATCGGCAGGAACCTCCTTGTCAGTGACTTCTTGGACAAGACCCACTGGAGTATCCTCGGTAAGAACCTCCTCAATGGGGAAGTCTTCGACAGGACCCACTGGAATATACTCTGCAAGAACCTCCTTAGCGGTGATTTCTGCGACAGGATCCACTAGAATATCCTTGATAGGAACCTCCTCGTCGGTGACTTCATCGACAGTACCCACTGGAGCTTCTGCAAAAAAATCTTTTCATTCATTAGACTCATCATTCGTTACATTGATGCGACCCTTGCGACCCATGGGACATATGCAACCCATTGATGCGACCTTTGCGACCCATGGGACATATGAAACCCATGCGACCTTTGCGACCCATGGGACATATGCAACCCATGCGATCCATGCAACTCTAGCGACCCAGCGACTTATGCGACCTTGTGACTTATGTGACTACGACCCATGCAACTCTTGCGACCCATGCCGGCTCTCGATGGAAATTGACTGAAGTGACCTTTTTCACTAAATATTACGTACTTGGTGGAACTTCATCAGGAGCAACTACTGCAGTAACCTCTCTGGAAATGTATTCAAGTAGAGGAATGGTGGCGGCAGATGTGAGATTTTCAACTAATCTCGAAATGTTTGCCAAATCCTCTTCTGAACCATCTCTAGAGTCATTTTTAGCCTCCAACTCAACCGGCTTTTCGCTTGGCTCTTTTCTTGACATTGGATATGAACGTCAAAGGAATTCAAAATCATCATCTCTAACAGTGCCGGATTGGTTTCCGGTGCTTGCATCTTTCTCGGTAGACTTTGATTTTTCCTTTTCAGCACCTTTGGGATTTTCTGTCTTTGATTTTGGATTAGGCAAATGAAACCCGACATCCCTTAGAAGGTCTCTTAAGACGTTGATAATTCTTTTCTCTGACTTCTTTATTTCCTTTATTTATTTATGCTTCAGTGTCAGAGGGACAACAACTTCTTCTACTTCAGCTTCAGCTTCATCATCACTTTCTCCTTCAGCTTCAGCATCACCTTCTCTTTTTTCATCAGCTTTAGCAACACATACCCATCATTCCTCTTTGTCAGCTTCAAATATGGGTGGAACATCTACAACCTCTATTGCTTTTTCACCCACGCTCTTCTTCCTCTTACTCTCCTTTCGTTTCCCTTTCTTTTGATCACCAAGAGCTGCTTTTCGCATCAACAATTCTTGCTTACGGATGTCCTCCTAACAAATACCCTTCGAATTTTTACATAGATGTTCCGTCCATATCTGAACATCAAGATCGTGGCATCCCTCGTAATCCTCTAGATCAAAAAGTAAAGCTTCCTCTCTGTGTTCATCATGAAGAATACTTCGAATATCCTGAAAAACAAAAGTAACCATTATTAGCCTTTGTGACCCTTATTACCTTTGTGACCCTTGTGTAATTGTTATCTTAGAATCTCCGATCTGCCTTATCACATCTACATAATTCAGGTTAAAACAGGATTTAAGCATCTTCTTGCACATTATTGGGCATGATAGATCCGTATCCATAACATTAACATACCATCCCTTTCCGTCCAAACTAAGGATGGTTTAGAATGGAAGTAACTGAAACATTTAAAATGATAAGAATGCAAAAAGTATGAAAACATTTAAGTTATTCGAATAATATATACAACTTACCATTAGTGGGATCATGAAACAACCACAATACTATTTTGGTTTTGGTGATTCCCCGCTAACATGCTTGCGGAATGTATCCACAATCTTCTTAAATGTGTAACGCCCCCATGGAAAACCTTCACAAAATTCCAAGTCATCAACCATGTAAATGAGATCATAGCTGATAAAGTTGTCTGATGAAGGCTTGTGAGCCATAACTTGCGCCAAGAACATCAAAGTTATCAACCTCGTCCGGTCGTCGGAATTCTTCGCCTTCATAAGCTTTTGAATGACTTGTGCGGGGGTCAGCTTTCCACGACTAAAATTCTTCAGCATGGATGTATCACCCTTTTGGACTCCCATCATTTGGGATATGGTCCGCATTTCAATCCAAAAATTAGTGCGTGCTCCACTATAGAGTACCGAATGAGAACACCGTTTAAGACGAACCACAACTCCTTTTTGTCTCGTACAATCACAGAGTGATTTAGTAGGATAGACATTTGAACCTTCATCAATGTGGACTCACATTGGAAATGGAATAAATATCTAAATTGTGACTCCTTCTCGAAGTAATGCAACTCATGGTCATCTAAGATTCCTCTTAACTTCAATATTGTCTCGTAAGGATAACACTCGGTGGTGATATTTGGCATTCTGTCCATGTGCTTGAATTCATAAACAAACTTCGGCTTTGGCGGCACCTGCAAAATAACAAATTAAGAATACATTAGACTTCTACCGACTCAAGTGACCCATACGACTCAACCGACCCTTGCGACCCATGCGACTCAAGTGAACCTGCGAGTCAAGCGACCCATGCGACTCAAACGACCCTCAGACCCTCTGTGACACTCAAGCGACCATTGCGACCATTGAGACCCAATGAGTCGTTTTAGTCGAAGATGGTCATGCAACTCTTGCGACCCTTGCAACTCAATGAGACTCGATCAACCCTTGCGACACAACCGACTCACTAAGACTCAACCGACTCACTGAGACTCAAGCGACCCATGCGACTCAAATGACCCACGGGGCATAATATCAAGTGACCCATGCAACTGAAACGACCCTTGCGACTCAATGACACAAGCGACCCTTGCGACTCAATGACACAAGCGACCCATGCGACTCAAACCCTTGGACCCTCTGCGACACTAAAGCGACCATTGCGACCCAACCGACTCATTGAGACTCTACTGACTCACTGAGTCGAAGATGGTCATGCAACTCCTGTGACCCTTGCGACTCAACCGACTCACTGAGACTCAACCGACTCACTGAGACTCCACCAACTCACTCACACTCACACTCATTTTAAATCAATAAACCATTTTGCGACTCGACAGCCTACAAAATCCTAGAAATCGATCTACTTACACTTATTGACGCCATTGAACATTGACTTGTGCTCTCTTCTTCACTGCTGCTACCGATTCTAGCCATTTCCTTGGTTTCAACTTACATTTTCCTTCTTTCCAACTTCAAATCGATCCCTCTCAAGTTCGAAATCACTTTGTCTTCCTCGCTCTAAACTTTGAAACGGTTTAAAATAGGTTTTCTCGTCGAAAAATTGTTCGTCTTCCTTGCTTTTGACACGGTTTGAAAGATTTTCACGTCGAAAAACTGTAGAACGTGTGTTTTTTCACTTTCGAAAATTAAGGGCAAATTTGTCTTTTCTTCAGTTTACTTTTTTTCCTATTTAATAATTATTTTTACGAGGATAGACATGAAACACTTTAGCCCTACGAAGATATCTGTAATATTATGCCGATTATAACTAACTACAACTGAAAATCCTATAATTTTTTTTTGCAAAGCTTTGAAAGCGTAATTCCTTTGTAGTTTTTATATATATTATATTTTGATAAGTTGAGTATTTTATTTAAAAATACAAATATAATTTTCAATTTATATGAATATTGCGGTAAATTAAGTATGTTATTTAAAAAATTGGCCAATAAGATTTGTTTGGCCGTCTATTTGCATCCATGTAATTTATCCCACGATAATATAAAAAGTCTATATTTTTTGTATATTTATTTATATATATGTTTTTTAATTAATTTCTTAAAAATTTAACTATAAAATCACAGAAAGAACTAAATATTTCTTAATAAGATATATAGAATGATTTTTTTTGTAACTACATTTCCAAGAATTATTTTCATTTTATATAAATAGGATGATAATTTGGATATTCTATTAAATTGGACAATAGAGTTTGTTTGACCATTTCCTTGCAACCATGTAATATATAGAAGTCTATTTTTTGTATAATATTCATATATAATATCATTTTAAATTTTTATTAAAATTTTTTTTTCTTTTGTGAAGATTGTAACTAACAACAACATCCCATAATTTTTGCAAAGATTTGAAAAGGCTTTATAGTTTTTATATATATTATCCATGTTGGACCATCTTGTGTCTCTCTCTATTGTCTTTCTCTTCTGGTCAGAGATGATACTGGAACCACCAAAAGCCGTGGAAAGGAAGTTGACCATGGAACCATCCAAAGGTGTGAAGAAGAAGATTACCATGGAACCATCCAAAGCCGTGAAGAAAAATATGACCATGCAACCATCCCAAACCGTAGAGAAGAAGATGACCGTAGAACCATCCCAAGCCATGAAGAAGAAGATGAGATTGGAACCATCCAAAACCGTGGAGAAGAAGATGACCATGGAACCATCCCAAGCCGTGGAGAAGAGGATGACCGTGGAACTTTCCAAGACCGTGAAGAGAAAGATGACATTGGAACCATCTAAACCCATGGAGAAGAAGATGATGGAAGCATCCAAAGCCGTGGAGAAGAATGGAGACTCCACTAAGACTTACCCAACTCCTCAAGCCCTAACTCATGAGAAGATGATGTCACCATCAAAGTCAGAACAAGTGTACGAATCCTTGAAGAATGCTCACGATGCTGTTAAATATCAAAGCTCTCTCACCCAGAGATATCAAGGAGATGTGTTGTCATATTGAGAGAAATCTTCTCAGTTCCTCAACCAATGTTTGGCCAGCTTCTTATCAAGATCGACGATCGACAATTGGTGCATTCTCTCAAACAACATAATGACTCTAACGTACAATACATGGCTCAATCATTGTGTCATTATTTCTTGATGATCATCTACAACGAATGATTACAGATTTGTGAAGGTCATCATCATCAGAAACACAAATTTTCTGTTCATTTTCATCTTTTTATATGTTGTTTTTGGTTTTTGAGAAATAATGTTAAATGGACTCTCTGTTTCAATCTATTTTCTTTGTTTATGAGCAATATAACAAGTTTAGTAGGAATCTATATCATATAAAATGTGTTTCTTTTCCTCATTTGATAATATCCTTTAATTATATAATTATATCCATCTCACCTTGTGTATGTATTTTGAAACTCCATTAAAAATTTTGGGCCATTACTAAACTATTATGAACTAAATTTAGAAGTATTTTGTCCATATTTATAAAAGAAATATTTTTTTCTTCTATAGAACTATATATGATGTAGAAGAACTATTGTTTTTCACGTTTCTCTCGTATATTTTTGGTTTTTGTTTTTGCTTATTCTGAGCAATTTTCGTGCGATCGTGTAAAATATTGAGTAAACAAATCTTTTCCTCTTAGATATATATATGTGTGTGCGCGTGTGTGGGGGCACTGAGAAAATTGTACAATAGTTTTCACTTTATAATTTTAGGAAGAAAATATATTTTTAAGATAAAACCACTAATATCCTTTCAAATGGAGGAATATCAAGGATGTCCTCGTAATGCTTTCTTGTTTTACGTATATCCTTTTAAACCTAAGCATTAAAATGAAAATTTGAAGAAAATAAAAATATTTATTACGTGAAAATATACAAGATTTGGTAGTTTTCCGAAACGAAATCTATTTCAAAGTTGAGAGCCAGGAGTGAGAGGACATTTCAGTTGAGAGTAAGGATCGAGTTCAAATTAAGCAAGAAAAAAATTTCGAAGTTGAGACCAAGGAAATTTGGAAGAGAGAAAGAAAGAAAGAAATGGCAAGGATCAACAATCTTCATTGGCGTCTAGATCAATTTCTAGGGTTTTACGTTGCAAGTCAAATACATTAGAGATTAGGCTGTTGAAAGCGAAATTGTTTGTTGATTTCAAATGGATGTGAGTCTCAATGAATCGCTTGAGTCTTAGTGAGTCACTTAATTCAATGATTGTCATGAGTCTCAGTGAGTCTCTTGAGACTCATGACTGTCTTCTATTAAAGAGACTCATTGGATCTCAAGGATCGTTTGAATAGTAAGGTTTGCTTGAATCTTATTGAGTCGCTTGAGTCGAAGAGGGTCAGTTGTAGTTAGTTACCATCTTTACAACGAAAAAAATTTTAATTTTTGTTTATAAAAATTTCAAATGATATTATATATGACTATTATACAAAAAAATAGAATTATATATTATTGTGGGATATATTAGATGGACAAAAGGAAACAATCAAACAAATCCTATTGGCCAATATCATAGAAATACCCAAATTACCATCCTACTTATATAAATGAAATAATTTTTGAAAATGTAGTTACAAAAGAATCATTATATATATCTCATTCAAAAATATATCTAGTTATGGTTACATTTTTAATTTATTAGAATATAATTAATATATATTTATAAATACTATACAAAAATATAAACTTTTATATTATTGTGGGATAGATTATATGGATGCAAGGAAACGACCAAACAAATCCTATTGTCGAATTTAATAGAATACCCAAATTACCAGCCTATTTATATAAAATGAAAGTAATTATTTTAAACGTAATTACAAAAAAAAGTCATCTTTATTTTTTATCTCAATTAAAAAATATCTGGTTCTTTTCTTTCTTAAGACTAAGTTATAGTCGTGCTATATGCTAACTGATATATATAAAATGTCATTGTTATACGATTAATTATTTGAATTTGAATTTTTTTATTTTAATATATAAATATATATATATATATATAACATTTTTAATACTTGTAGATCTATAAATTAAAAAGTAATAATGTTAATATAATTTTCTAATATCCAAACTAATTAATATGAATTCATATTGATAATAAGATAAAATATTATTTACTATTACACATTATATGTTATAAGGTGGAACTCTACACGATAATCTTGATAATGACAATTTCTTTCAAATCTTCATCTTATTTGCCAAAATTCTTCGTCTGAACATCGTAGGCATCGTTGAACACTTACTTCAATGATTATTTTTCCAATTTATTTCGTGCCTAAATCGTTTAGAAAAGCTAGACAATAACCGTAGAAAAACATTAATAAACATTGAAGATATTAAAAACTCGTACAATGATTTATATAAATATGTTATTTTTGTATTAACTAATATTTGAATTTAAGTTTATCATTTCAATATATAAGTTATGTGAGATAAAAAAATTGAATGAAGTTAAAAAATTATTAACTGAAAATAAAATATAAGGAAATAAATAAACATTTAATATTATTGATATAATAATATTAACTCTTTTTTATTTTTAAAAATAATAATATTAATATATATAGCTTAAAAAACTATTCAAGCGTGACAGACTTTTCACGTTGTATTCTAAAAATAAAAGATTTACCTTTTACTTAATATTGATGGATGAATTAATCATTTGATCATGTGATCCATATGATCTAATTCATCTTTTTGTTGTTTAAAAAAGATTAAAATTTTTCTTTTTTTGTAAATTAATTTTTTTAATAAACAAAAATAATGTGTGAAAAAATTAAGTTGTCTAAGAGAATTATATATTATAACGATATAATAACACAAATGGTATATATTTTTTGGATATTAATATTTATTTTATCATGATTTGAATTTATATATTATAACCGTTTTAATGATTCAAAATAATTTGAGAATTTTTAAATCTTTTATCATTTTTTAAACTAAAAAAATATTGTTAGTTTTGAATAGGCTCCATGGAGAAGTTATAGAATCACCTCTTGGAACAAATGTGTTATAACCGTTTGAGTGAATATTTGATAAAAGAAGAACATAAAAATGACCCTCTATGTCCATATCTATTAATACAAAGTTCAAACTCTAAGTTTATTATAATTTCGGTATATATTGACGATTTCAATATAATTTAAACTCGAAAATAGTTATCACAAGCTATGAAGTCTATAAAGAAAGGAATTGAAATGAAAGGCATTGGAAAAAAAATTTTTGTTTAGGTTTTCAAAATAAACATATGAATGGTAGAATATTTTGCATCAATCCAGTTACTTACATCATTTAAGTTCGCTAATAGTAGTTAGATCATTGGACATTCAAAAGATACTTTTAGACATTTTGAAGAAAATGAAGAACTGGTTGGTCCTAAAGCTTTATATCTGTGTCGTTGGAGTATTAATGTATCTTGCTAATAATACACGTCTTCATATATCTTTTTGTAGTGAGTTCACTAGTAAGCTATAGTTACTCACCAACTCGGAGACATTGGAATGGTGTTAAACATTTATATAGATATCTTCGAAAAAAATTAACATGGAGTTATATTATAGTAACTTGTCCAATTTTGATTTAATTGGTTATGCATACGTTGGATATTTATCTGATCCTCATAAAGCCGGATCTCAAATTGGATATGTGTTCACATGTGATGCAACTGCAATTTCATGGCGTTCTACGAAACAAATATTCGTAGCAATTTCATCAAACCATACATAAATTTTGGCAATTAATGAGGCAAGTCGTGAATGTATTTGGTTGAGATTTATATCTCATTATATTTGACATATATGTGGTCTTTCGATCTATAAACATACATCTACAACATTATTTGAAGATGATACCGCTTGCATATCTCAACTTAATGATGGATATATAAAAATGTAACAAGACAAAACATATTTCACCGAAGTTCCTTTTAATTATGATCTTCAACAAAATGGTGAAATAAATGTTCAACAAATTAAATCAAGTGAAAATCTTGTATCTTTATTCACTAAAGCTATACCAACGATAACATTTAAGAAGATGATTTATACGATTGGAATGTGTCGTTTAAAAGACATAAAATGATGGTTTATTTAGGAGAGTAAAAAAATTTTGTACTCTTTTTTTGCTTATTAATTTCTATCCAAATTAGGTTTTCTTATAGGATATTTTTAATGAGACAACATGCGTATGATAAATATACTTGTTTTCTTTTACTAGGATGTTTTTCAATTGGGTTTTACCTATTAAGGCTTTAACGAATCATATTATCATAATCAAAATACATTCAAGAGGTACTATTATAATATTGATGTAGTTTACCCCCTTTCTCTATCATCACTCACCGCTCCTCCATTATTTTTATCTTTACTCATCACTTTTCTACTTTCTCCACTTTGTATCATTCTTTATATGTATAAATACATGACATTCTTGTTGTGTTGGATACAACTTTATAGACAAGAAGATCACTTGAATAAAGAGTTTATCTTCCATTTATTTTCTAACATGAACTTCAGTTTTTAATTTGGACTCATATTATGGGAGCGTTGTTGAGCAACTTTGTGCACAATTTCTTTTATCCTATCTATAGTGTGAACGATTTAACAACCATTGACAGTGATTTCAGTCACAATTTTCTTTTCTTATTTAGATACTATTCATCTTATCATGGTTTATCCATTGGAACCGAGAGTTTCAATCAAATATCATTAAAATTTTTGATTCAATCAATATTAATTCACTACTAGAAATTCAAAATTTACAAACAGAATTTGTGGACGGGTTGTTCCATCCGGAAAATTCGAAATAGATTAGGGACAAAATGGAGACGGGAAATTAAATTCGTCCATAATCCGTCTGTAATTTTCCGGACTGAAAGACAGTCCCGGGTTCGTCTGTATTTGCTGAAGGATTGGAGACGGGTTTGAGAGACGTTGCCGATTAGAGACAGATTCTGCGTCCTTCCGTAAATTTTAAGAACAATTTCTGAAAACTTACGGACGGTTGCGGGGTTTCATTTGGATTAAGGGACGTTTTCGGGACGGTTCGTCGGTAAATATTTGTCTTAGTCTGTAATCCGTCCTTAATCAGTCCAGAAATTATCTATATTAACTCCTACTTTCATCCGTTTCTCACACACAATTCTTATATATTTCACTACATATCTTGTTATTGTTTCTGGTTATAATGGCATCATCGTCGAGATCGAATATTTTCGTTTCTAGACAATGGATATATAGAAGAATTGATCCAGAAACTCAAGGTGTATCGAATGATTTTATAGAAGGTGTTACACAATTTATGATGATGGCGACAAATCAACAAGTTTATAAAGAAACCGGTAAGTTATTTTATCCATGCATCAAATGCAAAAATGAAAAATTTGTTAATGAAAGAACCATTTGGAATTATCTTTATTTAAAAGGTTTTACTCCGAATTATTTCATTTGGTTATCTCATTAAGAGAACTTCGCACCACGATCTAGTAATGTTGTGGAAATTTTTAGTAGGGGTATTGTACATCATGAAGTGTTAGAGAATTCTCAATATGTAGAAATGAACCCTTATGTGAAAGTGGTGCAAAATGTATTCAGTGAAAGAAACGAAGGTTAAAATATTGAATAAGGTCCGAATAAAGAATCGAAAGTTTTTTTTAAATGTTAGAAAGTGATAGGCATCCACTTTATGATGGTTGTAGAATGGATCTTTTATAGTTGTCTCTATCTGCACGTTTGATGAAAATATCTTTTTGAGCATTGCATGGATTATATATCTCAATTAGTAAAAGATTATTTGCCTGAAGATAATAATGCAGTAGAGTCATATTATGACACAAAGAAGATGATGAGGTCATTGGGTTTACTGTCATATCAAAATATTGATGTTTGTCAAGACACCTGTATGATTTTTTGAAAAGAAACATCGGATTTGAGTAATTGTTGATTTTGTGGAAAAGATCGGTTTTATTTGAAAAGGAATGGAAAATCAATTCTGTAACGTCGTATGTAGTATTTACCAATTACAGACATACTAAAAAGACAACACTATAATTTGACATAAGTACATTAGATATGCTCTAATACAAATTGCAAGAATTTGTGTTCTCTTTCTAAACGAATTCCTAACCCAATTTTTATTGTGCATTACATAAAAGAATCAATAGAAAATTGTGATACATACATTTTTTCCATTCAATACAAAGCGCGATGGAATTGATCTTCTAGTTCTACATATGTTACCAAAACATTCATACACGGATGGGATGTGTATTTCCCTAAATTTTATTTATTTGGAAAAACAAAATGAATTCCTTATCGCAATAAAAAAATACAATTCTCATATATAAGTATACATAGCTAAACCATGAACCACAACCGAAGATAACTATTTAGTTATGTGGTTCGTAAATGTATCATTCAATTTTGTCCATCATAAAATATAAATGACGCTATCAAAGATTTTTACCCATATAATTTTCCACACTAGTTTATACAGCCGAAGTTCGAATAATTAAAACCAAATTCAATCACATTTAATTTGGGTTAAACCAAATGTCAACATATTTTCTAAAATATTTACACATCAGTCTAAAGTATAAAATTATCTAAAATTGTTATATGAAAGATTGTAATCCCATGATCTTAGGTTTATATAGTAATGGTTTCTTTGTACTCATTTCTTAAGAAGTAATTAGAGACAACAAAAGAATCCTATGAAATCACAAATGGCTATTTCATTTTTTGTTACTTCAAAAAAATGAAGATAATTCGTAATCAAGTTTTACTCCTTTGCTTCTCGAATTAGCTTATTTTAAAATGCATATTTCTTAAACACCTTTTCGAAGGGATTTTTTGAATTTGAGAAAATTTTTAATCTTCGTAGTTATATATCTAGCTACCCTAGAATGACATTCTATTTTAGGAAGCATTTCGTTATTTTGAAAATACATAAGAATACCGATTAGGAAAAAAATAAACTATTGGCATGAGACTATCAACATAAATCAATGAGCCTTTATAAAACATGGACTCTAAGCTATTGTAAGAATTTTTATCCCTAGTCCATCAAGAATTTTTACTCAACTCTTACCCTTTTATTCTCGATTAGGCTATATTAAGATGATTAAGATCACATATTTTTTTTTGAATGAGTAGAAATTTTTTAGATCTAAAATGGAATTCTGTAATAGTTCATATATATATATATATATATATACAAAAGAAAAAATATTTCATATATAAATATGGACAAAATACTTCTAAAATTAGTTCATAATAGTTTACTAATGGCCCATCATTTTTTAATGGAGTTTCAAAACACGTATACAAGGCGAGATCGAGATGGATGTAATTATATAATTAAAGGACATCTCAAATGAAGAAAAGAAAACACATTTTATATGATATAATACCAAACTTATTATATTGTTCATGAACAAAGAAAATAGATTCAAACGGAGATTTCATTTATCATTACTTCTCAAAACCAAAGATAACATATAAAAAGCTGAAAATGAACCGAAAATTTGTATTTCTGATGATGATCTTCAAAAAACTGTAATCATTCGTTGTAGATAATCGTCAAGAAATAATGACACAATGATTGAGCCATGTATTATACGTCAGAGTCGCTGTGTTGTTTGAGAGAATGAACCAAATGTCCGACGTCGGTCGTGAGAAGAAGTTGGACAAGCATTGGTTGAGGAACTGAGAAGATTTCTCTCAATGTGACAATGCATCTCCTCGAGATCTCTGGGGTGAGAGAGTTTTGGTCTTTAACAGCCTCGTGAGCATTCTTCAAGGATTCGTGCACTTGTTCCGACTCTGATCGTAATGTCATCTTCTCATGAGTCAAGGGTTAAGGAGTTAGGTAAGTCTTAGTGAGGTCTCCATTCTTCTCCACGGCTTTGGATGCTTCCATCATCTTCTTCTCCACGGATTTGGATGGTTTCATCATCGCCTTCTTCACGGGTTTAGATGGTTCCAATGTCATCTTTGTCTTCACGGCTTTGGAAGGTTCCACGGTCATCTTCTTTTCCATGGCTTGGGATGGTTGCATGGTCATCTTCTTCTCCACGGTTTTGAGTGGTTCCAATCTCATCTTCTTCTTCACGGCATGGGATGGTTTGTGCCAAAATTAAAGTGAATTCGTGTCGTATTATTAGTTCTAAGACCGTTTAAATAGAAAATTACAAGCCCTAATCATGTGTAATTACCAAAAACACTCTTACTACTACATAAGTAACCCTAATACGCCCCCTCAAGTTGGAGCATGAAGATTTCGAATGCCCAACTTGGAACGCAAATAAATAAAGGGATTATGTCCCAACGCCTTGGTGAAGATATCGGCAACCTGTTCTGACGAACGAACATGAGATGTCTGAATGGTGCCGTCCTGAACTGCGTCTCGAATGAAATGACAATCAATCTCGATGTATTTCGTACGCTCATGAAACACAGAATTTGCAGCAATGTGCAAAGCAACCTGATTGTCACAGAAAACTAGCCGAGCTTTGTAGCGTTCGACACTCCCATCAGACTTGTACTTGATCTTGTAAACCCATCTACATCCAATGGCTTTCTTTCCCGGTGGCAAAGTAGTCAAACTCCAAGTGTCATTGTCCGCCAAAGCACTAAGTTCCTGCTGCATAGCCTCATTCGAATGAGGAGTGGCAGCAGCCTCAGAGTAAAAACGAGGCTCAGTTCCAGTGTCAATAGCTGCAAGAAAAGCTCGATGTCTCGAAGTAAAGTTAGCATTAGTAACGTAATTCGCTATGGGATACGAGACA
>CM071873.1:29675988-29693588 GCA_036759665.1 Gynandropsis gynandra
ACCATATTCGTTCGTTAGCAAGTTTGATTCATAGTTCAAGTCTATATTGCATGGCAGTTGTTGTGAAATATGTTTGAGCAGAAAAAGATGATCATGCTTCTGCATTTGATGATGATGCATATTGCACATTACACATATCATCTCTAAAACCGGTGACGTGAGAAACCATCTCACCTTCGTCACGAAAATCATGGTCCATTGAGAAACGTTTCAATCCATCAGTGAATCAGGAGCCATCCAACTTGACTTCTCATGTTTTGCAAGACACATACGATCTAAGCGTTGTCATGTTGTTGTTCCTTGTTTTCCCTTCAATACGCTCATCGAAGAACTTACTCGAAATGTCTTGTAACAAAAAAGCAAAAAAAAATCATATCTCTATATTTTCTTCATGTAACAAACAGATAGAGAGACAAATGAAGGAGATTTTAAGGTAGTGCTCTAGATAGCTCGGAAGAATGACTTGGACAAAATGAAGGAAATTTGGAATTTTCGATAAATAATTTTTCAAAGGATTTTTGCAGCCGAAGACGAACACGAGATATTATGAGAGTTAGAGCAAAAGATTGGTGGAAGATGATGAGAGTTAGAGAGAGTGTGTCGTTATCCAAAAAAGGAAGCCTAGAATTAAAAAAGACAGGACTCTGACATCGAAGCGATAGAAGGAAAAGGCTGTGACCAACTTTGATCACAGTGTTATGTGTTTTGAAATTTTGGTGAAAGGTTTGGAGGGAACTCGATGAATTTATGGTTTATAAGGATGGCCTTTATCAACCTTATGTGCTGTCGTAATTGTGTGACTACATGGATACTTATCGACATCAAACATTTTGCAGTCACACGTTCTTTTTTAAGATTCCCTACAAATCTTCTACCCTTCTCATTTCTCACCTCATACTCATCACTCATCCTGTTCAATTCAATAACCTCATTCTTGGATGTCTGTCCAAACCGTTCATGTAACATTTTCTCGGCATACGATGTTAACTTTTGAGAATCATCACCAGTAATTGCTTCCAATCTATACCTATTGAATCATTCAAATATCTTTTTCCCAAAGAAATATATAAAAACGCTAGGACTGAAAACTTTTTGACATCTTCAACGTTGAATTTATTAACTTGGTCCCGTTAAAACGTTATACCTTTCACCCTTAAATTTGTATCTTACCCACTTAACGGGATCAAGTTACTCTTTCTCCAAATACTTTGCTACATTAGGATATAAAAGGTGAGAAAGGTCACAATAGTCATAAAAGTCACAAAGGTCATATTTGTACTTGACCTTTAAATCATTAAATAGCACTTTAATTTCGTTCACTATGTATGCTGCTACACATTTGAAGAACATTTCCGTCATAGTATCACCCATTGGACTCTTTCTATCTTGACCTTTATTGATGTAGCTCTTTATATTTTGCGATATATGACGCACATAAAAACTATGATCAGCTTGTTTGTACACTTGTTTGACGACTTTTATCAAAATTTTATGGCGATCAGATTTCACAACGACATCACGTCCATCCGATATCACCTCTTTCAACCTTGACATAAACCACTTCCATGATTCATCCTTCTCTTTGTCGACTATTCCCGAAGCAAAAGGATATTGGTGATGTTCACTATCTTGCGCGGTTGCCACAATCAATGCTCCCTTGTACACTCCTGCCAAAAATGTTGCATCCACAACAACCACTTTACGCATGTATTTCCATCCTTTTATAGCCGCTCCCACAACCATAAAAAGGTATTTGAAGCTTTTTCATCACCATCCAGCAGAAGATTTGCGAAAGATCTAGGATTTCTTTCTGAAAACATGTGCAACCACCCTGGAAGTCTCCCATAATGTTCAAAGTTATCACCAATCTCCTTTTGAGTACTACATTTTCCTCTTAATGCCATCAAATACGATAAATTAGCACCATACTTTGCTTTAAAATGAGCAATCAATTCTTTTGCTGGAGGTGTTTCATATTTTACGACATATTCCTCATTCAAATAATCCTTAACCAATTGCATTGTACCCTTTGTAGCTTCTGTCGATTTTGATACAGGTGAACACTTATGAATGGGATAGTGTGTTCTCATACTAAACTGTTTGGAATCTGAGATTGCTGCCACACATAATTTTCATTTACAACCACTTCCGGCAAACTTGTATCGCACTTCCCACAACTTGGAATCAAAGCTCAATGTTTTATATCTAAAAGAAGGTTCAAGTGAACCCTTCCTTACAAATGCATATACATCCTTCTTGCTATCAAACTCTTTCCTAATTTTAATTTGCAATCCATTTTTAAACTCGAAGAATGAATTTTGATTGTTTGCCTTCTCGTAAACTACCATTTCCAAATTATTCTTACCATCATCATCACAATCCTTATGCTCCGTAGGCAAATCAGTATCAACTTCATTACTACCACAAACAACTTCATCAACTACCACATTCATAGCACAACCACCATCTCCTCTTAACCCACTTTATGTTCACTATCAGAATTATCCGAATCCAAAATATTTGTTGTTTTTGTATCTACTTTTGTTATTTGAACATACAATAACACAATCGTCATAATCTACAACACCTCCACTCTCACCCTAGCAACGCTTCAAAAAGCAGAAATTAAAGGTTCAACTTCCCTCTCAATTTCCGTTTCACACTTTACACTTGCCGATTCTATCTCCATACACAACAGTGGTTGAATTCCTCTTATGTGACCGAACAAATAAAAATAAGATGCTTGTCATTCATTGTATATGTCGGCTTCCTATTTTCACAAATATCGGGTAAATAGCTTAACTTCAACTTTGTTGTATTTTTTCCACCATCATCTCTGCGCATAACTCATCAATAAGTTGTTGGTGTGTCAGACTAATTGAAGGAAAATAGAAAAATACTCTCTAGTTTTTTTGAACTCTACCAATCCATTCAGATTCTCCATTTATGTTTTTCCCATTACCATCATACAAAAAATAAATCATTGCGATTTCTCATCCATCGAATCCATTACACCTGTAACAAAAAGTATAAAAAAGGTAAATTGTGTGACCCACTGCGACCATGTGTTTCAATTTCAATATGACTATGTGACCTAGTGCGACAATGCAAATCGATGAGACTTTGTGACCGAATGCGACTCTATGACCCACTGCGACCATGTATTTCAATATTACTCGGTCATCCAATGCGTCCATTCGACTCGATGAGACATTGTGACCCATTGAGACTCTGTGACCGACTGCGACCATGTATTTCAATATAAATCTATGACCCAGTGCGATCGTGCGACTCGATGAGACTCTGTGACCTAGTGTAACAGTGCAACTCGATGAGACTTTATGACCCATTGCGACCATGTGTTTCAATATGCCTACGTAATCCAGTGCGACCATGCAACTCGGTGAGACTCTGTGACCCAGTACGACCATGTGTTTGAATATGATTCTGTGATCCAATGCGTCTGTGCGACTCGATAAGACTATGTGAACCACTGCGACCATGTGTTTTAATATGACTATGTGACCCATTGAGACCGTGCGACTCAAAAAGACTATCACTCATTGCGATCATTTGATTTTTTTGCCCGGTGACTCATTTTGACTACAAGACTCGTTTTGAAAAAGGGAGAAACAAATCTATACATATTACTCACTACTCACTCGGGTTATTCAATTCACAAAAGAAACACGAAAAACTCACTATATATACCTAGTTTTTCTGCGGAACGTGCTTAATTGCAAGCTTCTTTGTTGACAACAAATAATTTCAACTTATTCTCGACGAATCTGATTCCAATTTCAAGCTACTCGCGAATGAAATCGAGGTGCTTTGGAATAGGGAGAAAAAATATCGATTAAATGACAATGACAATATGGGCTTATCAATATTATAAGAGTTAATTTGAAGTTGATATTTTTGTAGGGAACGATAGGATTGAAATCATAATAGCAATTGAAGTGTAACAAACAATTAAACAACAACCCTGAGATCTACCCATGTTATAATGCATCAGGTCATACAATTAATGAATGGTTAACCATTTAGAGGACCAATAACTGTGTTCCAAATTAAAGATCCTATCCATTTTCCTTGCATTATAGAAATATGAACAAAGAGGGACATAAGTTGGGAAGTAAAATATCTCATCGGCATGTTCTATACTTCAGCAGGTTTAGCACTAAATATCTCATCGACATTTACAACGGCAAAAGGTGAGGAATGACTAAATCTACAAACACCAAAATCAAAAAGTCAGCAACAAAACTCCAACGAATTTGAGAGGAATAAACTATACTTCTTCATTAAAACACACACTGCACTTCCTATTACACGTATACATAAAAGCAAACATAAGAAAACCATCATTCGAGAAAAATAACTTGAAAATAATTGATTTACAAATCAAGATCCAAGGGTTCAAAATTCTTTCACATCAAACTTGTCGGAATTTCATAAGAGCATCGTAAAAGAGAAAAAAAATTGAGATTTGTTTTTTGTTCAGAATAATAAACCAGCTTAGTCAAGATTTGCTTTCAACTTTGAGTCATCACGAATCGCTATACATGCATGAAGGACGACCAAGCCCCTCTGTAAGGAAGCTTATCATGCATTTGTGCGTCGTTTATCTCAATATCTGAGTTCATTAGAAAGGAAAAATGTTACTTTTAGAAGGAAATTCGAGAAATATTTCAGTCTTGGATTGAATGAGCAGTCGATTTTAACACTGGTTTATCCTGCATGATATGGAACAGTGATGAGGAAGCCTATAGTCTTCATTATTATTGTCCATGAACCACACCTAAGGTATATTTTCAAATCTCAACAATGGAGCATTGTTAAAGAAAAAAAATATGTTAACTTGTAAATGAACGTTTGACGATCCCGAGATTAAATTTAAATACCTAGAATTTTATGGTAAAAGTCAAGCGATCATTGAGGATTTTCGCGCAGCAGGCTAACGTTATGAACTCCCAAAACCCTATAATTTGAATTACAATTCAACAACATATAGGTTATGAAACACATAACATCCAAACTAAAAATAAGAGAGAATATGAAATAGATATGGTGGAATCACCTTAATACGTTTCATGTTTTCATATCTGGTGTGCTCCTCAGTGTAAATATCTAGTCTTTCTCTTTTCATTTGATGCATCAAACTCCAAAAGTAATATGCAGCTCGGGAACTCGTCTCCCCCAAATTCAAGGAATCGGCACCAGTTGCTCTTCACGTTCTACCACCATCGTTTTCACTGTCATTGACAAGTTCGTTAATAGGGGATATGAAATCTCAAACGGAACACAGAGAAGAAGAAAAAGAAGTGGGAAAAATCGACTAAATTTAATTATGGATGTCAATGGGTTGGGTTGTACCCAACCGATTCCATCTAACTTCACCGATATTTTAACCTGATTTCATCCAATTTAACTCAATTCACCCAATTTTACCGAATTTTAATCCGATTTCACTGAATTTTGACCTAATTTCATCCAATTTGACTCGATTTCATCTAATTTTAACCCAATTTCACATACTTCTAACTCGATTTCATCGAATTTAACTTGATTTCACCAAATTTTAACTTGATTTCGCTCAATGCCACCGAATTTCAGTCCGATTTCACCCAATTTCATTGAATTTCAACTAAATAAAATTGGCTGAAATTGGGTGTCATTGAGTCAAAATTGGATGAAATCATGCTGAAATGTGATGAAATCGAGTTAAAATCGGGTTAAATTTGGGTGAAATAAATTTGAAACCAGGTGAATTTGGATGAAATCGAGTTAAAATTGGGTGAAATTGAGTCAAAATTGGATGAAATCGGGTTGAAATTCAGTGAAATGTGATGAAATCGAGTTAAAATCAGGTTAAAATTATGTGAAATAAATTTTAAATCCGGGTGAAATTGGATGAAATTGAGTTAAAATTGGGTGAAATCGGGTTTAAATTTGGTGAAATCGAGCTAAAATTGGGTGAAATTATGTAAAAATTGGATTGAGATTCGATGAAATTGAGTTAAAATGAGGGGAAATCGTGTTAAAATTGGGTGAAATCGAGTTAAAATTGGGTGAAATATGGTTGAAAGTAGGTGAAATCGAGTAATTAGGTTAAATCGGGGGAAATTGAGTTAAATCGAGTTCAAATTAGGTGAAATCGGATTAAAATTGAATAACGATTTGAAATTCGATGAAATTGGGTGAAAACGGGTTAAAATTCAGTTAAAAATCAGGTAAAATATGGGTCAAAATCGGATATTCGGAATGACGATTAATTTGAAGTGAAGGATATACGGGCCTAACGAGTTAAATGGGCAAAACTCATTAAACTTAATTTAAATGGGCTTTATACCCAATAAACTCATTTAGATTTATACCCATTTATTAGAAACCCATTTATATTTTAACTGGGTTGCGTTGGATTAACCCACTAAACCCAACACAAATTGACATCTCTAAATTTCATGTAGTCGTCGTTAACGAAACTTGACACTTACGTCGTCGCGATAGGAGTAAAATAATCAATTAATCAACCATTGAACCCATAGATGAAATCATGGGATGAAAAAACGATTGAGTGTGTGTGTATGAGGTAGTGTTCAGAAAGAGGAATACCAAGGAACAATGGTGTTCTTCTCGAAGCTCTTGGATAATGTAAAAATTTGGCACTATGATGCTCTTATTGTAGATTTTATCTATTTAACTCCTCGACCAGTCTGAGATTCATTGTTCATTCCTTCTGATCCATATCTCCTCGATCAGTTTGCCCCTGAAGAGAAAAAATCAATAAATTAGCTAGAGTAGATGGTTACTTTTTTTTGTTCTTTTCGAAAAATACTTGACCAAATGGATAAGAACATGCATACAAGGCTTTACATGCTGCAGACATTTTGCATTTACTATGCAAACTGTATCATTTGTTAATGCGTAGTGAAATCAAATTACATCGCATGCTGCTAATAGATCATTCATTATATCCAATCTTCTGGCAGCACGTGAGAACCTGAAGGGCCTGCGTTGTTCTCCATCCCTCTTGAAGAGATAAGGAAGAAACCATTAACAACAAACAATACATTAGAGCCCAATGGAAAGGGATCTTGAAAGAAAAATAATTTCTTTTGATAATTACAAAAGAATAACTCTTAAAATTCACCACCGTAGCAAAAGCTTAGCCACCACAAGCTCCATAATGCAGCATTTGACAAAACAGTCAAAATTTGTTTGCCATAGTGTAAAAACGTTAGGAAATTAACACATAAAAAATCTCGAATTGGCTCACACTCAACAAATTTGGGACCATATTGTTCTTTTCTTTTGTTGTCGTTGTGAAGTTCCAAAAAATAAAGCAAGTTGGTATTATAGGCAAAGAGAGTTTGTGAAAAGATTGCTAGAATTGATTAATGATGTACAACGTATATATACAAGGATGACTTAACAAATATGGAGATACTATAAAGATTGTAATCTAGAATAATATGATAACTTAACAAATATGGAGATACTATGGAGATTACAATCTAGAATAATATGCTAACTTAACAAATATGGAGATACTGTGGAGATTGTAATCTAGAATAATATGCTCCAGAATATTCTCCTAGCATGTCCCCGCAAGATGTGTCTCGGTCGAGAGACCCATCTTGATCCGAAGAATGTCAAATTGTGTCCGCGACAATGGTTTAGTAAGTGCGTTGACGAGCTGGTCCTTCGAGGAGACATGCGCAACACGAAGAAGGCCTGCAGTGACTAAGCTCCGGATGAAATGATAATCGATCGCAATATGCTTCATGCTAGAGTGGAAAACCGGATTAGCACATAGATAAGTGGCTCCAACATTGTCACAATAGATCACCGGAGGAGTAGACATCGAAACACCTAGCTTAGTAAGGAGAGAAACCAACCAACGAACTTCCGAAGCTGTCGAGGACACAGACTTATATTCGGCCTCAGTTGAAGACTTGGTGGGAAACCGTTGTTTCTTGGATGACCAGGAGATAGGGTTGCACCCAAGATAGACGATGTGAGCTCCGATAGAAGTGTAATCATCACGATCGCCACCCCAATCTGCATCAGAAAAAGCATGAAGAGAAACCGCAGTTTGCTCGAACATGTGTGTTTTTATTATTGTCTCCCCCTGACCTTACCTTATTGTTATTTTACATGGCAGAGTTGTTTCTAATTTATGATCAATTTGAATCTTTTAAAGTTGTAACACTTACTTAATGGTGATGATCTATGTTTTTGATTTCGAATCCTTTTCTTTTGTTGGTGATTCAATGTATAGTTTGGGATATCCATCGTTATTTGGCTTACCTAATTGATGTGAATCTTCTAAATTTTCAATGTTTACTGATTGGTGATGAGTTCATCGATTACCTTAAGAACACCCTCATGTTCAAGGTTACTTAAACACTTCACCTTCAAAGAGTCTACTTTTAATGATTGTTATATTCATATAGAATTTTAACGATACAAAATTGGTATCCACATGCTCCATTGTAAAGTTCGTACTTATTTCCATACGACTCCATATGTAGGAATTTGGTTCACGGTTACCCATCGAATCAAAAGTAACATTTGATAACTCTCTTGAGGTAACAGAATCCAAACCATATGTAGGCCTTATGATTTCTTTAGATGGTTTGTCAAATTGATTGAATTTGAACTGGTTTTTGTATAAAATCTTTCCTTCCAAGTTTTTCTTTAATGTTGTTTTGTTGTTGAATTCAGATGAATAGTGAACATGTCATGTCGAGTGTTCGACAAAATGCTGGAATAATAAAGGATGTATTTTCACGATTCTCTATGCTTTGGAATGACTTCAATGGTTCAGCGAAAAGCTGTCATGATTTTAGTGTAGGAGGCTCCATCTTTTTTCTTTCATTTTAGAAATCTACAACAAGAGAAACACAATATTTAGGTGTAATTTAGTCAAGCAAAATGTGTACAAATGACTGAATAAGGTTAGACATCCAAAGCTCTTATATGTTCTTATTTTTCTAGGTTGTTTAGCTATATGTTCTTATTTCTCTCGGCTCTTGATGGCAGTTTTCTCTGCTTCTATTTTTTTCTATTTGAGTTCTTTATGACTGAATTGGTCGGCTTTGTTCTTGAAAAAATAGTTAACTGATTCTTCGAGAAACGATGGTTACCCTGGGATTTAAGAAGAAGCTTCAAAATCATTTCATGCGTATATGTGTTTTCCTTTTGTTTAATTATATTGAGTGTATTGTTCTGTCCATTTTCAGGTAGCAGCTAAATTGTTTAGGAACATGTTTTTGTCTTTGTAGATTGCATCAGAGTGTCCTCTAGCTGTTTCAAACATCCATGTTAATATGTTGATGTTGCAATCTGAGATTTTGCTTCCTTTCTTGGCTTCATGATTTTAGTGTCGGAGACTCTATCTTTTTCCTTTGATGGTCGAATAGTTAGACATCTAAAGCAATATCTGAAGCTCTTATATGTTCTTATTTTTCAGGGTTGTTTAGCTATATCTTCTTTTTTAAGGGTTGTTTAGCAATATGTTCTTATTTTTCTAGCTTCTTGATGGTAGCTTTGTCTTCTTTTGTTTTTTTTTTCTATATTTGAATGTTTTGCGGGTGAATTGGTAGGCTTTATTCTTGACCTATCAAAGCAAAATAGTTAACCAATTCTTCGAGAAATGATGGTTATCCAAGTATTTTAAGAAGGAACTTCAAAAGCATTTGATGAGTATATGTGTTTTACTTTTATTTAATTATATTGAAAGTATTGTTCTGTCCATTTTCGGACAGAAGCTAAAGTGTTTGGGAAGATTTTTTGTCTTTGTAGATTGAATCAGAGTGTCCTCTAGCTGTTTGAAACATCCATGTTAATATGTTGCTGTTGCAATATGAGATTTTGCTTCAACTAATGAAATTTGCGTGATGTTCACTATTTTGTATGTTCGTACACCCTCTTCAATGATGTCGATGTCTTCTTGTCAGCTTATATGTATGAATATTTAGATCCGTTTGCAGAATATTAATGTTAACTAGTTCGAAAGAGCTATGGAGACATTGTAACGTCTTTTCAACTATTTGTAGGCCCTCCAGGGTAGAAGCAAGAAGCAATGAAGATGCCCTCTAATGGATGTTGTCATCGACGATCTCATAACCCCATAGCAAGCCATCGATTATCTCGGGACAAGATCCTACTGTATCTCAATAGATTATATCCTTTCCCCTTTTGTTTTGTTTTTTTTATTTGAAGTAAATAATCTTAATCCGGGGTTTGATCTAATTTACTACAAAGTGAGCATGAAAGTGGCAGAGACAAAGTGCAGTTTCATATGCATATGGTGTGATCATGGTTTGTGTATGTTATGATCTCTCTGGTTGAGAACACAATGAATGTCTTGAGGAATTAATGGATAGAAATGATACAATAAACAATATTTGTTTATTTATTTTGTGTATGTCGGTTTACTGTAAAATAATATCCTTCTAGGTCAAATAATCAACAGGCCAACTGGTTGATTTGATACCATGGTGCTTACCAAACACGACCAGGCGCCACAACCAGTGGAAGGGGCTGTTCGGGAGGTTGGATTGGGAAGGTAATTCTCCAACTTCAATCACTGATCCTCAACCAATGGGAAGAGTGGGAATGTGTTTCCACCCTGACCAGGATATCATTCTCATTGTCCGTGAATGTGCAAGAACTCATGTGAACTTTCATGTCTTATGCACACAAATTGTTGAAGTTGTCAGATTCAGGATGTTTACTTATGAACCATGATCCCACCAACTTTATCATAAGTAAACGGATAAACACTCTGACGATGTAAAAGAGACATTTAGATATTAGACTCCTTATTTCATACATAGGTTATTAATTTAGATATTATTAGGTACCTTTTTCATTTGTTTTGTAGGATGCTTGTACCACAAGATGATTCGTACCGGCAATTTTGCTGATGAATATTGCTATTTGACGGCTTGATGTTAAAATAAAAAGCAGGGTTTCCCGGATAGCTAGGGTTTCTTAGATAGCTATCAATTCTTAGAGAATATTCAACACAAGCACCAACAAATTGGGAACCTTGTCCCTCCACCACTCGTCTATGCACTTCACCGCAAGCTAAAATAAGTCGTCCACCTCATGAGCTCACTTCAATGCACAAGCTTCAAGCTTGAATGAATAGCCAGCTTTGGTAAGCACTGCAGATATTTCCATATAAGAGATATAAAGACAAAGAAGAATACTTTCAAAGTAATTGTCTGAAAAATTTTGTGGTCACGTTACTATAAACAAAGTTCTGTGAAAATGATGAGAACGTTTATTATTATTTACCTAACTGACGTTACACCAAAACTATTTGGTTTAAATCTTTTGGTTTTTAATATTAAATTTGAAACCCATTTATCTTAATTTTTTTATATAAAAATTTCACATCAACAACTCTTTATCAATTCAATATTCTAATTAGGACCGAACACGCGTTGGGTGTTTGGGATTCTTAGGGTATCTTAATGTGCGAGTTTCAATATTTTATTATTTGAAGTCGAATTTGTCCAATGTGGGTATCCGGTTTGTGGGTACATAATATTATTCGAGTATTCGAACCCTGATTACATCATCCGTCGTTTTCTTTGTCAATCTCACCAACCTCATCATATGTTCGTCTTGAGCGTTCAAAAAAGGAACCAGCCATATGATGTAATTCATATCCAAATATTCGAATAACATTGGGTACCCAAATATCATATACGACTTAATTTAAAATTCATATCAAATTAATTCCAAATCCATATCAAATTCCTTGTATCCTCCTGTAGCTTAAACTCCCCTCACATCCATTGTCTTTTTCTGAATTTTTTTGTTACAAGCCAAATCTGCATCCCGTCATCTTCCCTTCAGATAAACAAAACTTAAATCGATCTAGCACTCTCTATTCCTCCCTCCTCCTGAGCGACGTCTTACAAGGTTCGTCAATCGTATGTAATGCAGAGGGATTTAAAAAATCAATATGAATCTTAGATATTTGAAGATAATTTTTTTAATTTAAATATGTTTAGATATTTCACTGAAAAACAAAAATCGACTAGATCGAAGGTTTTCACATTTCCAAAACCTATAAATAATTTTTGAACATTTGTATTGATATATATCGATATAATAGTTTTTTAATCAATTAATTGGTCCTAGCCGAAATGGCCAAAAGTCGCTCATTGGATTTTAATATAATTCATATATGTCAAAATAAAATGGGTTGGAAATATCGATTTTTTTTCAAACTATTTTGTTATATTCTAAATTTTATTACTATTTATATTGCTAAATGATATATATATATATATATATAAATCAAATAAAATATAAATTTAAAATTTTATACATATGAATATTCCATATAATCACATTTCTGATTTTGTTGAGATATAAATAATATCATATTAATATTCAAAACCAAATTTTATGATAATTTTTAGACTATTTATTATTTTTCATTTTAATAATTAAAGCTAACAAAAAATAGATATTATAGAAAATATTGTTTTTTAATTCCATTAGCACCTAAAAAGTATTGTTTTTTACATAATATACTATTATTTAAATAAAGTTGGAACATAAAATTCTCTTAAAATTACATTTTAATCATATTTAAATAGAGAAAAGCCTTCTTCTTATGCAGCAGGATTTTGAGATAAAAATCGGGGAGCTGACGGAGGTAAATACGTTTGCAATAAATCAAATATTCTATTTTCTTTATTACTAAACTCATATATTGGAATGTTGAAATGTTTAGATGTTGTTGGACTCCTCATTGCTATGCAATGAACAAATTTACGACTGCCAACACCCGATCTAAAAATAGACCTCCGATTGTTATTGAATAGGTAATTACTATATTATTACTCCATCAACATATTTTGTTATTACTATTAAAAAATAATTTACTCAACTCACTTCAATAATTCATATACAAAAATATTTCGTCAAAATAATCATGTTGGACGAACTTGCTATCCATTTTCGTTCAATTGTTGCTCAAATGATCGTCAAAGAAACAATTATGATCGTAACATGCATTACTCCCATCATGATCAACAGTATTAAAATAATTAGATAAAATGTTTTATTTTATATTTTTTCAATGTTATTTGTACTTATTCTTTCTAAACATATCAAACAGGTTTGTTAACGCTTCTTCCGTCTTGCTCCACACACGTCTACACAAATCCACAGCCCAAGACAATCAAGAAACTCAAACATAGGTAAGATTTCAAAGTTTTCAAGTCTTATCTATATCTTAATAATTGTTCTTAAATAATGTTATAGATTATATTTTTAACCTCAATATTTATGCAGGTATGTATAAGAAAATACTCATTAAAACACTACGGCTCGATACGTGCAATTCCTTTATTCAACAATTTATATTCTATATTTTCAAATTAATTATAAACAAATCATGCTCTTAGTTTACATTACAACTTATTAATCTATTGATCAAATTGAACCTTTTATTTTGTAGCTTTGTATTGCCCTATATGCATATCAAACCAAATGAAAATTTATAAATTAATAGTTTATATAAAAACTGTAAGATAAATATATTTAAATTATCACAAATCCGCACGTAGCGCGGGTATCACCTAGTTAATTCAATAAATTTTTTTATAGAAAATATAACATTAATTTTAGTACTTTATTATATATAAATATTACAAAAGTTATTTATCTTATATGATAAATATTACAAAAAAGAGAAATGTGGGATACAAATTTATCATCTCTAGAATTAAAAAAGAAAACTCTTTCATCTCTCTGATGTCATGTTGAAATTTTCGAAAATTCTTCAACATACAGACGGTATGTTGTTGAACCATACACGTACACTAAGTTCGTCATAGAACTTAGCATGAACTTTGTACACAAGTTGTACCACAAAAGTTGTACTACGATCCTGGTACAACTTAGCACGAACATTGTACAACACATGTTGAACCACACACGTTTTACCACACATATGTACAACGTTCGTGGTAGAATTAAGCATGAACGTTGTACACATGTTGTGGTATAAAGTTGAACATTGTACATACATGTTATATTACAACATTGTACCAAACATTGTGTACAATCTATACCTAACTTTGCACACACACTGTACCACATGTGGTGTATAACATGTGCTCAACTTTGCACACACATTGTACCACACGTTGTGTATAATGTATATTCAAAGTTGGTCGCAGGTTATACCAATATATGTTCAAAGTTGGTCGCATGTTGTACAACACATTTTACCATCCCGTCGTTTCAATGTCAGATTCATGTCTTTTCGAATGTCAACATTCAATTTTTCATCACGTTCTTCTTGGGTGAATTATAATCGAGATTGTGGTAAATCTCTAGATAATTTGTTGTGATTATTTCCTTAAATCAAGATTTATATTATGGAAATTGATGAATTGAATGGATCTATAATAGGGAAAATTTGATTGGTGTTGTTGTTAGCGATATTATCAAGAATCGTCAAGTCTTCGGAGAAGCTAAGATGATGATTTTCTCCATCTTATTTTCAAATTTGTTGTTGATTTATGGAAGAGATTCTACTTTTACGACGAGGCATGATCACAATAGAATTTATAGATCATAATGGAAAAATGGAGACGGTACAAGTGAAATTGAATTAAACCCTAGATTTGGCGTAGGAAAATTGAAACCAAGTATATGAGTTGTATAAGCGACGTGCGACCAAGTGTTGGGGTAGGAGAACATCGATATTTTGGTTCGATGTTAAAACCGAGTGATCATCTTGTTAGTATGCTCGATCGAGTGATTTCACACTCGACCATTCGGAAGAAGGCGTGTGCGAGCGTGTCGGTGAGAGTTGTCACATGAGGAGTATCGGGTCGATGAAATTAGTAATGTGATACTTGGATCTGGGTCAACGTCGTACCATGTTGGGGTTGTGGTAATCTTTAGAGCGACGGAGCGTTGTATTGTACTGATGGCTGGGGTACGTTGTGACCTTGCGAGATCTTCAGTGTGCTGGGGTCCTTTGGACTTTGCGAGCATATGCCCGAGCTAGAGTCGTGTGGACTCTGTGTGTATGATCCGATGTGGTACTAGTCTTAGACTTTGGATACTCAGTCGGGTTGGGTAGAGTTGTATGTATGTCTTTAGTTTAGACTTTGGATAGATCTTTAATTTACATTATTTAGTTTAGAATGGAAGAATGTGTGGCACATAGTATGTACATGTATTGATCTCAATGAGTGTGTATTTCGTACTCACTCTATTTGTGGGTTGTCATGGATGGATAGGATATGGCGAAGAAAAAGAGCAATAAGGTTGAGCAGTAACATGAGAACTCACAACGGACTGAAGGGAGAGGCATGCAAGAGAATTCGATGAGTTTTATTATGTATTTCATATTTATTTTATTTATTTATCGTTACTATGATCTTTACGTATTTCATTTGATATAAGGTCCGGACCACTTTTATTTCGCAATAAATCATTTATTTTGTTTTATAAATGCGTTTAGCGATGATATATGGACACCTCTTGGGGTGAGGATGGACACTCCTAGCCCCGAGGTAGTTCTAGGATGGGGGTGTTATAAATTGGTATTAGAGCTCTGGTTGTCATTTTCGTATTTATTATTTTCACTAGATATCAAAATGTTTTGCCAAAAATCGTAATAAAGCTACGAGACCATAGTACACATGTCTTGAAATGTCTAGTGGGGTTTAGAGATATGGAAACTAATAGTAGTTAATTGTGTGTACAGACTGTACCAAGAAGGATGATTACTAGAGCTCTTGGTCGCGAGATAAGTGGGGCTCTCGTTCGACTAGCCGTAAGTAGTCTCAATCATCTAGACAAAGATCGTGAAGTGGAATAGATAGAGATGTCATGAGAGAAATGTTGAGAGAAATACTAACAGAAAGTCGACAACATGACCAAGAGGAGAGTTCGCCGATCCCACAAGTACCGTTGGAGGCATTGACACTACCACAAGTACAAGCACATGATCCACCACAAGTACCGTTGCCACCACTACCAACGCCTCCTCCGGTGTTTAATCAAAGGAATGTGGAGACGTTGAAGTATTTCTATGTCATGAATCACATGGCTAAATGGGGTACAAAGCCATTTTGTGGCGGTACGATACCTCCAATGAAGGCAAAGGAATGGATATTTGGATTAGAGCGGAACTTTTGATCATCTAGATGTCTATTAGAGTTTAAGATGGATATTTCACTCCACTATTTGGAGAGAGAAGCAGTGTTTTGGTGGAACGAGATTCAAAGGGAACGTCTAAAGCATGCATTTTCTTGGGCTGAGTTCAAACAACTTTTTGAGTTGAAATATGTACCACATGTTGCTCGTAAAGAGATGGATTTGACATTTTTGCAACTTACACAAGGTGACCGTACTATTGCTCAATATTATGAGACTTATTTGGAGTTATCACGGTTGGGGTCCAAATCAGTAACCTCAGAAGTTTTTAAGGTTGACAAATTTATACAAGGATTACGACCGAAAATCAGACGCAGGATTGAGATAATCAAGCATGGATCATTGTCTGAGCTAGTTCAGAATGCTAAGTTGGTAGAGGAGGGCATCTTGAAGTCTTTGGATGCCAAGTTGAAATATGTTGTCCAACATATTTGGGGGAGATCGGATCAGAGGAAAATACTATCGTAGCAACACCAAGGTACCCATGTCATCGTTGTGGACGTGAGCATGTAGGGGCATGCCAAAGATTTGATAGACGAGTAGGATGCTTCTGATGTGGAAGTTTAGAGTACCAGTTTCGTGATTGCCCCTAGAGAGTGGGAGGAACTACGAGGCGAGGACAATTAGACAGATATTTTCGCTGTGGCAGTATGGATCATTTTCAAAAGGATTTTCCAAGGCCATCACCAGCACCACCATCGGGTCTAACGAAACATGTTTGAACGAGAAAGCCTGAAGAGCATGTATCGAAAGGTAGGTGATGTGCGTTATACTCAAGTAATAAATTACCTAGACTAACGCTTCCGCAAGGATACGGATCGTGTAGCAACTAGGGTCGAACACAAGGAATTGATGCGACTTATAAGCTATTAGACTAATGAATAAGACGTGATGAATCTAATGGTAGATGGAATGCAAAATGCAGATGCAAACTAAACCTAAGATGGGAATGACTCGGCGACAAATCACCATAGGTATCAAGAGTTGCACAACGATGTATCGAAGTTCTAACGAGATAATTGATCTTAGATACTATCATGAGTTCAGGGAATTAAGGCACTCCTATAGGAACTGACTGGCGTAGACTTGTCCACTATCTACCATGCATATACCAATGTATCCATTGCCTATCTTACATGGATAGACGCATTACAACCGCTATCCTAATCCCGAGATTTAACCGATTGACCTGGCGTAGATTCTAAACCGGCTAAACCCTAAATCATGGCTAAGTTCCGAAGTCTAATGCCCTGGCGTTGGTTCATTAGACTCCTAACATCATTCATTCAAGTGGCGTACAAGTAATGAAAGCATTAAGAACAACCATAAGATCTGAAAACATGATAAAATACCGAATTCAGTCATAACGAGTGGCGTACAAG
>CM071873.1:29693868-29707717 GCA_036759665.1 Gynandropsis gynandra
CCTGAGTCGTGTAAAGCTACGGGGTTGTCATGACATCAGTTACCCGAGCGGGCACCTTCTAATGCCCGATCGTGCACGACCTAAAATGATGTTTTCGCTCCTTTCGCTTGGTGTTTGCACGTTCTCTTCAATCCACGGTCTTGCACAAGCTGAACCTTGTCATTTTGGGGTTAAATTGCCAATATCTCTCGTGTTTCTCGTCATGTCTTCGTTTCCTACACAAAACACGAAATGTAGATGAAATCCTCGAATAGACTCGATAAATGAATGAAATCTAATAAATCTACCTAAAACTAGACCTAAGAACGACATAAAAACTACTACGGATTACGTGTTATTAGTAGGGTTGTACAATAGCGAGTATATGCCATGGGAGATTATGAGGATGAACGTGAGGACCAAGAAGGAGATGCTCAACCTATCTCCGACATGTTATTTTTTAATATATTATGTGTGTATGCCTTATATATAATAATTTCTATGTGGAGGTGAGTTTCGTGAGAGAATCGAGAAGTAGATTCTTAAAATATTTGTATAATGTAGGATCGGTAATCGTTGGAGGTCTATCTACTCATGTGTTATTTGACACCGGTGCGACACATAGTTTTGTGAGTCCATCGATGGATAATAAATTAGTTGTTCAATCTAAGGATATATCGAGTATTGTCTGAATGCATACTTCTGGAGGTCAGATTTTAGAATCCCAAGGGGTTGTCAAGGAGGTATATGTGGTGATAGAAGGAGAAAAACTAGATGTCGAGCTTATCAATATTCCGATGGAATGCTACGATGTCATTCTTGGAATGGATTGGTTGTCAAGACATTGAGCTATGATGCATTGTCATCACAAACAAGTACGTTTCCAGAAGTGTGGCAATGAGTTTAAGTATCAAGGAATCCTACCGGGTCAAGGGATTCACATCATCTCAGCATTACGTATGGAATGATTACTACATCAAGGGTGTGACCTATATCTCGCTACCATATTGGTAGAAGAAGTGGGTCCATCTTTGCAAGTCGAGGAGATCCCTGTAGAGCGAGAGTTTTTAGATGTTTTCAGAGAACTGCAGGGTTTACCACCAATGCGAGGAGATCTATTTGAGATTGAGCTAGAACCGGGTACTGCTCCGATATCAAAGTCTCCATATCAAATGGCACTAGCGGAAATGGCAGATTTGAGGAAGGAATTAGATGAGCTACTTAAGAAAGGTTTTATACGACCAAGTACATCACCATGGGGTGCATCGGTCCTGTTTGTAAAGAAGAAAGATGGGAGTTTCAGATTGTGCATTGATTATCGGGCTCAAAATAGAGTCACTGTAAAAAATCGTTACCCAATATCGAGGATCGATGAGTTATTAGATAAGTTAAGAGGTGTGACTTGGTTCTAAAAGATAGAGTTGGCATCGGGATATCACCAGATTCCAACTGCAGAAGGTGACATTAGGAAGACCGCATTTCGAACTCGATATGGGGATTATGAATTTGCGGTCATGCCATTTGGTTTGACTAATGCCCAGCTGTATTCATGAAGCTAATGAACAATTTTTTTCGGGACTACTTGGATCGTTTTGTTATTGTATTTATCGATGATATTTTGGTCTACTCCAAGAGCCCAGAGGAACATGAGGAACATCTTCCCTTAGTGTTAGAGCGTTTCAGAGAACAATGATCTTTTGCAAAGTTGAAAAGTGTAGTTTCTGGAAGAGGCGTATAGGAATTTTAGGACATATCGTATCAGAGGAAGGAGTTTTTGTCGATCCTGAGAAGGTATCAGCTTTTATAAGTTGGAAACAACCAAAAAATGCATCAAAGATAAGGAGATTCCTAGGGTTAGCATAGTACTATCGACGTTTTGTTATGAATTTTGCTAGTCTAACGAAGCCAATGACGAGACTTATGGGAAAAGATGTACGTTTTGTTTGGAATGAAGATTATGAGAAGTCATTCAAAAAGCTAAAAGAGAAGCTAACGGAATCCTCAATGTTAGCCTTACCACAACCAGAGATTTCATACATAGTTTACGTGGATGCATCAAAGACGGGATTGGGATGTGTACTTATGCAGGGAGATAAAGTGATTGCTTATGCATCAAGGCAATTACGTAAGAATGATGAGAATTATCCGAATAATGATTTACAGATGGCATCTGTGGTCTTCTCGTTAAAGATTTGGAAGGCATATCTTTATAGGAGAAGGTGCAGACACTACAAAAAAACAGGCCTTTTCCAACGGACATATCCGTTGGAAAAGGCCAAAAATCCGTTGGGAAGGGCAAAAATCCGTTGGGAACGGATTTCAGTCCGTTGCGAACAGCGCGTTAGAATTTCGGATCCGTCGCAATTCGCAACGGATGGGCGACGGATAAATTCCATTGCAAAGTGGTGACGGATGTTCCAACGGACAAATCCGTTGCAAATATTGTAACGGAAGCCCGTTGCCAGTATTGGTTACGGATGCCCGTCGCAAATTTGCAACGGACGTCCGTTGCCGTATACCGACGGACGTCCGTTGCAGACGTTAACGGACATCCGTTGGAAAGGGAAATCGAAAAAGAGCGGGAATTGTAGGTTGCAACGGGCTTCCGTTGCCAATTGGCGAGAAGGAACAACGGACGTCCGTTGCTAATTGGCGGCAACGCGCAACGGATGTCCGTCACCGTTTGGCGGGAAAAAATTCCAACGGAAGCCCGTTAGAAATTCTAACGGACGTCTTTTGGGATATTTGAAAAAAAAAATAAAAAAAATAAAAAAAAATTAACAAAACATTTAAAATTTAAAAGTTTTAATATTTTACAAAACCATTCCAAATTATACTACGCTACTAATTAACCTATTACATTTTAGCTAAATCTACGGGGTCGATATCGTCTCGACGTTCGCCGTCACCTCTAGAAGGTGTAGCATCTGAATCAGGACGCGGTTCTTGTTGCGATGTTGATCCCCTCCCTTGCCCCGACATGAGCTCGATCACGCTCTCCAAGTGTTGAACCTTGGCTTCGAGCTCTTCGATCCTCCGTTGTTGCGAGAAAGTCTCCTGCACAACGGGAAGTACTGAGGTGGCGTCTTCGACGATATCTTTCTGCAACGCCCCGAGACCGTATAGACGTCCCTTATACGGTCTCACCGACTACACAATAAACAAAATTTATGTTAGTTCTTTACACATTACGAAAAAAACATAGGCAGGAAAATCGCTAATTGTCCACAACAAGACCGCTTTCAATGTGAAATTCTGTTTAGTACTGACGTCATAAGCAAGGATACCGTCGTTCCACAACTGTCGTAATTCATGAATTAATGGCTGCAAAAAGACATCGAAACTTTTCTTCGGATGTTCTGGTCCTGGAATCAACAACGTCAGAAACATTACCTCTCTTTTCAAACACATCTCGGGAGGCAAATTATACGGGGACAAAATCACCGGCCACAGAGAATATTGGCTTCCAGATTGTCCATATGGACTAAAACCATCCGTGCATAAGCAAAGATAGACGTTTCTTGTTTCATACGCAAACTCGGGAAATATTTCATTGAAATCTTTCCAAGCCTTACCATCCGATGGATGTTGCATTATACCTTCGACCGCCGAGTGTTCTGCATGCCATCTCATAGCCGCAGCGGTTTTTCTCGATTCATATAACCTTCTCAACCTGTTTGCTACAGGCATATAGAACATTTTCTTGTATGGTACATATTTACGTGAAGATGGTTTTTTAGGCCGAAATCTGCTTGCACCGCAAAACTTGCATTCCAACAAGTCTTTATCATTTCCCCAAAACAACATGCAACTGTTTCTACAAACATCAATTTTCTGATGTGGCATTCCCAAATCTTTCAACACATTCTTTGTTTCGTAGTATGTCTCAGGAGCTTGATTATGTTCCGGTAAATACTCACGCATTGTTTTGCAAAAAGAATCCATGCAATTTTCAGTAACATTGTAGTCTGTTTTAATACCCATCAATCTTGAAGATAAAGATAACCGAGACTGACCTTCACGACAACCTTCATATATAGGTTGTTTCGCCGAATCCAATAGGTTGAAGAATCGACGTGCATCGATGTTCGGCATTTCTTCATGCGTTTGTTCATTAACGACTCCAGTAAAAGCATCTGACACCATTTCCGCATATGGATGTGTATTTGATTCTTCATAAATAACATCTTCATTTCGTTTTACTTGTGCATCTTGCACGCTATCTCTTACACCGCAATCTTCGCCTTGAAAAAACCAAATTTCGTAATTTTCAACGAAACCCACCTTATAAAGATGTTTGCAAACAATTTCTTGACTTCGATACTTCATATTTTTGCATCTTTTGCACGGACATAACATTGTTCCGCGTTCTTGACACAAAGGCTGCATCGACGCAAAACTCATGAATTGCTCTAATCCGTGTAAGAATTCTTGCGTAAACTCTTCGGTTATAGGATCCTTTCTTCTATACATCCACTCTCTCGATCTATATATATTTCGATTCGAAGAAGACGACATTGTGTTGAAAATATGTTTGTTGTATATGGTTTGCTACAAATCTCGGTTTAGATCTAAATACTGTTCTTTCCAACGGATGCCCGTTGAAAAGTATAACGGATGCTCGTTGGACGTTCACGTTAAATTATTTCGACCGGTGAACCTCGATATTCACAATTGCAACGGTACTCCGTTAACATTTCTAACGGATGTCCGTTAGAAATGGCAACGGACGTCCGTTGGCATAAGTTGCGTCGGATTCTAACGGAGATTAACGGAGATTGCCAACGGAAACTTACCGTTAGAAACCCGTTACAAATTGCGACGGATTGCAACGGATAGGGCAACGGGCAATTTCCGTTGCAAATCCGTCGTAAATTGTAACGGATGGCAACGGAAATGGTCCGTTAGAAATATTCTTCGCTCCGTTAAAATCCGTTGCGATTTGTTTCCAACGGACGGATCCGTTGCCCCATCCGTTGGAAACTCAATGTTTTTTTGTAGTGAGATTTTTACAGATTAGAAAAGTTTAAAGTACATGTTTACGCAGCCAGAATTGAATTTGCGTGAGAGAAGGTGGATGGAGTTTGTCGCACTCTACGAGGTGGACATCGCATAACATTCGGTAAAGGCAAATGTTGTTGCAGATACGTTGAGTCGCAAGAGAGTTGAGGTTCCGGTTATGCACGAATTTGGTGATTTGATTAGACAGATAAGTGTTTTGGGACTAGAGATAGTGCAGACTGAGTCCGAGAGTGTCGGTTTTCAAGTCGTAAATCAGGTTGGTGTATTGAGTAGAATTTGTACATTAGAATTATCCGATGAGAGATTGTAGAATATTCATAGTAATCAGCAAGATCCGAGGTACAAGTTGTATCACATTAGGGAAGACGGTTTGATGATGATTAGTGGTCGAGTTTGTGTACCGAAGGATCTAGAGATAAGAGAAGAGATTCTAAGCCAAGCTCAGCAACCCAAGTTTTCGATTCATCCGGGATAGACGAAAATGTATTGGGATGTTCGTCGGTTTATTAATGGGCAGGGATTAAGAAGGACATCGCTCGATGATTAACGAAATGTCCAACGTTTCAATTAATCAAAACAGAGCAACAACTACCAAGCGGGAAATTGAAAATTCTACCAATTCTTGAATAGAAGTGGGACCCTATTACAATGGATTTCGTGATTAGTCTTCAAAGGACGCAAAGTGGCAAGGATGTCATTTAGGTGGTCGTGGATCAGCTAACTAAATCGACTCATTTCATTGCGATAAAGAAGAATTTTGATGTGCATATGCTAGTAAGAATATATATTGTGCAAATTGTGAAGTTGCATGGGGTTTAGTCAAGCATTGTGTCAGATCGAGATAGGAGATTCACCTCACGTCTTTGGCAGGCATTTCAAAGTGCATGAGCACCGCAAACATCCACAGACCGATGGACCATCTGAGAGAACTATAAGGACGCTTGAGGATCTATTACAAGCATGTGCGTTGGAGCGGCCTGGTAGTTGGGAGAATCATTTACCGCTAGTCTAGTTTGCATGCAATAATAGTTATCAAGCTAGCATTGGGATGCCACCATATGAAGCATTATACGGGCGACCATATCGTACACCCTTGTGTTGGACTGAAGTGGGATAGAGATCTATCTTTGGATTAGAGATTATCGAGGAGACCATGGAAAGGTAAGAATTATAAAGATGAAAATGAAGACGACTCAAGATCGTCAGAAATTTTATGCTGATCTAAAAAGAAAGGACATTGAGTTTAACATTGGAGATATGATATATTTGCAGATTCAAGCAAGACGAGAGAGATTAGATGGGAGCATAGTGAACAAGCTATCACCACTATTCACATGGCCGTTTAAAGTGATTGAGTGAATCCAAGTGGTGGCCTATCGATTGAGCTTCGCTCATCTTTACAAGGAATACAAGGAATACTCAATAATGTTTTTATTAATAATTTGATAATTAAAATCAATTTTGTTATATATGTATCTATATATTAAATAAATTGCCTATTAAGTACTTATACATACGAATAGTTCGATAATTGAGTCGAATATTTGTATTTGTATTTATATTTGTTGAATATCTGATTTTTAATATTTGTATTTGTAGTTGTGTCAGCGGATATTCGAATTTTCGATTCGAATACGAATCGGATACGAATATTTTGAATATTTTGCCCAGCCCTGTCTTGCATAGCGACATATATACTTCTTTCTTCTCTTTTTTTTTTATTCTAAAAATTAGAGAAAATTCTTTAAAATTAATATTCTAAATATTTCAACATTTATTGAAAATATTACATATGCCGACAACATTCCTCTAATTGAATACATTTCTGAAGAGGTTTCTCCAATGGTTGCTCGTGTTGAAGTTCCACCAAGTAAGTAATATTGAGTCACAAAGGTCATTTGAGCCAAAAAGCTGCATGGCTCGCATGGGTCACAAAAGGTCACATGAGTCGCACGGGTCATAAGGTCGCATGGATCGCAAAGGTTGCAAGGATCCGATATGCGTGAACGTCGCATATGTCCCATGGGTTGCATATGTAGCAGATGTCGCATGGGTCGCATGAATGTCACGAAGGATGAGTCTAATGAATGAAGTAATTTTTATGCAGATGTTGTTGTTGGTGTTCCTAACGAGGTTCCTACAGAGGATACTTCAGTTGTTCCTGTCGAAGAGGTTGTTGTTGATGTTGATGTTGAGGGAACTCCAGAAGTTCTAGTTAAAGAGATCGAAGTTCCACCAACTAAGTAATATTGAGTCACAAAGATCACATGGGTCTCAATGGTCGCAAGGGTCGTAGAGGTCATATGGGTCACATATGTTGCAAGGGTCGCAATCTGTCTCATGTGTTGCATATTTCGCAAGGGTCACATGGATTGCATATGTCGCAAGGGTCGCATATGTCTCATGGGTCGCATATGTAGCAGATGTTGCATGAGTTGCATCTACGTCACAAAGGATGTGTTTAATGCATAGAGTAATTTTTATGCAGATCTTGTCGTTGGTGTTTGTCCTGAGATCGCCGCTGATGTTGGCACTGAAGGAACTCCAGAAGTGCCAACCATATTAAAGGATGGCGTATGACTTGATGATGATGTAAGTTTTTTTAACCCTTAGTATCGAAACTCACAACACTACAAGAAAAATTGGATTTCCGGAAAGCAAAATTCGTCTCTTATTCGTCTGGAAAACAGTTTCCATATATTTTCCAAATGGATTTTATGAGTTAGTAAATGAACATCGCTAATTAATATCCTTTCGAAATTCATCAGAATATTTGGACGAATATAGCCATCCTTAAAACGCCTCTAATTTAAAAAAAATTAAAAAAATCAGACGAAAAATACCGTCCAGAAAAGTTTTCTAGAAATTGGAGAAAAAATTACGGACGGAATTTTTTTGTTCGTCCTAATTTTTTTTCCAAAAAAATTAAAACAAAATAAAACGAATTCGTCCTCCGTCGCCACAACCGCCATCTCCTCCTCTTTCGGCTCCGCTATCACATCCTCTTTCGTCGCCGCCGCCGTCGCCTCCTCCACAATTATCGTTGCCTCCTCCTACATCGCAGTCGTCATCGCATCCGCCCATTCGCTGTTGCATCCCGCTCCGCTGTCATCGCCTCCCATTTCTTCTTCTCTATTTCATTTTCTCTTCTTCCTTTTGTTCTTCTTTATCTTTATTATTCTTCTTAATCCTTTCCGGCTAAATTTATAATCTTAGATTTACAACTCTAGACGGGTTAAAAAATTTAGTCTTTAATTCTAGGCATATTAAAAAAATCAATCTCTAATTCGAGACACATTAAAAAAACTTGTCCCTAATTTCGTCCCTAATTTTGAACGAATTAAATAATCCGTCCCTAATTTCGGACGGATTAGGGACGATGTCTATAATTATTTTTATTTTTTTTCGTAAAAAACAATATTTTCAAAACAAAATTTTTCTGTAAAAAAATATTTTTCGAAAAAATTATTTTTCATAAAAAGAATCCGGCCGGGTACGAAAATTTGTCCCTAATTTCCGACGGGTTTTTCGTCTACCTGATTTTTTTTCAAAAAAAAAAAAGAAATAATAAAAAAATTAAAATATGTTCCTAATTCGTCTAGAATTTAGGGACGGATTGCCGATAGTTCTTAATCCATCTCCGAAAATAGGGACTGAAAGAATTTAATATTTTAAATTATGGATGGATTATAATCGGTCCGAAATTTAGGGACGAACAAAAGTTTCTGTGTGGAATTTAGGGACAGATCAAAATCCGTCCAGAAATTTCGTCCCTAAATTAATAATTTATAGTAGTGCAAAGGTCACATAGATCATTTTGGGTTATATGTATTCATGTGTGTTAATTGTTTTGTAGCAATTGGATGAGACGTTGTTCGAGCTGCATAATCAAAGTCTGAACATTCTCAGTTCGATATGGGTAAAATGATTATTAAATTGTGATATTTCTTTCACGCAGTCGCTCACGATGTGGATGTACGAGGGTATGGAATAAATGTCGGATGTTCTTAATGATTATTTGGTGGGCAGCTATTCATTTAGTGATAGGTCGAAAACAGTGAAGGAGTACGATGGCTTGCTCTCGATTGTAAACATTTCATCACTCGAAAATCAATATATGCCTTTTCATTGAGTATCCATGAAAGTACATTTGAAAATCCAACGCCTCACGGTAAACAAATGCAGAGAAGGTTGAAGGATTCACATATCGATCCGGTGATAGAATTATAAGAAGGGCTTTGCCCAAGATGTTCCAAATTGAAGGGTTTCATTCCTTGACTTTTGGAGAAGGTAAATGGCAGTACGAGTATTATGAAGGTTTGTCACATAACAAAACCTCGAATGGCTAGTTTTTTTGCCTTCAAATACTTAGAAACCCTTGTAGGGTAGATGGGGAGAAGTTCCCCGAAATTTGTGACACCCGAGTTGCTTCCATGCGTGAGAAGATTGTTGTTGAAGTATTTGCGAATGGAAGAATTATCGATATATCCCAAGACCAACGACTCTCATCCTTTCATCCTCGAACTTGATTCATATTATTTGTAAATAACTTGATTAATTTTTTTAATTTGATTCATATATCTTTTAACTTGATTACTATTTTTTTAATTGGATTCATATTTTTTTTTCAACTTGATTGGCATGGGTCGCAATGGTCGCGTATGTTAGGTGGCAAGGACGGCAAGGGTCGCAAGGATCACATTGGTCGCAGGGGTCGCGTATGTTGGGTCGCATATGTCGAAAGGGTTGCAAGGGTGGCAAGGGTCACAAAGGTCGCGTATGTTGGGTCGCATATTTCGAGAGGATCTCAAGGGTGGCAAGGCTCGTATGGGTCGCAAGGATCGCGTATATTGGGTCGCATATGTCGAAAGGGTTGCAAGGGTGGCAAGGGTCACGTATGTCGAAAGGGTCGCAAGGGTCGCATGGGTCGTGTATGTTAGGTCGCATATGTCGACAGGGTCGCAAGGGTGGCAAAGATCGCGTATGTTTGGTCGCATATTTCGAAAGGGTGGCAAAGGTCGAAGGGGTCGCGTATGTTGGGTCACATATGTCGAAAGGGTTGCATGGGTGGCAAGGGTTGCGTATGTCGAAAGGATTGCAAGGATTGCATGGGTCGTGTATGTTGGGCCGCGTATGTTAGGTTGCATATGTGGACATGGTCGGAAAGGTGGCAAGGGTCATGTATGTTAGGTCGCATATTTCGAAGGGTGGAAAGGGTGGTAAGGGTCGTAGGGGTCGCAAGGGTTGAACGGTCGTATGGGTCGTGTATGTTGGGTCGCATATGTTGAAAGGGTCGTATGGGCGGCAAGGGTCGCAAGGGTCAAAAGGGCCACAAATGTCAATAACGTCGCATTAATCACATCGGTTATAAGTGTAAAAAAGGTCACTACACTAGGGTTACAATGGAAGGAAATACCGAGACACATCACAAGGGTCAAAAGGGCCACAAAGGTCAGTAGGGTCGCATGGGTCACAAATGAATGAATACCGAGACGAAACACATACATATCGATAATAAAAATAATAGTAAATCCACAATAATAATACAAACATAAAGTTTAAGTTCAAAGGAATGAACCCTGAACAATAATCACTTAAATCAAATAATCTTGGTGTTAGACCCTATTGCGGGACATACCGAAGCACATGTGTTACTCCATTAGATACCAATTCAAATTTGAGTGAACATCTCTTGTTTTATCAATTTTCATGAAAAAACTTTCTCCAAACCCCCTTATGCAAGCGCCACCACGACTTAAAGGCCTTAAATCTAACGACAATACATTTCCTTTATCGCTCATCAACATTATCTTACATTGTCTACCAATAAGACCGTTCGACCTCACAAACCCTATCGAAAGGTTCTGCACCATCATCCAAGTTACACCAGTAAAAATGCTTAAAAATTGAATAAAGAGCCAAAGTGATATATGATGAACCAGTTTGAGATCACTTATGATCATCTCGTTTTCATACGTATTTCTTGCACGATTTAAGAGATGTTTTTGATATATATGTGTTGCTTTACGTATGACTCCGTATCCGTTTTACTTGTTTTCGTGTTTTCATGTTCTTACAGGTTTTTATGCGTACTTGGTTCATTTCGGAGCTAAAGGACATGCACGGAGCTAAGGAGCAACATCGAGGATCATCACGGGACAAAACGGGACGAGAATTAGCATGAAGAGCCTCCACCCGATCGGGCACAACTCACACCCGAGCGGGCAAGAGCCACGGCAAAATTGGTGCGCATTCACGCACGACTCAGGCAAGGAAATGCCCGAGCAGATGCCTCACACCCGACCGGGCGCACATCATGCCCGATCGGGCACCCCATGCGGATCGCGATCCGCGCGACCAAACCTAGCCGTACCCGAGCGGGTACATTGAGCGCCCGAGCGGGTCGCGACCCGAGCAACAACTTAAGTTAAGTTAATTTAACTTAAAATAAAAGGAAGCTTGTGGGGGATTAAGGCAACAATTTAGACCGACTTTAAGGACATAAAAGGAGGCCAGAGGACGACATGAGAGAGGACTGGACATTCAGATCGTGATTGAGGAGATTCTTGCGAGGAGGCAGGCGAGGAGCATTGGAGATCAAACCCCAAACATCGCTTTTTGTTTGGTTTTCATGTTCCTTAGAATTTCTATTTCGTTTATGTTTGTTTACAGACGCATGAGCGAGTAGTTTGTTTGTTTTAGGAGAAGGGATTAGCCCTTGGCTATCCCAGAACCATCTTTTGATTTATCTTTGAATGCATCTTCCCGTTTTCATTTATCTATTCTTTATCTGAGTGCTTAATTTACTTGTGTTTGCGATTGCCGCGCAGATGCATGTGTTAGGGATTAGGAGAAGGATCGAAAGGAGAATTATAGTCCTAGAAGATCAGGTTTAGAACAACCGAGGTTAGGCCACGAAAGTAGGGTAACAACGGTTGAGGGTAAAACGGACGAATCATAGATCTTATGGGTTTAGTTCAATGTGCCAGCCACGAAAGTAGGGGGAACTTGACTAGACCACGTGTCCATGCCTCGAGAGAGGGTGGATATCATATTAGGATCGTCTGCCTTAGATAACTTAAACTGGGATTGCATGATAGATAGATTGATTGTTGGCTTATCATTAAGAACCAATTCGTTTATTTACTTTCAGTATTTCATTCTTCAACCATATTCGTTTGTTAGCAAGTTTGATTCATAGTTCAAGTCTAGATTGTGTTGCGTAGTCTCTGTGGGATCGACACCTAAAATACTACACACGTGCCGTGCACTTGCGGGTAGTTTAGGTTATTTTATTTAACGTTGAGAACGCATCAAGTTTTTGGCGCCGTTGCCGGGGACTATTGTCAACACGTCTTAGATTCGAGCCTAGAGTCTTTCTTGTTTGTTTTTATTTTTGTTTTCTTTTCGTTCGTTCTTTCTACGTAAATCGTTCTTTATTTGTCCTTTGCAGAGCCTTCGGATTGATAAGAGATTGATAATCAGAACGGCAATGGACAGATGCAGCAACAGCAACTCATGCCTCAATCACGAGAACTACAGGCTCCTCCACCACGTCGTGTAAGGGATTACGTGGTGCCGAACATGAACAACGTGTGAACAACCATAAGGATGTCTGCTGTTGCAAGAGAACAGTTTGAGATTAAGCCAACGATGATCAATATGCTTTATCAGAAGCAATTCATAGGTGAAAACCATAAGGATCCCCATGATCATCTCGTTTTCATACGTATTTCTTGCATGATTTAAGAGACGTTTTCGATATATATGTGTTGCTTTACGTATGATTCCGTATCCGTTTTACTTGTTTTCATGTTTTCATGTTCTTACAGGTTTTTACGCGTATTTGGATCATTTAGGAGCTAAAGGAACATGCACGGAGCTAAGGAGCAACTTCAGGGATCATCACGGGACAAACGGGACGAGATTCGGCATGAAGAGCCTCCACCCGGTCAGGCACAACTCTTGCACGATTGTCAAAAAGCTACGGCTAATTTTATGCACAATTCATGCACGACTCGGGCATGAATATGCCCGACCATATGCCTTGCACCCAACCGGGCACACACCATGCCCGATCGGGCATCACTCATGCCCCCATGCATTTGCGCGACTTGCCCTAGCCGCACCCGAGCGGGTACAATCACCGACACTTTGGTTTTGTTTGGTTTTCATGTTCCTTAGACTTTCTACTTTGTTTATGTTTGTTTACAGACGCATGAGCGAGTAGTTTGTTTGTTCTAGGAGAAGGGATTAGCCCTTGGCTATCCCGGAACCACTTTTGATCTATTTTGAATGCATCTTCCCATTTTAGTTTATCTATTCTCTATCTGAGTGCTTGAATTTACTTGTGTTTGCAATGGCCACGTAGATGCATGTATTAGGGGTTAGGAGAAGGACCGAAAGGAGAATTCTAGTTCTAGAAGATTAGGTTTAGAACAACCAAGGTTAGGCCACGAAAGTAGGGTAGCAACGGTTGAGGGTGAAACGGGCGAATCACAGAGCTTATGGGTTTAGTTCAAGGTGTCAGCCACGAAAGTAGGGGCAACTTGTATAGATCACGTGTCTATGCCTTGAGAGAGGGTAGATATCATGTTAGGATCATCTGCCTTAGATAGCTTTAACAGGGATTGCATGATAGATAGGTTGATCATTGGTTTCGGTAGTCTTGTGGTGAAACCGATTTCCTAGGACGTTTGTCTCATCGTTAGAACCCAAGTAGTTTAGTTACTTTCAGTATTTCATTCCTTATTCACCTTCTTTCGTTAGCAAGTTTGATTCGTAGTTCGGGTTTAGGTAGTGTTGCGTAGTCTCTATGGGATCGACACCTAAAATACTACACACGTGC
>CM071873.1:29711306-29748560 GCA_036759665.1 Gynandropsis gynandra
TGTATGCTGCTACACATTTGAAGAACATTTCCGTCATAGTATCACCCATTGGACTCTTTCTATCTTGACCTTTATTGATGTATCTCTTTATATTTTGCAATATATGACGCACATAAAAACTATGATCAGCTTGTTTATACACTTGTTTGACGACTTTTATCAAAATTTTATGGCGATCAGATTTCACAACGACATCACGTCCATCCGATATCACCTCTTTCAACCTTGACATAAACCATTTCCATGATTCATCCTTCTCTTTGTCGACTATTCCCGAAGCAAAAGGATATTGGTGATGTTCACTATCTTGCGCGGTTGCCACAATCAATGCTCCCTTGTACACTCCTGCCAAAAATGTTGCATCCACAACAACCACTTTACGCATGTATTTCCATCCTTTTATAGCCGCTCCCACAACCATAAAAAGGTATTTGAAGCTTTTTCCATCACCGTCCAGCAGAAGATTTGCGAAAGATCTAGGATTTCTTTCTGAAAACATGTGCAACCACCTGGAAGTCTCCCATAATGTTCAAAGTTATCACCAATCTCCTTTTGAGCACTACATTTTCCTCTTAATGCCATCAAATACGATACATTAGCACCATACTTTGCTTTAAAATGAGCCATCAATTCTTTTGCTGGAGGTGTTTCATATTTTCCGACATATTCCTCATTCAAATAATCCTTAACCAATTGCATTGTACCCTTTGTAGCTTCTGTCGATTTTGATACAGGTGAACACTTATGAATGGGATAGTGTGTTCTCATACTAAACTGTTTGGAATCTGGGATTGCTGCCATGCATAATTTTCATTTACAACCACTTCCAGCAAACTTGTATCGCACTTCCCACAACTTGGAATCAAAGCTCAATGTTCTATATCTAAAAGAAGGTTCAAGTGAACCCTTCCTTACAAATGCATATACATCCTTCTTGCTATCAAACTCTTTCCTAATTTTGATTTGCAATCCATCTTTAAACTCGAAGAATGAATTTTGATTGTTTGCCTTCTCGTAAACTACCATTTCCAAATTATTCTCACCATCATCATCACAATCCTTATGCTCCGTAGGCAAATCAGTATCAACTTCATTACTACCACAAACAACTTTATCAACTACCACATTCATAGCACAACCACCATCTCCTCTTAACCCACTTTATGTTCACTATCAGAATTATTCGAATCCAAAATATTTGTTGTTTTTGTATCTACTTTTGTTATTTGAACATACAATAACACAATCGTCATAATATACAACACCTCCACTCTCACCCTAGCAACGCTTCAAAAAGTAGAAATTAAAGGTTCAACTTCCCTCTCAATTTCAGTTTCACACTTTATACTTGCCGATTCTATCTCCATACACAACAGTGGTTGAATTCCTCTTATGTGACCGAACAAATAAAAATAAGATGCTTGTCATTCATTGTATATGTCGGCTTCCTCTTTTCACAAATATCGGGTAAATAGCTTAACTTCAACTTTGTTGTATTTTTTCCACCATCATCTCTGCGCATAACTCATCAATAAGTTGTTGGTGTGTCAGACTAATCGAAGGAAAATAGAAAAATACTCTCTAGTTTTCTTGAACTCTACCAATCCATTCAGATTCTCCATTTACGTTTTTCCCATTACCATCATACAAAAAATAAATCATTGCGATTTCTCATCCATCGAATCCATTACACCTGTAACAAAAAGTATAAAAAAGGTAAATTCTGTGACCCACTGCGACCATGTGTTTCAATTTCAATATGACTATGTAACCTAGTGCGACAATGCAAATCGATGAGACTTTGTGACCGAATGCGACCATGTATTTCAATATTACTCGGTCATCCAATGCGACCATTCGACTCGATGAGACATTGTGACCCATTGCGACTCTGTGACCGACTGCGACCATGTATTTCAATATAAATCTATGACCCAGTGCGATCGTGCGACTCGATGAGACTCTGTGACCTAGTGTAACCGTGCAATTCGATGAGACTTTATGACCCATTGCGACCATGTGTTTCAATATGCCTACGTAATCCAGTGCGACCATGCAACTCGGTGAGACTCTGTGACCTAGTACGACCATGTGTTTGAATATGATTCTATGATCCAATGCGTCCGTGCGACTCGATAAGACTCTGTGAACCACTGCGACCATGTGTTTTAATATGACTATGTGACCCAATGAGACCGTGCGACTCAAAAAGACTATCACTCATTGCGATCATTTGATTTTTTACCCGGTGACTCATTTTGACTACATCAATATAAGACTCGTTTTGAAAAAGGGAGAAACAAATCTATACATATTACTCACTACTCACTCGGGTTATTCAATTCACAAAAGAAACACTAAAAACTCACTATATATACCTAGTTTTTCTGCGGAACGTGCTTAATTGCAAGCTTCTTTGTTGACAACAAATGATTTCAACTTATTCTCGACGAATCTGATTCCAATTTCAAGCTACTCGCGGTAAATTTGATGTTGATTTCAAGCTACTCGCGAATGAAATCGAGGTGCTTTGGAATAGGGAGAAAAAATATCGATTAAATGACAATATCAATATGGCAATATGTGCTTATCAATATTATAAGAGTTAATTTGAAGTTGATATTTTTGTAGGGAACGATAGGATTGAAATCATAATAGCAATTGAAGTGTAACAAACAATTAAACAACAACCCTGAGATCTACCCATGTTATAATGCATCAGGTCATACAATTAATGAATGGTTAACCATTTAGAGGACCAACAACTGTGTTCCAAATTAAAGATCCTATCCATTTTCCTTGCATTATAGAAATATGAACAAAGAGGGACATAAGTTGGGAAGTAAAATATCTCATCGGCATGTTCTATACTTCAGCAGGTTTAGCACTAAATATCTCATCGACATTTACAACGGCAAAAGGTGAGGAATGACTAAATCTACAAACACCAAAATCAAAAAGTCAGCAACAAAACTCCAACGAATTTGAGAGGAATAAACTATACTTCTTCATTAAAACACACACTGCACTTCCTATTACACGTATACATAAAAGCAAACATAAGAAAACCATCATTCGAGAAAAATAACTTGAAAATAACTGATTTACAAATCAAGATCCAAGGTTCAAAATTCTTTCACATCAAACTTGTCGGAATTTCATAAGAGCATCGTAAAAGAGAAAAAAAAATTGAGATTTGTTTTTTGTTCAGAATAATAAACCAGCTTAGTCAAGATTTGCTTTCAACTTTGAGTCATCACGAATCGCTATACATGCATGAAGGACGACCAAGCCCCTCTGTAAGGAAGCTTATCATGCATTTGTGCGTCGTTTATCTCAATATCTGAGTTCATTAGAAAGGAAAAATGTTACTTTTAGAAGGAAATTCGAGAAATATTTCAGTCTTGGACTGAATGAGCAGTCGATTTTAACACTGGTTTATCCTGCCAGATATAGAACAGTGATGAGGAAGCCTATAGTCTTCATCATTATTGTCCATGAACCACACCTAAGGTATATTTTCAAATCTCAACAATGGAGCATTGTTAAAGAAAAAAATATGTTAACTTGTAAATGAACGTTTGACGATCCCGAGATTAAATTTAAATACCTAGAATGTTATGGTAAAAGTCAAGCGATCATTGAGGATTTTCGCGCAGCAGGCTAACGTTATGAACTCCCAAAACCCTATAATTTGAATCACAATTCAACAACATATAGGTTATGAAACACATATTATCCAAACTAAAAATAAGAGAGAATATGAAATAGATATGGTGGAATCACCTTAATACGTTTCATGCTTTCATATCTGGTGTGCTCCTAAGTGTAAATATCTAGTCTTTCTCTTTTCATTTGATGCATCAAACTCCAAAAGTAAACATGCAGCTCGAGAACTCGTCTCCCCCAAATTCAACGAATCAGCACCAGGTGCTCTTCATGTTCCACCACCATCGTTTTTACTGTCATTGACAAGTTCGTTAATAGGGGATATGAAATCTCAAACGGAACACGCAGAAGAAGAAAAAGAAGTGGGAAAAAATCGACTAAATTTAATTATGGGTGTCAATGGGTTGGGTTGTACCCAACCGATTCCATCTAACTTCACCGATATTTTAACCTGATTTCATCCAATTTAACTCAATTCACCCAATTTTACCGAATTTTAATCCGATTTCACTGAATTTTGACCTAATTTCATCCTATTTGACTCGATTTCATCTAATTTTAACCCAATTTCACATACTTCTAACTCGATTTCATCGAATTTAACTTGATTTCACCAAATTCTAACTTGATTTCGCTCAATGCCACCGAATTTCAGTCCGATTTCACCTAATTTCATTGAATTTCAACTAAATAAAATTGGCTGAAATTGGGTGACATTGAGTCAAAATTGGATGAAATCATGCTGAAATGTGATGAAATCGAGTTAAAATCGGGTTAAATTTGGGTGAAATAAATTTGAAACCAGGTGAATTTGGATGAAATCGAGTTAAAATTGGGTGAAATTGAGTCAAAATTGGATGAAATCGGGTTGAAATTCAGTGAAATGTGATGAAATCGAGTTAAAATCAGGTTAAAATTATGTGAAATAAATTTTAAATCCGGGTGAAATTGGATGAAATTGAGTTAAAATTGGGTGAAATCGGTTTTAAATTTGGTGAAATCGAGCTAAAATTGGGTGAAATCATGTGAAAATTGGATTGAGATTCGATGAAATTGAGTTAAAATGAGGGGAAATCGTGTTAAAATTGGGTGAAATCGAGTTAAAATTGGGTGAAATATGGTTGAAAGTAGGTGAAATCGAGTAATTAGGTTAAATCGGGGGAAATTGAGTTAAATCGAGTTCAAATTAGGTGAAATCGGATTAAAATTGAATAACGATTTGAAATTCGATGAAATTGGGTGAAATCGGGTTAAAATTCAGTTAAAAATCAGGTAAATTATGGGTCAAAATCGGATATTCGGAATGACGATTAATTTGAAGTGAAGGATATACGGGCCTAACGAGTTAAATGGGCAAAACTCATTAAACTTAATTTAAATGGGCTTTATACCCAATAAACTCATTTAGATTTATACCCATTTATTAGGAACCCATTTATATTTTAACTGGGTTGCGTTGGATTAACCCACTAAACCCAATACAAATTGACATCTCTAAATTTCATGTAGTCGTCGTTAACGAAACTTGACACTTACGTCGTCGCGATAGGAGTAAAATAATCAATTAATCAACCATTGAACCCATAGATGAAATCATGGGATGAAAAAACGATTGAGTGTGTGTGTATGAGGTAGTGTTCAGAAAGAGGAATACCAAGGAACAATGGTGTTCTTCTCGAAGCTCTTGGATAATGTAAAAATTTGGCACTATGATGCTCTTATTGTAGATTTTATCTATTTAACTCCTCGACCAGTCTGAGATTCATTGTTCATTCCTTCTGATCCATATCTCCTCGATCAGTTTGCCCCTGAAGAGAAGAATCGATAAATTAGCTAGAGTAGATGCTTACTTTTTTTTATTCTTTTCGAAAAATACTTGACCAAATGGATAAGAACATGCATACAAGGCTTTACATGCTGCAGACATTTTGCATTTACTATGCAAACTGTATCATTTGTTAATGCATAGTGAAATCAAATTACATCGCATGCTGCTAATAGATCATTCAATATATCCAATCTTCTGGCAGCACGTGAGAACCTGAAGGGCCTGCGTTGTTCTCCATCCCTCTTGAAGAGATAAGGAAGAAACCATTAACAACAAACAATACATTAGAGCCCAATGGAAAGGGATCTTGAAAGAAAAATATTTTCTTTTGATAATTACAAAAGAATAACTCTTAAAATTCACCACCGTAGCAAAAGCTTAGCCACCACAAGCTCCATAATGCAGCATTTGACAAAACAGTTAAAATTTGTTTGCCATAGTGTAAAAACGTTAGGAAATTAACACATAAAGAATCTCGAATTGGCTCGCACTCAACAAATTTGGGACCATATTGTTCTTTTCTTTTGTTGTCGTTGTGAAATTCCAAAAAATAAAGCAAGTTGGTATTATAGGCAAAGAGAGTTTGTGAAAAGTTGGTATTATAGAATAATATGCTAACTTAACAAATATGGAGATACTATGGAGATTGCAATCTATAATAATATGCTAACTTAACAAATATGGAGATACTGTGGAGATTGTAATCTAGAATAATATGCTCCAGAATATTCTCCTAGCATGTCCCCGCAAGATGTGTCTCGGTCGAGAGACCCATCTTGATCCGAAGAATGTCAAATTGTGTCCGCGACAATGGTTTAGTAAGTGCGTTGACGAGCTGGTCCTTCGAGGAGACATGCGCAACACGAAGAAGGCCTGCAGTGACTAAGCTCCGGATGAAATGATAATCGATCGCAATATGCTTCATGCGAGAGTGGAAAACCGGATTAGCACATAGATAAGTGGCTCCAACATAGTCACAATAGATCACCGGAGGAGTAGACATCGAAACACCTTGCTCAGTAAGGAGAGAAACCAACCAACGAACTTCCGAAGCTGTCGAGGACACAGACTTATATTCGGCCTCAGTTGAAGACTTGGTGGGAAACCGTTGTTTCTTGGATGACCAGGAGATAGGGTTGCACCCAAGATAGACGATGTGAGCTCCGGTAGAAGTGTAATCATCACGATCGCCACCCCAATCTGCATCAGAAAAAGCATGAAGAGAAACCGCAGTTTGCTCGAACATGTGTGTTTTTATTATTGTCTCCCCCTGACCTTACCTTATTGGTATTTTACATGGCAGAGTTGTTTCTAATTTATGATCAATTTGAATCTTTTAAAGTTGTAACACTTACTTAATGGTGATGATCTATGTTTTTGATTTCGAATCCTTTTCTTTTGTTGGTGATTCGATGTATAGTTTGGGATATCCATCGTTATTTGGCTTACCTAATTGATGTGAATCTTCTAAATTTGCAATGTTTACTGATTGGTGATGAGTTCATCGATTACCTTAAGAACACCCTCATGTTCAAGGTTACTTAAACACTTCACCTTCAAAGAGTCCACTTTTAATGATTGTTATATTCATATAGAATTTTAACGATACAAAACTGGTGTCCACATGCTCCATTGTAAAGTTCGTACTTATTTCCATACGACTCCATATGTAGGAATTTGGTTCACGGTTACCCATCGAACCAAAAGTAACATGTGATAACTCTCTTGAGGTAACAGAATCCAAACCATATGTACGCCTTATGATTTCTTTAGATGGTTTGTCAAATTGCTTGAATTTGAACTGGTTTTTGTATAAAATCTTTGCTTCCAAGTTTTTCTTTAATGTTGTTTTGTTGTTGAATTCAGATGAATAGTGAACATGTCATGTCGAGTGTTCGACAAAATGCTGGAATAATAAAGGATGTATTTTCACGATTCTCTATGCTTTGGAATGACTTCAATGGTTCAGCGAAAAGCTGTCATGATTTTAGTGTAGGAGGCTCCATCTTCTTCCTTTCATTTTAGAAATCTACAACAAGAGAAACACTATATTTAGGTGTAATTTAGTCAAGCAAAATGTGTACAAATGACTTAATAGGTTAGACATCCAAAGCTCTTATATGTTCTTATTTTTCTAGGTTGTTTAGCTATATGTTCTTATTTCTCTCGGTTCTTGATGGCAGTTTTCTCTGCTTCTATTTTTTTCTATTTGAGTTCTTTATGACTGAATTGGTCGGCTTTGTTCTTGAAAAAATAGTTAACTGATTCTTCGAGAAACGATGGTTACCCTGGGATTTAAGAAGAAGCATCAAAATCATTTCATGCGTATATGTGTTTTCCTTTTGTTTAATTATATTGAGTGTATTGTTTCGTCCATTTTCAGGCAGCAGCTAAATTGTTTGGGAACATGTTTTTGTCTTTGTAGATTGCATCAGAGTGTCCTCTAGCTGTTTCAAACATCCATATTAATATGTTGATGTTGCAATCTGAGATTTTGCTTCCTTTCTTGGCTTCCTGATTTTAGTGTCGGAGACTCTATCTTTTTCCTTTGATGGTCGAATAGTTAGACATCTAAAGCGATATCTGAAGCTCTTATATGTTCTTATTTTTCAGGCTTGTTTAGCTATATCTTCTTTTTCAGGGTTGTTTAGCAATGCGTTCTTATTTTTCTAGTTTCTTGATGGTAGCTTTGTCTTCTTTTGTTTTTTTTCTATATTTGAATGTTTTGCGACTGAATTGGTAGGTTTTGTTCTTGACCTATCAAAGCAAAATAGTTAACCAATTCTTCGAGAAATGATGGTTATCCAAGTATTTTAAGAAGGAACTTCAAAAGCATTTGATTAGTATATGTGTTTTCCTTTTATTTAATTATATTAAAAGTATTGTTCTGTCCATTTTCGGACAGAAGCTAAAGTGTTTGGGAACATTTTTTGTCTTTGTAGATTGAATCAGAGTGTCCTCTAGCTGTTTGAAACATCCATGTTAATATGTTGCTGTTGCAATATGAGATTTTGCTTCAACTAATAAAATTTGTGTGATGTTCAATATTTTGTATGTTCGTACACCCTCTTCAATGATGTCAATGTCTTCTTGTCAGCTTATATGTATGAATATTTAGATCCGTTTGCAGAATATTAATGTTAACCAGTTCGAAAGAGCTATGGAGACATTGTAACGTCTTTTCAACTATTTGTAGGCCCTCTAGGGTAGAAGCAAGAAGCAATGAAGATGCCCTCTAATGGATGTTGTCATCGACGATCTCATAACCCCATAGCAAGCCATCGATGATCTCGGGACAAGATCCTACTGTATCTCAATAGATTATATCCTTTCCCCTTTTGTTTTGTTTTTTTTTTTGCCTGAAGTAAATAATCTTTAATCCGGGGTTTGGTCTAATTTATTACAAAGTGAGTATGAAAGTGGCAGAGACAAAGTGCAGTTTCATATGCATATGGTGTGATCATGGTTTGTGTATGTTGTGATCTCTCTGGTTGAGAACAAAACGAATGTCTTGAGGAATTAATGGATAGAAATGATACAATAAACAATATTTGTTTATTTATTTTGTGTATGTCGGTTTACTACAAAATAATATCCTTCTAGGTCAAATAATCAACAGACCAACTGGTTGATTTGATACCATGGTGCTTACCAAATACGACCAGGCGCCACAACCAGTGGAAGGGGTTGTTCGGGAGGTTGGATTGGGAAGGTAATTCTCCAACTTCAATCACTGATCCTCAACCAATGGGAAGAGTGGGAATGTGTTTCCACCCTGACCAGGATATCATTCTCATTGTCCGTGAATGTGCAAGAACTCAGGTGAACTTTCATGTCTTATGCACACAAATTGTTGAAGTTGTCAGATTCAGGATGCTTACTTATGAACCATGATCCCACCAACTTTATCATAAGTAAACGGATAAACACTCTGACGATGTAAAACAGGCATTTAGATATTAGACTCCTTATTTCATACATAGGTTATTAATTTAGATATTATTGGGTACCTTTGTCATTTGTTTTGTAGGATGTTTGTACCACAAGGTGATTCGTACCGGCAATTTTGCTGATGAATATTGCTCACATCCATTGTCTTTTTCTGAATTTTTTTTGTTACAAGCCAAATCTGCATCCCGTCATCTTGCCTTCAGATAAACAAAACTTAAATCGATCTAGCACTCTCTATTCCTCCCTCCTCCTGAGCGACGTCTTACAAGGTTCGTCAATCGTATGTAATGCAGAGGGATTTAAAAAATCAATATGAATCTTAGATATTTGAAGATAATTTTGTTTAATTTAAATATGTTTAGATATTTCACTGAAAAACAAAAATCGACTAGATCAAAGGTTTTCAGATTTCCAAAACCTATAAATAATTTTTGAACATTTGTATTGATATATATCGATATAATAGTTTTTTTATCAATTAATTTGTCCTAGCCGAAATGGCCAAAAGTCGCTCATTGGATTTTAATATAATTTATATATGTCAAAATAAAATGGGTTGGAAATATCGATTTTTTTAAAACTATTTTGTTATATTCTAAATTTTATTACTATTTATATTGCTAAATGATATATATATATATAAAAATCAAATAAAATATAAATTTAAAATTTTATACATATGAATATTCTATATAATCTGATTTTGTTGAGATATAAATAATATCATATTAATATTCAAAACTAAATTTTATGATAATTTTTAGACTATTTACTATTTTTCATTTTAATAATTAAAGCTAACAAAAAAATAGACATTATAGAAAATATTGTTTTTTAATTCCATTAGCACCTAAAAAGTATTGTTTTTTACATAATATACTATTATTTAAATAAAGTTGGAACATAAAATTCCCTTAAAATTACATTTTTATCATATTTAAATAGAGAAAAGCCTTCTTCTTCTGCAGCAGGATTTTGAGATAAAAACCGGGGACCTGACGGAGATGAAAGTTTATTTTCATCCTTAACCGCCGACTGAATCTATGTCTAAATCACCCTTTCTTCCTCCCTCATCCCTCATCCTTGGCTTTCTGCGCTATGTTCCGTCAGCAGTTTGATCTCAAGGTCGGGTGGTCTGGCTATCAACGTAATGAATCATGTGTGGTCTCTCTTGAGTTCACCGTCATCGGCGATTTTGACCCGACCCTTAAATCAAACCTTCCGACCAAATTTCTCAATGGTGAGGGGTTTTGTATCAGGTAAATACGTTTGCAATAAATCAAATATTCTATTTTCTTTATTACTAAACTCATCTATTGGAATGTTGAAATTTTTAGATGTTGTTAGACTCCTCATTGCTATGCAATGAACAGATTTACGACTTCCAACACCCGATCCAAAAATAGACGTCCGATTGTTATTGAATAGGTAATTACTATATTATTACTCCATCAACATATTTTGTTATTACTATTAAAAATAATTTACTCAACTCACTTCAATATTTCATATACAAAAAATATTTCGTCAAAATAATCATGTTGGACGAACTTGCTATCCATTTTCGTTCAATTGTTGCTCAAATGATCGTCAAAGAAACAATTATGATCGTAACATGCATTAGTCCCATCATGATCAACAGTATTAAAAAAATAGATAAAATGTTTTATTTTATATTTTTTCAATGTTATTTGTACTTATTCTTGCTAAACATATCAAACAGGTTTGTTAACGCTTCTTCCGTCTTGCTCCACACACGTCTACACAGATCCACAGCCCAAGACAATCAAGAAACTCAAACATAGGTAAGATTTCAAAGTTTTCAAGTCTTATCTATATCTTAATAATTGTTCTTAAATAATGTTATAGATTATATTTTTAACCTCAATATTTATGCAGGTATGTATAAGAAAATACTCATTAAAACACTACGGCTCGATACGTGCAATTCCTTTATTCAACAATTTATATTCTACATTTTCAAATTAATTATAAACAAATCATGCTCTTAGTTTACACTACAACTTATTAATCTATTGATCAAATTGAACCTTTTATTTTGTAGCTTTGTATTGCCCTATATGCATATCAAACCAAATGAAAATTTTTAAATTAATAGTTTATATACAAACTGTAAGATAAATATATTTAAATTATCACAAATCCACACGTAGCGCGGGTATCACCTAGTTAATTCAATAAATTTTTTTATAGAAAATATAACATTAATTTTAGTACTTTATTATATATAAATATTACAAAAGTTATTTATCTTATATGATAAATATTACAAAAAAGAGAAATGTGGGATACAAATTTATCATCTCTAGAATTAAAAAAGAAAACTCTTTCATCTCTCTGATGTCATGTTGAAATTTTGGAAAATTCTTCAACATACAGACGGTATATTGTTGAACCACACACGTACACTACGTTCGTCATAGAACTTAGCATGAACTTTGTACACAAGTTGTACCACAAAAGTTGTACTACGATCCTGGTACAACTTAGCACGAACATTGTACAACACATGTTGAACCACACACGTTTTACCACACATATGTACAACGTTCGTGGTAGAATTAAGCATGAACGTTGTACACATGTTGTGGTATAAAGTTGAACATTGTACATACATGTTATATTACAACATTGTACCAAACATTGTGTACAATCTATACCTAACTTTGCACACACACTGTACCACATGTGGTGTATAACATGTGCTCAACTTTGCACACACATTGTACCACACGTTGTGTATAATGTATATTCAAAGTTGGTCGCAGGTTATACCAATATATGTTCAAAGTTGGTCGCATGTTGTACAACACATTTTACCATCCCGTCGTTTCAATGTCAGATTCATGTCTTTTCGAATGTCAACATTCAATTTTTCATCACGTTCTTCTTGGGTGAATTATAATCGAGATTGTGGTAAATCTCTAGATAATTTGTTGTGATTATTTCCTTAATTCAAGATTTATATTATGGAAATTGATGAATTGAATGGATCTAAAATAGGGAAAATTTGATTGGTGTTGTTGTTAGCGATATTATCAAGAATCGTCAAGTCGTTGGAGAAGCTAAGATGATGATTTTCTCCATCTTAATTTCAGATTTGTTGTTAATTTATGGAAGAGATTCTACTTTTAAGACGAGGCATGATCACAATAGAATTTATAGATCATAATGGAAAAATGGAGACGGTACAAGTGAAATTGAATTAAACCCTAGATTTGGCGTAGGAAAATTGAAACCAAGTATATGAGTTGTATAAGCGACGTGCGACCAAGTGTTGGGGTCGGAGAACATCGATATTTTGGTTCGATGTTAAAACCGAGTGATCATCTTGTTAGTATGCTCGATCGAGTGATTTCACACTCGACCATCCGGAAGAAGGCGTGTGCGAGCGTGTCGGTGAGAGTTGTCACATGAGGAGTATCGGGTCGATGAAATTAGTATTGTGATACTTGGATCTGGGCCAACGTCGTACCATGTTGGGGTTGTGGTAATCTTTAGAGCGACGGAGCGTTGTATTGTACTGATGGCTGGGGTACGTTGTGACCTTGCGAGATCTTCAGTGTGCTAGGGTCCTTTGGACTTTGCGAGCATATGCCTGAGCTAGAGACGTGTGGACTCTGTGTGTATGATCCGATGTGGTACTAGTCTTAGACTTTGGATACTCAGTCGGGTTGGGTAGAGTTGTATGTATGTCTTTAGTTTAGACTTTGGATAGATCTTTAATTTACATTATTTAGTTTAGAATGGAGGAATGTGTGGCACAGAGTACGTACATGTATTGATCTCAATGAGTGTGTATTTCGTACTCACTCTATTTGTGGGTTGTCATGGATGGATAGGGTATGGCGATGAAAAAGAGCAATAAGGTTGAGCAGTAACATGAGAACTCACAACGGACTGAAGGGAGAGGCATGCAAGAGAACTCGATGAGTTTTATTTTGTATTTCATATTTATTTTATTTATTTACCGTTACTATGATCTTTACATATTTCATTTGGTATAAGGTCCGGACCACTTTTGTTTCGCAATAAATCATTTATTTTGTTTTATAAATGCGTTTAGCGATGATATATGGACACCTCTTGGGGGTGAGGATGGACACTCCTAGCCCCGAGGTAGTTCCAGGATGGGGGTGTTATAAATTGGTATTAGAGCTCTGGTTGTCATTTTCGTATTTATTATTTTCACTGGATATCAAAATGTTTTGTCAAAAATCGTAATAAAGCTACGAGACCATAGTACACATGTCTTGAAATGTCTAGTGGGGTTTAGAGATATGGAAACTAATAGTAGTTAATTGTGTGTATAGACTGTACCAAGAAGGATAATTACTAGAGGTCCTGGTTGCGGGATAAGTGGGGCTCTCATTCGACTAGCCATACGTAGTCTCAATCATCTAGACAAAGATCGTGAAGTGGAATAGATAGAGATGTCATGAGAGAAATGTTGAGAGAACTACTAACAGAAAGTCGACAACATGACCAAGAGGAGAGTTCGCCGATGCCACAAGTACCGTTGTAGGCACGGACACCACCACCAGTACAACCACATGCTCCACCACAAGTACCGTTGCCACCACTACCAACGCCTCCTCCGGTGTTTAATCAAAGGAATGTGGAGACGTTGAAGTATTTCTATGTCATGAATCACATGGCTAAATGGGGTACAAAGCCATTTCGTGGCGGTACAATACCTCCAATGAAGGCAAATGAATGGATATTTCGATTAGAGCGGAACTTTTTATCATCTAGATGTCTATTAGAGTTTAAGATGGATATTTCACTCCACTATTTGGAGAGAGAAGCAGTGTTTTGGTGGGACGAGATTCAAAGGGAACGTCTAAAGCATGCATTTTCTTGGGCTGAGTTCAAACAACTTTTTGAGTTGAAATATGTACCACATGTTGCTCGTAAAGAGATGGATTTGACATTTTTGCAACTTATACAAGGTGACCGTACTATTGCTCAATATTATGAGACTTATTTGGAGTTATCACGGTTGGGGTCCAAATCAGTAACCTCAGAAGTTTTTAAGGTTGACAAATTTTTACAAGGATTACGACCGAAAATCAGACGCAAGATTGAGATAATCAAGCATGGATCATTGTCTGAGCTAGTTCAGAATGCTCAGTTGGTAGAGGAGGGCATCTTGAAGTCTTTGGATGCCAAGGTGAAATATGTTGTCCAACATATTTGGGGGAGATCGGATCAGAGGAAAATACTATCGTAGCAACACCAAGGTACCCATGTCATCGTTGTGGACGTGAGCATGTAGGGGCATGCCAAAGATTTGATAGACGAGTAGGATGCTTCTGATGTGGAAGTTTAGAGCACCAGTTTTGTGATTGCCCCTAGAGAGTGGGAGGAACTACGAGGCGAGGACAATTAGACAGATGTTTTCGCTGTGGCAGTATGGATCATTTTCAAAAGGATTTCCAAGGCCACCACCAGCACCACCATCGAGTCTAACGAAACAGGTTTGAACGACAAAGCCTAAAGAGCATGTATCGAAACGTAAGGTTGTACAATAGTGAGTATATGCCATGGGAGATTATGAGGATGAACATGAGGACCAAGAAGGAGACGCTCAACCTATCTCCGGTATGTTATTTTTTAATATATTATGTGTGTATGCCTTATATATAATAATTTCTATGTGGAGGTGAGTTTCGTGAGAGAATTGAGAAGTAGATTCTTAAAATATTTGTATTATGTAGGATCGGTAATCGTTGGAGGTCTATCTACTCATGTGTTATTTGACACCGGTGCGACACATAGTTTTGTGAGTCCATCGATGGATAATAAATTAGTTGTTCAATCTATGGATATATCAAGTATTGTCAGAATGCATACTTCTGGAGGTCAGATTTTAGAATCCCAAGGGGTTGTCAAGGAGGTATATGTGGTGATAGAAGGAGAAAAACTAGATGTCGAGCTTATCAATATTCCGATGGAATGCTACGATGTCATTCTTGGAATGGATTGGTTGTCAAGACATTGAGCTATGATGCATTGTCATCACAAACAAGTACGTTTCCAGAAGTGTGGCAATGAGTTTAAGTATCAAGGAATCCTACCGGGTCAAGGGATTCACATCATCTCAGCATTACGTATGGAATGATTACTACATCAAGGGTGTGACCTATATCTCGCTACCATATTGGTAGAAGAAGTGGGTCCATCTTTGCAAGTCGAGGAGATCCCTGTAGAGCGAGAGTTTTTAGATGTTTTCAGAGAACTGCAGGGTTTACCACCAATGCGAGGAGATCTATTTGAGATTGAGCTAGAACCGGGTACTGCTCCGATATCAAAGTCTCCATATGAAATGGCACTAGCGGAAATGGCAGATTTGAGGAAGGAATTAGATGAGCTACTTAAGAAAGGTTTTATACGACCAAGTACATCACCATGGGGTGCATCGGTCCTGTTTGTAAAGAAGAAAGATGGGAGTTTCAGATTGTGCATTGATTATCGGGCTCAAAATAGAGTCACTGTAAAAAATCGTTACCCAATATCGAGGATCGATGAGTTATTAGATCAGTTAAGAGGTGTGACTTGGTTCTAAAAGATAGAGTTGGCATCGGGATATCACCAGATTCCAACTGCAGAAGGTGACATTAGGAAGACCGCATTTCGAACTCGATATGGGGATTATGAATTTGCGGTCATGCCATTTGGTTTGACTAATGCCCAGCTGTATTCATGAAGCTAATGAACAATTTTTTTCGGGACTACTTGGATCGTTTTGTTATTGTATTTATCGATGATATTTTGGTCTACTCCAAGAGCCCAGAGGAACATGAGGAACATCTTCCCTTAGTGTTAGAGCGTTTCAGAGAACAATGATCGTTTGCAAAGTTGAAAAGGGTAGTTTCTGGAAGAGGCGTATGGGATTTTTAGGACATATCGTATCAGAGGAAGGAGTTTTTGTCGATCCTGATAAGGTATCAGCTTTTATAAGTTGGAAACAATCAAAAAATGCATCAAAGATAAGGAGATTCCTAGGGTTAGCATAGTACTATCGACGTTTTGTTATGAATTTTGCTAGTCTAACGAAGCCAATGACGAGACTTACGGGAAAAGATGTACCTTTTGTTTGGAATGAAGATTATGAGAAGTCATTCAAAAAGCTAAAAGAGAAGCTAACGGAATCCTCAGTGTTAGCCTTACCACAACCAAAGATTTCATACATAGTTTACGTGGATGCATCAAAGACGGGATTGGGATGTGTACTTATGCAGGGAGATAAAGTGATTGCTTATGCATCAAGGCAATTACGTAAGAATGATGAGAATTATCCGAATAATGATTTAGAGATGGCATTTGTTGTCTTCTCATTAAAGATTTGGAAGGCATATCTTTATAGGAGAAGGTACAGATTTTTACAGATCACAAAAGTTTAAAGTACATGTTTACGCAGCCAGAATTGAATTTGCGTGAGAGAAGGTGGATGGAGTTTGTCGCACACTACGAGGTGGACATCGCATAACATTCGGGAAAGGCAAATGTTGTTGCAGATACGTTGAGTCGCAAGAGAGTTGAGGTTTCGGTTATGCACGAATTCGGTGATTTGATTCGACAGATAAGTGTTTTGGGACTAGAGACAGTGCAGACTGAGTCCGAGAGTGTCGGTTTTCAAGTCGTAAATCAGGTTGGTCTATTGAGTATAATTTGTACATTACAATTATCCGATGAGAGATTGTAGAAGATTCGTAGTAATCAGTAAGACCCGAGGTATAAGTTGTATCACATTAGGGAAGACGGTTTGATGATGATTAGTGCTCGAGTTTGCCTACCGAAGGATCTAGAGATAAGAGAAGAGATTCTAAGCCATGCTCACCAATCCAAGTTTTCGATTCATCCGGAATAGACGAAAATGTATTGGGATGTTCGTCGGTTTATTAATGGGCAGGGATTAAGAAGGACATTGCTCGATGATTAACGAAATGTCCAACGTGTCAATTAATCAAAACGGAGCAACAAGTACCAAGCGGGAAATTGAAAAGTCTACCAAGTCTTGAATAGAAGTGGGACCATATTACAATGGATTTCGTGATGAGTCTTCAAAGGACGCAAAGTGGCAAGGATGTCATTTAGGTGGTCATGGATCCACTAACTAAATCGACTCATTTCATTCCGATAAAGAAGAATTTTGATGTGAATCAGCTAGTAAGAATATATATTGCGCAAATTGTGAAGTTGCATGGGGTTTCGTCAAGCATTGTGTCAGATCGAGATGGGAGATTCACCTCACGTCTTTGGCAGGCATTTCAAAGTGCATGAGCACCGCACACATCCACAGACCGATGGACAATCTGAGAGAACTATAAGGACGCTTGAGGATCTATTACAAGCATGTGCGTTGGAGCAGCCTGGTAGTTGGGAGAATAATTTACCGCTAGTCGAGTTTGCATACAATAATAGTTATCAAGGTAGCATTGGGATGCCACCATATGAAGTATTATACGGGCGACCATATCGTACACCTTGTGTTGCACTGAAGTGGGATAGAGATCTATCTTTGGATTAGAGATTATCGAGGAGACCATAGAAAAGATAAGAATTATAAAGATGAAAATGAAGACGACTCAAGATCGTCAGAAATTTTATGCTGATCTAAAAAGAAAGGACATTGAGTTTAACATTGGAGATATGGTATATTTGCGGATTCAAGCGAGACGAGAGAGATTAGATGGGAGCATAGTGAACAAGCTATCACCACTATTCACATGGCCGTTTAAAGTGATTGAGTGAATCCAAGTGGTGGCCTATCGATTGAGCTTCGCACATCTTTCATGTATCATTGCTGCATAAGTGTTTATTAATACCAGAGAAGATACTTGTAGAAACACCAAAAACCTTGAGGAAGGACTTAACATATAAAGAACGTGCAATACGCATTGTGGATCACCAAGTGAAACAGTTGAGGCGTAAGCAAATTCCGATCATAAATGTTGTGTGGGAACATCATGGCATGGAAGGAGCAACCTGGGAATTAGAGGAAAATATGAGACATGAGTATCTCGAGTTGTTTGAGATGAGTTGTATAGTTCTTCTATCCATTGAATACAAATGTTGTCGTAAGACTTAGAGATATAGAATTTGAGGACGAGTTCTTTCCAGTGGGGGAGAATTGTGAAGCTCGTACGGCCCACCCTTGTGAGTCGGTGGTGTAGACTTACACACACAAACATATATATATATATTACTTAATATTATTAGGGTTAAGTAAAAGCAAAAGAAAAGAAAGATCAACCGCACAGATCAACAGAAATAGAAAAAAAAGAAGAAAAAGGAAGAATAGAGAAGAATATAGAAGAAGAGAAAATAGGGAGGAAGAAATTGGAGAAGAATCTTCAATTTTTCATCACGTTCTTCGTGGATGAATTATAATCAAGATTGTGGTAAATCTCTAGATAATTTGTTGTGATTATTTCATCAATTTAAAAAATTGTATTAGGAAAATTGGTTAATTGAATTGATCTATAATAGGAAAAAATTGATTGGTGTTGTTGTTAGCGATATTATCAAGAATCGTCAAGTCGTCAGAGAATCTAAGGTGATAATTTTCTCCATCATAATTTCGGATTTGTTGTTGATTAATGGAAGATATTCTACTTTTAAGATGAGGCATGATCACAATAGGATTTATAGGATCATAATGGAAAAATTCATATGTTACAAGTGAAATTGAATTAAACCCTAGCTTTGTCGTATGAAAATGGATGACAAGTATATGAGTTATATAAGTGGTGTGCGACCAAGTGTTGGGGTCAGAGAACATCGATATTTTGGTTTGGTGTTAAAGTCGAATGAACATCTTGTTAGTATGCTCAATCAAGTGGTTTCACACTCGAACCTTTGGAAGAATGCGTGTGCGAGTGTGTCGATGAGAATTGTCACCTGAGGAGTATCGGGTCGACGATGTTATGGATCTCGGTCGGCATCATACCGTGATTGGGTTGTGGTAACCTTTTGAGTGACGACGCGTCGAGTTAGTCAGATCAGTGGATCTACCAGCGTTGTACCGTGTGTGGGTTATGGTAACCTTTCTAGTGATGGAGCATTGTATTGTGCTGATGGCTGGGGTACGTTGTGACACTGCGAGATCTTTAGTGTTTTGGGTTCCTTTGGACTTCCCGAGCGTATGCTCGAGCTAGAGTCGTGTAAAATTTGTGTGTATGATCTGGTGTGGTACTAGTCTTAGACTTTGGATACTCAGTCGGGTTGGGTAGAGTTGTCTGTATGTCTTTAGTTTAGACTTTGGATAGATCGTTAATTTATTTTATTTATTTTAGCATGGGAGAATGTGTGGCATAGAGTACGTACATGTATTGATCTCACTGAGTGCATATGTCGTACTCACCCTATTTGTGGGATGTCGTGGATGGACAAGATATGGCGAGGAAAAAGAGCAATGAGGTTGAGCAGCAACATGAGAACTCACAACGGACTGAAGGGAGAAGCGTGCAAGAGGTCTCGATGAGTTTTATTTTGCATCTCGTATTTATTTTATTTATTTACTGTGACAATGATCTTTATGTATTTGATTTGATATATGGTCCGGACCACTTTTATTTTGGAATAAATCATTTATTTTGTTTTATAAATGCGTTTGAACGGTGATATATATGGCCACCTATTGGGGGTGATGGTGGACACTCCTAGTCCCGAGGTAGTTCCAAGATGGGGGTGTTACATGGACGACCCTAGATTCACAGACGGATGAAAAGATTTCACCAAGGACCATGATTTTCGAATTGGTGATTTTGTAGTTTTTCATCACTAAGGTGATATGGTTTTTCATGTCACTGGTTTTAGAGACGATTTGTGTATTTTGCAATATTCATCATCATTATCATCATCAAATACAGAAGCAAGGTCATATTCTTTTGATCAGATCCATTTTACGACAACTACCATGCATTCTAATCTGGTCGCAGAAGTGTGGTAAGTGACTACAAATTGATTCATCATATATCACTTTGGTTATTTATTCAATTGTTAATCATATTTAGTGATGTAACTTGGTTGATGGTGCAGAACCTTCCGATAAGGTTTGTGAGGTCGAACAGTCTGATCGATAAAAATGTAAGATGAAGTTGATGAACGATCAAGGAAGCTCGTGGTCGCTAGATTTGATACTAGATTTGAGGCCCTTGAGTCATGGTGGCGCTTGCATTAGGGGAGGTTGGAGAACTTTTTGTCATGAAAATGGAGAAAATGAGGGGTGTTCCGTCACATTCAAATTGATCTGGAATGAAACAACATATGTGCTTCGATTTCTCCCCCAACAGGTTCTACTACTAATAATAATAATATTTGATTTCAAATAATTAATTTGTTGTTATATTATGGAAGATGTGTCTTGGTACCCTTGAACTTGATGAACCTTTTTTAATCGTTATTGACATCATTATTACTGTAGATTTTAATCGTTAGATTTTTATTATTACTGTTATTTTGGGTTGCACACACATTGTACACAATGTTTGTGGTAAGTGATAGCACGGACGTGGTGCACACACAATGTGTACGACGTTTGTGCTAAGTGCTACCATGAACATTGTACCCATACGTTGTATACAACGTTCGTGTTAAGTGCTACCACAAACGTTGTACCAACACGTTGTGTACAACGTTCGTGCTAAGTGCTAAAACGGGTGAACAACATTCGTTCAACGTGTGTGTACAACGTGCATAACGTGTGCGTACAACCACGTTGTTTCCAATGTTCGTGCTAAAAACTAGCATGAACGTTATAGAACCACGTTGTATATAACTTTCACCCTAAAACCTAGCACAAACATTATATACAACCACGTTGTGTACAATGTTCGTGTTAAGAACTATCATGAATATTGTACAAGCACGTTGCATAAAACGTTCATCCTAAAACCTGGCATAGACATTATAAAACCACGTTGTGTTCAACATTTATGCTAAAAACTAGCACAAACGTTGTACAACCACTTTGTGTACAACATTTGTACAATGTGTATTCAACGTTTAAGTACAACGTGTACAATGTGTGCGTACAACATGTATTATGTTCATTTTTAAATCCCTTTAAATGGTACTTATATGATTTAAAAAAATTCGTAAATTGTTCAAAACGATAAATATGGTTGTAAGGATATTCAATCAACATTCAATTTCTGGAAATACTAAATCACATTATATAAAACCAAGTTGTACCCTTGTTGTACCTTTGGTTTTTGGTTTGAACCTTAGTTATTTGTTAACCTAATGTGTTATTCCACATTTGTATCATATTAGGATTAATGATTCGATTATTATAATTCTTAATCATCAACCATAAACTAAGACAGAAAATGCGTAGAATGAGGTTTTACATGTTTTATTTATCATACAATATATATGGTTTGTTTGTTGCTATAAACAATTATAATGTGTAATTTTTTGTAAATTAAATGTGTATTATGATGAAACGAGTCGTGATAAGTACGAATTTAACAAGTTCAACCCAAAATTTTGATGTTCAACTAGGGTACAACCGAATTTATCAATATTTAATTTTTGTATTTAAATAATTAAATTAATAATGACAACTTTTGGGATATATGTTGTACACATTTGTTATTTCTTCTCTTTTGTACAAAAAGTGTGTTTATTATTATTATTATTATTATTATTATTATTATTGTTGCTGTTGATTGTACCCGCGCTACGCGCTGCAAAAATTTTCATAATCCCAAATATATTGTAAATGAAAACTAACCAAGTATATTGTAAATGAAAACTAATTCTTTATTTAATAGTAAATTACAATTGTAGAATACAAAATAATTCTAATAGTTTTGTTTACAATTTAAACATTTGAAAAAATTTCTTTGTAGACAACATTAGAGGTTTTTGTAGCATATTTGTTTTTTTCGTCGAGAATTAATATTTTTAAACCTTTCCTGTTTTTTACTCTTGATACAACGACATACAATTGGCCGTGACTAAAAACGGGTCGGGGTAGATATATGCCGACATTCGTTAAGCTTTGTCCTTGACTTATATTAATTGTCATTGCAAAACAGATGGCAACAGGAAACTGTTTACGTTTAAAGCTGAATGGCAGTGTCATATTGTTTTGTATTAAAGGTAATCTTGGAATGAAAACTTTATTACCTGCATTGGTTCCGGTCAAAATTTTTCCTTCTAAAATATGTTTGCCAAGTTGTGTAATTTGTAGACGTGTTCCGTTGCAAAGGCCAAGCGATTGGTCAATATTTCTTAGCAACATTATGGGTGTACCTATTTTAAGTTTCAAGCAATGATTGGGTAGTCCAGGAATCTTTACTGCATTTAGAAATTCAGTGTTGTACAATTCATTTGAATCAGTTGCATCCATGTTTAAAGGACAGAGAGTGTCTGAGCTCAAATATTCTGTAATATTTCCTCGCATTTTGTTTAGTAAATAAGTGTTTATTTCGTCAACTATATCATTTGTAGGGCATAAGATTGCTCGTTCTTGAAAATAGCAGATGTTTTACAATGCTTTTCAAAATCATTATACACATGTTTTACAATTGCATCTATAGGATCTGCTTCGTCCATTATTAATAAGTCAGTTGGAATATCAATTAAATATTGTCCGTCATTTGGTTCAGAAAGTTTACCGTCTCATAAGGCTAAGACCCAGTTAGAAAATTCGGTTGTCGATGTCAGGTTTTCTGGCTTACTATGTACCGTTAAACGCATGTTGGTTTTTAGCTTTAACACACGACATTGATTCCAAATATATGAAGAATTTATTGCTGCTCTAACTGTATCTTGTCTACTACCTTTAAGTACAACGGGTAATATTTGACGGAAATCGCCTCCAAGAACAATTGTTTTACCTCCGAACGGCTTTACTCGAAGGACTGGATTTGTTGAGCTCATTATATCTTTAAGTGTTTTGTCTAACGCTTCAAAACAATGTCTATGTATCATAGGGGCCTCATCCCATATGATAAGCTTTGTATTTTTTATTAGTTCAGCTAAGTCAGTACCCAAATTAATACAACATGTAGAGTTTTCTGTTATGTCGATTGGAATTGCAAAACGTGAATGACCTGTTCGACCCCCGTCTAATAGAAGAGATGCAATTCCACTTGATGCAACATTTAGAACTATGTGACCTCGAGATCGAATTGCCGTCGATAAAGTTTTCCAAATAAAAGTTTTGCATGTTCCTCCATGCCAATGCACAAAGAATGTAATGCCTTTATCTTCGTAAATCACATCCATAATTTCGTTGTAAACTTGTAATTGTTCATTTGTAATTTGTGACATAAGGGTTTCATGTTCTTTTCTAATGGTTGTTACATTTATGCGAGTTCTTCATGGACCAAACTATTTACTGTCGAGCAGTTTTGATTTTCGTTTGGATATGGCATAGAAGGGTATTGTTTTAAAGATTTTCCATTTCTAATAAGCAGATTTTCAATTTCTTTAAGTGTATATTGCTCCATTTCTTCATCGGGCATTTTCAGTTCTGTTGAGAGAAAAAATGTTTTTTAGTTAGAAAACAAACCATAGATCAATTTAAAAAAGATAGAAAACAAACATAGATCAATGTTAATAAGTTGTTGATATATTGAATATTACCTGGTAAGTTCAAAGCTAATCTGCGTTTGTATAGAATGTCGTCTGCAAGGTGTTTCCATATGGATGACCATACACTATGTGGAGAAGCTAAGCATTCTATTACTAAGAACAAAACAAACAAAGATCGAAGGTATGAGGGAGTTTCCCATTAGCTAGTTTCTTCAATTGCATCAATGTATTCTTTGTCATCATCTAGCAAGCCTAGCGAACGACATGCTTCTTTGTATGTTGGATGTGTTATTCCGTTGATGGTTCTAAGTTCTTGAAAAGATGTTGGACCTTTGACTTTGTTAAGTAACATCCTCATGTAGTAAAGTTCACCAGCATTAGGTGCAGTGTAATGTAGTCGTCCATACGCAAAACCTCGTTGTCGTGGGGTCCAAATTTTCATCCTTGGATTCCAGACGAATTTTGTTGGAAAATCGGCATATGTAAGTTCTCTGGCTTCGTTGTGTATCATATTGCATTTGAACCATTCGGTGAACATTGTGTATGCAGTTTTTTGTTTGGATGCGACATCTGTTAGAAGTTCATCTTCTTCGAAGATTACACGTTGCTTTTCTGGTAAGTGAAAGCTTAAACGTTCAACTGGAATACTTCAAAAATGAATATCAAATTTAAATATTCTCCAGCAAGATTCACAACCAGAAACATATCTATAGTCGAAATAATTTTTAATCTCGTCGATCGGTTGATGAGGTGTTGTTAATGTGGGGGCTGTAAGAGCTGACGCCAAAAGATCAGACGTCCTCGTACATGTTACTAGTTTATCAGAGTATTGGTTGATGAGGTGTTGTTAATGTGGGGGCTGTAAGAGCTGTGGTGATTCGATCAGACCCTTTATAGATATATTTAAATAAATATTTTATAGCTTTGGTTTGATTACACCATTCAACATTTATATGAGCTTTATATTTTATCAGCAGTGTAGGATTATAAGGTACAATGTAACGATTATCCAGTTTGATTCCTTCTTTGATGATAAATCTATCGTTGTTTCCTCTTTTATACACAGGGAACCCTTCATTGTCTATGAACATGGATTCATTGTAATATTGGAATGTACCTGCTGCAACGATACCAAAAATCTGATTTTTTCTTAAGTCTAATATTAAGCTTTCAAGCTTTAATTTAAACATTCTTGAAAGAATATCTGGACGATCCTCGGGTGATAAGTCATGGTTCATTAGGTTTCTTTGTATTTCAGGCCATTTAGGATTGCAAGTAAACGTTATAAATAAGTCTGGATAACCTAATTTTTGGCATAATGTCATGGCATCTAAATAGTTTTCTTTCATGTATCTTGAACTCCCAGTAAAAGATGATGGAAGTAGTATTCTATTGCCAATTGTACGTGCATCAACATTTCCAGATCTAATTGTTGATTGAATTGTTTCGTAATCTTCAGAACGAAGAGTACTTTGGTTATTTCGAATATACGCTATACGTTCAGATTCAACCATACAAAATCCATCAACAACAAACTGTTGAAACAATCTTCCCGATTGCAGTAAAGTTGATGATTCAGTTGTTCGTTTTTGCAATCGATAGGCCATATATTCCCTGATGCTTACTCGTTTACGTGGTTTTGTAGATGTAGAATTCGTTGCCAAAAGTTCTAGATCTGTATGATAACCATCTTCTCCATGAGGAAATAACAAAGGATATTGCAAAGGTAAATATGCGGGATAAAGCTCACTTATGCGTAAGAAAACATTGTTATGTTTTTCAAGTATGATGTCTCTAGGTTGGAGTGATTCATCAAAGTCACCAACTAATAAGGCTGCTACCTCTGAACTTTCTGGGATGTTATTAATTTTTCTCAGCTGGGTTTCAATTTGCTATAAGACGTAATTTTATATCGATTGAATCGTCACATAAAATACGGTCTCTTGCCATTCTAAATACCTTAACGTAAGGATTGTATTTGTCAAGCATTCGCTTTAAACCCGATATGAGATCCATGTTCAGTGGGTGTTGTTGTCATTCGTTCCACTGCATATACAAAACAATGTATGTTAATCAAGATATAGGATTCTAGAATGGGAAGCACTCGGTAGAATATATTACTTTACCTTAGTGCCGAAAGCCGATTTTCTACTTCATGTTGAGTATCGTGTATATAAAGCTGAGCAAACTTAGGTGTTTCTCCAGCTGCAGGTAAGAGGCTTCCAATTCTGTGATAGTTCTGTCCGTGTATTTTAAATATATATGGACCTCGTTTGTTGTTTATTGAAGTGTCTATTTTCCCACCCATTGAAGTGAATGCAAACATCATATTGTATGCGCGTATGTGTTTTCTGAAATGGTTACTTCGTGCACTTCGATTGGTTATTAGATTTTGTATGCATCGAGGAGGTTTAGGCATGTTTGGGAGAATTATTTTCCTTGAGAACAACACAGTGAGAATTTAACACACATAGTAGTTTTTTCTTTGTTAAGACGTTCATCGTAACACATCATTGCGTTGCAACTTGTGCAGATGTATTCTTGATTTCCATTGTCATTATAACCTGTGATTTTAATTTAAAAATAGATATCTGTTAATTTTTATATTAGATTGGCATTTAGTTTTTATAATGGATATAGGTATATATAAAAACCAAATTTACCTGTGAAGTTGGAAGTTGTCAATAAGTGGGCGTTGTTTTGTTGAGACAATGTAATTATTTGTGGACTTCGAATTTTTGACATGACCATTGCAGCATATGGCCGTTTCTTTTTATTTTGACATCGCTGGAAAAAAAATTAAAATTAGTTATTACAAATATATTGTTCATATCTGTATGTTATTCTCCATGAAAAGACATTAGACATGCAAAGAGGACCATATTTTATATTATATTTTATATGTTTAAAATATACATTTGAAATATAATGTCATCAATATTTGGTTTTAGAAGAGATATTTACATGGACTATATTCTTTTGAATCAATGTCATAATTTAATAAAGTATAATTTATTTATTTTACTTGTGTAGACAATGAATTGATCATATTTTTTATTTGGATGTTTTCAAATGCAATGATTGAATTGCACATATACATTGAAACCTTGTCAAATAGTTTACATAACAAATTAATGTTAGGGTATTAAGATGAGCTAGTTGTGAATAAAACCATAAAATTTGAGACATACGTGATTAATATACATTGGGCTATTAAAACAGAAATCCTTGCATATACATGATGGAACATACTTTGCACAACCAAAAAACATAGTTTGCACAACAAAAAAGGTCACCTGAACAATGCATGATACGTACACATGCATCAACTATACACCAAAAAATTGCCCATTTATTCATTTAAAAAGCCCTTAGCTGATCAGGATTTCCAAATTTCTTCAACTTGACGTATAAGCAAGCGAAGAGGCCAAAATGCATGGTTTCCACGGCGCAGTCACTTAATGGGAGAGGGTATGTGCGTTGGCGATTTGGAAGGACTTGAGACTCCATGAATTGATGTTTTTACCTTAGGAGATAAAGAGTATGTTGACGAGTGACTCTCCACATCATCGATGCTTCGTTTGGATGATGAATGACTGTTGTTACCTGGTTCTGATACCATTGAACTTTGTCGATGGGATGGTTGCAAATCCTGCAAGAACACACATACATCAGTTAAAACCCAAGGCAATCGATTGTAATTGGTATGAGGTAGTCGACAAATACCTTTGATGAGATACTATTGAGGATGTCAACTTTCTCGGTGAGTTTGTTGACACGAATTATATTCGAACTTCCTTTATAAAAGCTTCGCTAGAGGACATATATCCGGATCAGCCGCCTAGAAGACAACGATTGATTAGTTTTATGGCAACCATGATATATGTTTTTCTAATGAACAGGTTTTACTTTTTATATTTACCTCCATTCTTTCTTTTCTGAGCTGGTAAGCACTTTTACCAATAAGTTGCATTACTTCTTTGTCAAAAAGAAGCAACGTTGCATCGCATGTCTCATCTTTTGCCCGTATATATACACGATACATGTGCAAGATATAAGTTTTCAAGGGTTATTTCTTTGTAACATTCCTTATTGCAGTGGAAAAAAATGGGTTGAACATACTTTGGTTGTGGCGATGTCGTTGATGTTTTGCAATTATCACAATAAAACTCTTTTACAGCTAAGGAGGCTGAACTCTCATCGGCAACTGCATTCACTTTTTTTTAACACGATTTGCAACCAAGGTAATACCAACCATTATTGGTCATTACCTCAGTAAGTGTGGCTATCGTTATACATGTGAGTGACTGAAATAAATACATAACAGTCAGTAACCAAACCGAAAACTTAATAGTTAACAAAGATCAAGAAGTGTGTGCAATTGAAGAGCTGACCAGAAATCAAATGAATCCCCGATGTCTAGTCGAGGTCCAAGTGTAGAGATGGACTTAGGAACGTCCAAGAATCCTCCTGGAAGACTGCATGGAAGAGGAATATTTAGTTTGCCATAGCATGGAAAACTTATTAGAAAAACTGTAAATGTTTATAAGTCAGCAAGGTATCTAACATACTATTCTTTAAATTGCATGATAGGAGGAAGTGTTTGGTTTGTATACAACTTGCTTGAATATTGAACGTTCCGAAGAGTTTTTTGAGCTGTTTAAAAAAATACAAAAAGATAAATTATCATAAATAATATATTTGCATGATGAGTAAATGCGATAGACGAAGATTGTATACCTCCCCATGGCCTAATCTTGAAAAGTTGGCATATTACGACCAATGGTCCTTTTTCATGATTGCGAACACATTCATCAAGTTCAACTGCGAAGCTCTCCCATAAGGTACATTCTAAGACTTTGTCACTGCATAAGAAACAATCATTTAATATGAGTTAGATAAGGCTGAATATGTTTATTTTGCTAAAAGCAATAACTTTTAATATTGGTTTAGAAATATATCTTACTTTGGATCTCTTAAGTGTAGGGTAAGACGTTTAACTGATCGATTGTTATAATTTGTAGTTTCAAGTTGTCCTACCGAGCTGACCTCACCGATGCAATCTGCATAATAAGTGTTATTAGATATAAATTGAATTAATCTTAATTAAATACATGCAATACACAATAGAAATAAGAGTTTTTACCTATGAGTATATTCTCATCCAAAGAACCAGCAAGGATAACATCAAATGGTACGAAGTCAAAGAACTTATCCAAGTTGGATAAGTCTTCACAATGCCTTACAACAGTAGTAGGACTAAAACCTATCTTAAATTCTGTTGCACAAGCACGATTATCCCCATAGTTACGCAATACGGTAAAATTGACAATGGCACAGCAAGCACCTTCAACTAAGTATTTGCGATGGCGAGGCCAAAAGGTAGACCTAACAGAGCACTGCATTCGGTTTCCCTGGATAAAAGGGTTCCCAATGTAGTTAGATTCAGTCAAGTGAGGTACTAACTTAGTAATAGGATGAAAACATACCCATTCATCGCACATGACCATTTCCAAACTGGCACTTGGTGAGGGAGTTGTAGCTGAACCAAATGTCCATATGCGAACAATACGAACCCTGATCTTATATGATACTTCTTGAGAAGGTCTGATCCGAGACAACGGTGTATACATTAGGTGTTCCTTTGAAAGTCAAACAGAAATGGTTTTTAGAGAGGTTAGGAATTTTTTTAAACTAAGATATTGTAAGAGGGGAAAAGTGGTGAATAACCATTGTAATTTGGAGGCTTTATATAATAGAGAAGATAAAGGGGTTAACTGGAAGAAAAAAATCAAAATTATCTGCTAAGTACACGTGTGTATCAATTAAAATAAAAAATTTAAAAGGTACTAAAACTTTACAAATCAGACTTGAAAAATACTGCAAAAACATATATAGTAGGCATAATAAGCAAAAGTCATAATTAATAAAAAGGACAGGGGCAGAAAGCTATTTAAAATGACAACAATGACAACGTATTGAAAACGGGAGTTAATTATTATAAAGATAAATACAATGTTTAGCAAGAATGAACCGGTGACATGTGGAAAAAGAGGCTGAGTATGAACAGTAAAATATTTAAGGCAGAGGAGTAATTATCAATTCAAGTAAAATCTTATCTCATTGGGAGTCACACTTGCAACAGTGAGATTTGCAACAGGGAAATAATTATTGATCTTAGCAAAATCTTATCCTATTGGGAATCATAATTGCAAAAGTATGAGCAGAGAAATAATCATTAACCCTAGTAAAATATTAAATTATCCTAGTAAAATCTCATGTAATTAGAAATCATGTACGTTAAATCATCAAGTTTATAGTTATATATCAGGGAACTTCTAATTATTTGCTAAATTAACAAATCATAATATAGTTTGGGCTATAGGTTTGGGCATCATAATATAGTTTGGGCTATAAGGTTTGGGCTATACGTTGTGGACTATAAGGTATCTTTAACCCTTATAATCTAAATCATCAAGAACCCATTGCCTACTTAATATAGAGAGCAAATCTAATTATTTTCTACACATATGGGGCATTATAAGTGGCTTAGGAAAACAGTGTAAGCGCAGACCATAAGGAAAAAAGGTATGGGACGGTACCCGGGCCTTATACTCTTAGTCACCTGCTAAGCCTCTCACACATCATTCAGTTTTTGTGTTGTTGTGGACAACATAGCTGATTCTGATCCATCTTCTTGCGATATCCTCTTCAATCTCGCGTGTTTTCTGGCTCCATATCTCGCAAAGCATTAACATGGCATCGCTAATGAATTGTGAGTGGAATAATTAACAAAGATCAATGTAGAATCAATGTAGAATCACAACAATGTGCACATGTGTGTAATGCCTTCCCTTTTCACGATAATATATGCATATAATGAATGAATGGTTCACTGAATGAAGAATTATCAAAGAAATGTCGAATTCTGAATACCTTTTCCTTCTGCTTGTACAGTTCATCCACCTTCTTCATGTATGCATCGATTAGTTTCTGCATACACAGATACGTTTCTTAATTGTCTATTACAATTGTAACCCGCAATATTCACACGTATCCTTCTTTAGCCTGTTTCACCACAACTTTTAATAGATCCTGCATCGTTGGCAAGAAACAGAATTTTTTAATAGGACTTGTAAAAGACCGACATAGATTGTTTCTAAGAACTTGCAAGAGATCAACACAAGCAGTTCAATAGAATTATGAAAAACTTAGGCAAGCTTTTAGTACTTGTCCTTCTAACATAAAGATATACCTCGAGTTTGGATTACTGACTACGAACGGGGATTATAAGGGTTTTCAGTGTTATAACAAAAGATACCTTTCTTCTTTCAGCCGTGAGAGGAGGCAAGGACAACCGAATAACTTCTCCATCATTATTAGGAGTCATTCCAAGATCAGAATTCACGATGGCCTTCTCTATAGACTTTAAGCTGAAATACGGGAAGTATTGAAGAGTACCGCCAACTCAATGAGCTTGAACCTTTTCATTGTTTATCTGAACTGCAGGATGATGAGGGCGTCAAATGATACAATTCAAATATTCAAAGCAATATGGATGAAGGAAAAGATACCCCAGGCACTTACAATGCAGTTAAGACATGGTTGGGTTCCTTTATTGTATTTAGCCCCTGAAGATAGCATCTAGTTCTAATAAGAAGTTCTGCATTCATGACAACGTTGATGCCATTACTAACACTGACAACGAAAGCAGATTTATTGCTGAAGCTCACCAGAAGGATCGTTACGCCCGCCTGAAACAATAGAATTCTCAGTTCTCAAAAAGATTTTTATATAGAAAACTGTTGCAAAGAGAAATATTATGTGAATCGAGGGGAAAGAAAGAACCGAGATATTTCTTCCTGTCTGAAAATGGATTCAGCCAAATAACAGAGGAAAGGGAACTCATCTAATTTGGCTTTGCAATTCCACAATTGAAAGGCAATATTGCTTATATTGATAATGTTCTACTCAACCAAAACCCCATGTCAAATTTCGTTGTTTTCCCTATTCCTGGAAAAAAATTGAGTGCAGTATATCAAGGGATCTTCTTGCTCTTACCACAAGTAGGTATTGAATCGAATTAAGAGAGTGAGAGAAGAACCTCAGCCTTCCCCCACCTCGTCGGAGGTTTCGATCCGATCATTGGAGCAAAAGTGACCACGTCGTAGAAGCATCTCCCGATTATGGCGGGTTCTAAGACTTGGAAAGGGCCAGCGGTCAAGGGAGTCGAGGCGTCGGAAGCCACCGAGTGCGATGACGACAGATCTCAGCTGGTGGTTGCCGCAACCAATTTTGGCCCAGTGGCTCGTGTAGATGAGCTCCTAAAGGCGTTCGTCCGCAGCAGACCGATACCAAAGCTAGTCGATGCAAGACCCCATAGCTGAGATTCCGCTTCTGTCTGGTAACAACTTATAATACGAAGCTCGATATAGCGGCGGTGGATGGAAAACTCGAAAAGAAAAATAGATCCAAGCGAAGAAAAGTCGTTAACTGGAGATGAGTTGAAACGAAAATGGAAACGATGGAGAGAAAACTTACCTCGACGGGAAGCAACAATAGCGAGGGAGGAAGGATTCAACGAAGACCGGGCAAGCGAAATGGAAGGGTACCGGTCGGAGATATAAGATGGAGTGCCAAGAAGAAGATGGGGAGAAAACTTACCTCGATGGGAAGCAGGCAATCGTGAGGGAGGAAGGGATTCAAGCAAAACCCAGACCTAGATCTGGGTGTGAGGGAAGAATGTTCTCGATTCTGTATTTTTTTTCAAATCAACGGCCATAAGGAATTAAAGTTATAAGAAAAAAAATTATTAAATTTCAAGGGTTGAAATAACGACACGCAGACAAAATCTTTATATTGACCAATAGAAAAATAACATTTGGTCAAACGCACTGTTCACGGAGCATTCACCCTTATTAATATTTACATAATATTAACATATATATTAATCATAATAATAAATATGATAAATTTAATATATAATAATAATTAATTTTAATTAATATAAAAATAAAAAATAATAAAATTAATATATTCTATTATTATTATTTGAATTTATTTGTATTTGAATTGTAGTTATATATAATGATATCAATAAAATTAATAATAATAATAATAATAATAATAATAATAAAATAATAATAATAATAATAATAATAATAATTATTATTATTATGATATATATGTTTTGAGATTTATAGTATAATGTGTCATTTTTTGGTATATTAAATGTGTACAACGTGTGTGTAAATTTTTAAATTTTTCAATTTCAACATTAAAAAATATTATCTCTTCGATACATTATAAAAAATATTTTTTATTATTATTAAAAGTAATATCTAATTTTAGCAATATATAAAATTTTTAAAAATAAAACTTTGTATAATAATACCAATAATAAAAAAATAATTTTAGTAAAATATCATAATATTAATAATAATTAATAATACTAATAATATATAATAATAATCATAATATTTATTATTATTATTATTATTATTATTATTATTATTATTATTAATTATACACACCTTGTGTATAAAATTGATATTTGTTTTTTTTTATTTGTGTGTCAAAGAATGTAATGATTAGACATTAGATTTGGAACAAAACTAACCAATCTAACAAGGGATAGAAAAAAATTATATTGGAATGTTTGTCAATTTTATGGAAGTAGTCTCAAATTTTGTAACTAGTCTTCAATTACGCATAGTGGCAAGGATGCCACCATTTCATTCTAATACAATCGATTTTGAAATTTTCATATTTGATAAATTATTTTTTATATATTCGAATAAAATCGTATTACCTTTATTCGATTTGATTTGATTTTATTCAATTTTATACGAGTGAATCTATGAACATCCCTAATTACACCCTTAATTAATTAAAAGTGTACTAAATAATTATAAAATGTTATTTCTCTTGTACATTTATGCATATTTATATCTAATAGAAAATTTGAAAAAAAAATGAAACTTGCTAAAATTTATTTTATTTTATTTGTATTGTGGTTCAGTTGAATTGATATATAAAGGATCAATCCAAAATATTTATAAAGTTTTGTAATTTATTTGGATTATATCATAGTTAATCAACTTGATTGATTTAAAAGATTTAAAAGTCATCAAAACATCCCTGAATTTTCATATTTGTATGTCACTTTGATTATAATATACGAAATAAAGTTCAAATTATGGTTGATATCCAAACCCAGCATGGGAAATAGGAAATAAATAAAAAATAATAAATTTTTTAGTCAATTTTATCTGTAGGAAAATATAATAAATATTATATTAAATTCTTTTAACCACACAAATAAGCATTGATATTTATTAACCATTGACCAAATCTGCCCGCAAGAGCAAACGCGTCAGGACTCTGACCTAAAATACGTTTTACCTTAGCGTCGTCGATTCCACCCCCGGAGAAAACCTACCACAGTCACGGCAGTCGCGGCGGCGGATTCGGCTGTTGCTGCGACTGCCTCGGCTGTTGCGGCTGCTGCATCCTCAGCGTCATCTTCAACATTCTCATAACCCTAGCTGTCATCCTTGGTATCGTCGCGCTCATCATCTGGCTCATCTTCCGCCCCAACGTCATCAAATTCCGAGTCGCCGACGCGAACCTCACGCGATTCGATCTCGATCCCAGCAACAACAGCAACCTCCACTACAACCTCGCAATGAATTTCACGATCCGGAACCCTAACCGACGGATCGGGATCTACTACGACCAGTTCGAAGTCCAAGGCTACTACGGAGACCAGCGGTTCGGATCGGTTAGCGTGCCTGCGTTTTACCAGGGACACAAGAACACGACGGAGGTCGGAGCGGTGCTCGCAGGTCAGAACCTAGTATTGCTCGGGAACGGAGCTCAGCGTGATCTTGATGAGGATCGGAAGTCAGGGATTTACAGGATTGATGTGAAACTAAGACTTAGGGTAAGATTCAAATTTGGGTTGTTGAAGTCATGGAAGTTCAAGCCGAAGATTAGGTGCGATCTCAAGGTCCCTATAAGTTCCTCTAATTCGACCAGCGGGTTTCAATTCCAGGATACTAAGTGCCATGTTGATTTCTAATTTTGAATTTGCTTGTGAATTTCTCTGGCTATTATATCATTAATATTATTGTTTGCATACGTTCATGGTTTGTGAATAAATAAATAAACTTGCTTTATATTTGAATATTTTTTCTCGACCGTTTCAACGATACCTTTACAATTCGACCGTTGAATTCCTTTTCTTTTTCCGAAAACAATAAAAAAATTGCATTTTTTTCCATTAATCGATCTGGTTAGAACCCAAAGGTGAAACCATTCATAAACTAGGGCTTGAATATATTTGATCCCTGAATGAATATAACCATGAGAATAGCATAAGCAGTGAAGGGCATTGCACCCATGACGGATTTCTTGCCACAAATTTCGATCTCATTGATTGAAGCGGTTTTCACTCTCTGTTCAGTTCAGCTTCACGGCCACACCTCAGTTGGAAAAACCTCCTTGCCTCCGATATGTTTGATATGTTGTGATATTACTGGTTGAAATAAATACGTTGTTGAGAATGTTTATAACATTTGATTTGACTATAAATGAAATCCGCAATTAAGCATGGTTGACTTGAAGTAATCCCAGACAAATGATTTATTGAGAACTATCCATACGCGTACAAGATAAAACACGTGAGACAAGCTCATGGTGATCTGTTTATCAGTAAGATCAGTTCTTCGGGAGGCTTAGCTTGAAGCACTCCCATTGATGTTGAGTAAAGATTTTAAGCTGGCAGCTTCCTCGTACACCGACAAGGCCTGGGGGCGAAGAGCCGCGAATCTGGAGAAAGGGCAGAGCATTAGAGATAAAGACATTGATCGGGTCAATTAAGAGGATCCAAAAATGTGGAGGGCCTGAATTAAGTATACACGCATGTATGGACACGACATAAGTAGTTACCCCTTCATTCTTCAGTGCACAACTTCAAATCTGAAATGCTGCTACGACACGAACTACAATATCAATTTAGTAGTTTACCTGACCAATTATAATCGAACATTAGCTCAAGCAGTAGTATATTTAGGCATAGCAGCAACGTGTGTTACTCTTTTCACAAACTATGCAGTTTGTGAACTGATATGATACATGGCAAATTAGCAAAACTTTATGATCTGACGGAAATGTAAAAACTTCAAACCAAGCCTGAGATTCAATACATTGTGATAAGGTAAAGACATCCAACAGCCGAACAGAAGGAGCGTCTTTATAAACCATATGCAAACTTTAGGCAAACGTACAACCTGTGAATACCTGGTTTTGTAAGAAAGTTTCTTAGGGTAAGACCATTAGAAAATGCAAATGGTGTGTTAGAAAGATGTGTACTGTACCATAGTAATTTAGGAAAGTGAGCAACCCTAAATTCGTATCCTTGGATCTGAAGAAGCAAAATGCAAATGGTGGGTTAGAAAGACGTACTGTACAGAGTAATTTAGGACAACTCCGCCGATGACGCCGGCGACATTCACAGACAGAAAGATGCAATGTCTTGAAGCGTCGATTATACTAAGGAAACATTAATCGCCTCCAATTCTCCTTCATACCTGTGATTCTGTGCGTTTCAGAAGGCTTCGAATGTTTAATAGGCCCATTAGGCCTTAACCTGTCTTGAAAAATATGTGAGGCCTTGATAAATATTTGGGTAAAAGTCCTATTTAATTCTTATCTTTGCCTACTTTACCTATTTTCTCTCATGTTTCGCATTTATTCTATTCTCTCTTATATTTCGACTAGCATCCTATTCCCCCTTCATGTTTAAAAATTCTGCTTATATTCCATCCGTTTAAATTCCATTAAATATTTTAATTTTGATCCGGTTTAGGGTCAATTTTGACCCGGTTTAAACCTAATTTTGACCCGGTTAAGTATTAATTTTGACTAAAATTTAGGTCAAATTTTGACCCGGTTTAGACTCAATTTTGACCCGGTTTAAACTCAAATTTGACCATAATTCGGGTCCAATTTTGATTTTTATCCAAATCCAATCCGATTCAATATGAAATTCAACAAAATTAAACCGAAATTTAAATAAAATTTGATTCTTATTGGTTTATCCGATTTTTAACCCAAAATTAGTATGATTTTTACTCGAATTGTGTACAATTTGAACCAATTTTATTTTTATACTATTAAAAACTCCAATCAATATGAAATTCAACAAAATAAACCGAAATTTTAAA
>CM071873.1:29748582-29790708 GCA_036759665.1 Gynandropsis gynandra
AATCAATATGAAATTCAACAAAATTAAACCGAAATTTAAACAAAAATCGATTTTTATCGGTTTGTTCGATTTTTAACCCGAAATTAATATTATTTTTACTCGAATTGTGTACAATTTGACCCGATTTTGATTTTCATACCATTAAAACTCAAATCAATATGAAATTCAAAAAATTAAACCGAAATTTAACCAAAAATCGATTCTATCGGTTTGTTCGATTTTTAACCCGAAATTAGTATTATTTTTACTCGAATTATGTACAATGACCCAATGTTGATTTTCATACCATTAAAAACTCAAATCAATATGAAATTCAACAAAATTAAAACGAAATTTAAACAAAAATCGATTCTTATCGGTCTGTTCGATTTTTAACCCGAAATTAGTATCATTTTTACTCGAATTGTGTATAATTTGATCCAATTTTGATTTACATACCATTAAAAACTCAAATCAATATGAAATTCAAAAAAATTAAACCGAAATTTAAATAAAAAATGATTCTTTATGGTTTGTTCGATTTTTAATCCAAAATTAGCATTATTTTTACTCGAATTGTGTATAATTTGATCCAATTTTACTATTTCGGTGTAATTTCGTTAAGAATCGATTTTTCTTTAATTAAGTTTAGTTCGGTTAAAGTTTCATATTGATTCGAATTTTAATCGGGTAAAATTAAAATTGGATCCAAATTTTGGTTAAAATTGGTTTCAAATTATGATAATAATTAATTATAAACCAAGTCAAAATTGGATCTAAATGCTTGTCAAAATTAAGCCTAAACCGGATCAAAATTGAGTCTAAATTGAGTCAAAATTGAGTCTAAACCATATCTAAATTAATTTCGGGTCGGGGCGGGTCGAAATTGGGTAAAACCCGGGTTGAAATTGAAAGATTTAACAGAATTTTGAACGGATGGGGTTATGTAGAAAGGGATTTCGTTTATTGATTCCAAACATGAATTACATCAGTTATGATATATATATACAAGATAATATAAAACCCTAATGGAGTAAATTACATTTATGTCCTTTGTGCTAATATGCCCCCGCAAGACGGAGCACCTTTGGTGATGCCGATCTTGTCACAAAGTGTAAGAAATTGTTGACGTGCGAGCGGTTTTGTGAGTAAATCCGCGAGTTGATCCTTTGAGTTGACGTGAGAGACTCGAAGGATGCCACCTTGCACTTGTTGACGAACAAAAAAATAATCCAAAGCTAGATGCTTCATGCGAGAGTGGAAGACGGGATTTGCACTCAAGTATGTTGCGCCAATGTTGTCACAATAAATCACGGGAGGTTGGGATGTGGAGATACCTAGTTCCGTGAAGAGGGACATAATCCATCGAAGTTCCGCTGCTGTGTCAGCAATAGCACGATATTCCGCTTCCGTGGATGATCTAGCGGTGAATTTCTGTTTCTTGGAAGACCAAGAGATGGGATGGCTGCCAAGGTAGACAATATATGCCCCCGTAGAAGTATATTCATCACGATCTCCCGCCCAATCTGCATCACTAAAGGCATGTAGGGAGAGAGTGTTACCAGCGGTGAAGAAGATACCACGATCTCGTGTTCCAACCAAATACCGTAAGACCCTTTTGAGCGCTTGAAGATGTTCCGTTGTCGGGGCATGCATGTATTGAGATAATTTGTTGACAACGTAGCTTATGTCGGGTCTTGTAAGTGTGAGATACTGTAGACTTCCAACAATAGTCCGATAATTGGTTGGGTCGTCTAACTTATCACCTGAGGACAAGGTAAGACGTGCGCTAGGGGCCATAGGAGTGGTGACTGATTTTGCTTCGGAGAAGTGAGCTTTGTTGAGGATATCCGTAACATATTTGCGTTGAGTGAGAAGTAATCCAGAGGCTGTGCGTGTTACTTCAATGCCAAGAAAGTAAGATAAATTGCCCAAGTCTTTGATGGAGAAGCGGTTTCCAAGCACTATGATGAAGCGTTGGACTGCTCCCGAGTTGCTTCCTGTGACCACAATGTCATCCACATAGACAAGAACATATATAGTTACCTCGGGATTGTGAAGAATAAACAAAGATGCGTCGGCCAGGGAGTTGACAAAGCCTTGGCCGAGGAGAAAATCCCGAAGTTCCGAATACCAAGCCCGAGGAGCTTGTTTGAGACCATAAATTGCCTTGTTGAGTTTGCATATGTGGTGAGGATGATCATGATCAACAAAACCTGGAGGTTGTGTCATGTATACCTCTTCCGTGAGTTGCCCTTGAAGAAATGCATTGTTGACATCTAGTTGACGAAGATTCCAGCCATTTGCAATTGCAACACTCAAAATCAGTCGAATGGTAGCAGGTTTAACTACGGGATTGAATGTTTCAAAGTAGTCCACGCCCGGGCGTTGTGTAAAACCTTTCGCCACAAGTCTGGCCTTGTAGCGATCCACCGAACCATCAGGTAATCGTTTGATACGATAAATCCACTTGCATCCAACCACATTTGATGCATGTTGAGCCGGTACAAGATCCCATGTTCCGTTACGAACAAGTGCATCAAATTCCTCACTCATGGCCTTCCTCCAACTCGGATCTTTAAGGGCTTGACAGACGGTTGTAGGTTCGGTGTCAGAGAGAAGTGCCCGATCGGGTGAAGAGGACGGGCCCGATCGGGTTACCATTGTAGAATGATCCCCGTAACTTTGCACGACTCGGGTATTAGTGTCACCTGCTCGGGCATAATGTGCCCGATCGTGTGAAGATGGAGAGCCCGATCGGGTAGTTGTTGCTGAATGAGCCCCGAAACTCTGCACGACTCGGGTGGAATGGACACCCGCTCGGGCATGATGTGCCCGATTGGGTGAAGATGAAGAGCCCAATCGGGTATTTGTTGTTGAAGCATCCCCGAAACTTTGCACGACTCGGGTGGAAGGGTCACCCGCTCGGGTGTGATGCACGATCGGGCGATTTACCTGTCGCCCGGTCGGGCTTGAAGCCTGCAACCGTTTTGTTTTAGATCTCGTTTGCATTGGATGAGTGTTACCTCGAGCTATTGGAGCGGCGACTTCAGGAGGCAATTGTTCGGACATTATGGTGTCATCCCGTGGAGTCGTATGAGTCTGCACTTCCGGTGAAGGATCCATTACAGGGGTGACAGAAGGTGATGGTGATACGTGTGGCATAGGGTAAGAGGGTGCAACACTTACGGGTGATGCCCATGAAGATTCGGGTGGATTGGGGTTGGAGACGTTGGTTAGGAAATAGTGAGAGTAGTTGGAGTACGGAAAGATGGTTTCATGAAACTCTACATGACGGGATGCATATATACGTGAACGTGTGGGATCAAGACACAAGTAGGCACTCTGAGTGGCGGAGTAACCTAAGAAGACACAAGGCTTTGAACGAGGCGAAAGTTTGTGTGTGGAGTACGGACGAAGCCATGGATAACATAGGCAACCGAAAGTTCGAAGCTTAAAATAGTTCGGTTCGGTGCCTAGAAGTCTAGTGAATGGGCTGTCGTACAATAGAACGGGGGTGGGTAGGCGGTTAATGAGATAAACCGCGGTTGAGAAGGCATAGGACCAGAACGAAGGAGGTAGTGACGCATGAGACAAAAGAGAAAGGCCGGTTTCGGTGGTGATAGCTAGGGTTAGGGTTCGGATCAGCGCTCTGATACCATGTAGAAAGGGATTTCGTTTATTGATTCCAAACATGAATTACATCAGTTATGATATATATATATACAAGATAATATAAAACCCTAATGGAGTAAATTACATTTATGTCCTTTGTGCTAATAGGTTATAGGTAGAATTTTTAAACATGAGGGAGAATAGGATATTGAACGAAACATGAGGGGAGAATAGGATGAATGTGAAACATGAGGGGAAGAATAGGGAAAGTAGATAAACATGAGGCCGAAATAGGAGTTTGTTCTTAAATATTTTAGTAATTTAGGTGGAGATTTTAATAATTTATCACAAATAAAAATTTGTATGAACTAAATGGACGAAAATCACATTAGAAAGATCAGAATATACAAACCACACTGGTCCGATTTAAACTTCCCATTAGTACACTACCCATTTTGAAAAAGTTATATATCACTCGTATGTAAAATCTAGTGCATAAACTTTATAAAACTATTATTACAATAATAAAAAATTTCAGAAGGATTTCGACAAATCACTTTCTCACATGTCTCAATACTTTTGATAGTTTAAGATTTTTATTTACAAAGTTCTCACAAACACTCTTTACAAAAAATTTTACAAGCTCAAATTTTTATGTTATTTTTCCTATATGATTATACACATTAATTTCTTTCAGGGAAGTGTCTATTCATTCACCATCAGCTCTCATTTTATATCAATGTATTACAAAAAAAAAAACGTTGATTTCAACGGATAGACCAATGGATACGTTCATTAAAAATATTTACAATGGATTGAATTGGATTTCAACGATGTAGAGATCATTGAAATCTATTGATAATATCAACAATGTATCAACATAAACTTATCGTTGGAGAAAATGATAAATATTACCATCCATTGAAAGTCTCAACGCATTGTCACGCACACTATCTGATGCAAAAATATCAACGTCTAGATGCCATAGAAAAAAAGATCAATTGTTGTATGTTGGTAATACCAACGAGAGACTATTGGCTACGCATGAGATCTTGAGTTTCATACGACGCGTCGAGACTCATACAACACAAATCGAGGAAAAAAAGGCATAGATCACATCGAAAAAAAAGATATCATGATGCTCAAACTAAAGCTTACCACGTGAAATAAATCATTGCACCTACGGTCCAATCAATTGGGAGAGAATTATTTCGAATTGGTAATAGAAGTTTTGCATCCGTCGGCGTCGCATTTCGAATCGAGATCATATTATTCTTCATCACTTATCAATATTTCGAGATTAGAAGAATTTTTCAACGAATTGTCAATTCAATTAATGTTTTGTACTAAAACAAATTACAATATGTTTTGGAAACAACAATACCAACAACAATCTATGTTGAAATTGAAATGAATCGTCCAATTCCATCCCCGTTACATTTTGTGTTGGTCATTTTCAAATGATTCCCATGCATCTATTTTCATCGATTTGTCGTTGGTAGTTATAAAACTAGTTTGCATTAGTATTGTTTCTCACTTGGTAAATCCAATGCGAGTAAGACTTGCGTCACAAAGGGTAATGTAAATTCTCGTTAAATGTGCGAATAATGTTTTTCAACCCCATCATCCTTAAATCATTTACTCCTTGACGCTGAACTTGCATCGATATTTAGCATGCTACATAGCATAGAAATTGCATTTCTATAGTTGATGCCAAACCAATGCTTTGCGTGTATCGATGATGCTTAAGTCAACGTTTTGTTTCCATTAGAATAGCATTGAAAATATGTTTTTCCGCATACGCGATCAATTCTAACAAAAATTTGTGTTGGTATTTTCGTACTTTATTTGTAGTAAAATACAAGTATATATGTATCTGATTTCAACGAGAAAATGATATTTTTAATGGATATTTTTGTTGAAAATGCCGATTTTTTTTTCACTATTAGAAATTTAGAAATTCCATACAGAATTTCTGGACGAACTAATTCGTCCACAAAAGGCCGAATAGATTAGGGATGGAATACCGATGACAAGATAATTTCTTCCGTTTGCGGACGGACGAGCAGTCCATAAGTCATCCGTATTTATGGACGAATTTGAGATGGAAAAGCATGTTGTCGTGGATTATGGACGAGAAATAAGATCGTCCAAAAATTGGGGACGACAACAATGTCCGTATGCAAATTTGAGGCCGTAAAATTACGGACGGGTACGAGAAACCGTTTGGATTTAGGGATTTTTTGGGATGAATCATCGGTAAATATTAGTTCTAGTCCTTAATCTATCCTTAATCGATCCTGAAATTATCTATTTAAACCCCTCCAGTCTTCATCCATTTCTCTCACACAATTATCATATATTTCACTACATACCTTCTTATTATTTCTGATTATAATGGCATCATCGTCGATATCGAATATTTTCGTTTCTAGACAATGGATGTATATAAGAATTGATCTAGAAACTCAAGGTGTATCGAAAACGTTTATAGAAGGTTTTACACAATTTATGACGATGGTGACAAATCAACAAGTTTATTAAGAAACTGGTAAGTTGGTTTGTCCATGGGTCAAATGCAAAAATGAAAAATTTGTTAATGAGAGAACCTTTCGGAATCATCTTTATTTAAGAGATTTTACTCCGAATTATTTCATGTGCTTATCTCATGGAGAGAATTTTGCACCATGATCTAGTAATGTTATGGAAGATTTTATTAGTTGGGGTATTGTACATCATGAAGTGTTCGAGACTTCTCAAGATGTAGAAATGAACCCTTATGTGGAAATTGTGCAAAATGTATTCGGTGAAAGAAACGAGGAAAATATTGAACAAGATCCGAATGAAGAAGCGAAAAGTTTTTTGGAAATGTTAGAAAGTGTCAAGCATTCACTTTACGATAATTGTAGAATGAGTCTTCACAGTTGTCTCTATCACACATTTGATGAATTTGAATACTAAAAATATTATTCTGAGAATTGCATAAATTTTATATCACTATTAGTAAGATAACAATGCAGTAGTGTCATATTATGAGACAAAGAAGATGATGAGATCATTGAGTTTATTGCCATATCAAAAGATTGATGTTTGTCAAGACAATTGCATGATTTTTGGAAAAAGACCAGATTTGAGCAACTACTGATTTTGTGGAAACGAACAATTTTATTTGATAAGGAATGGAAGACAACAAGCAATATTAGATGGCATGCTGAGCATTCAACTCATGAATGTGATATATGTCATCCCTCAGATGGTGAGGCGTGAAACACTTTAACAAGGTATATCTTGATTTTGCAACCGAGAGTCAAAATGTTTATTTAGGCCTTTGCACTGATAGTTTTAATCTATTTGGGATGATTCATATTAACCTTGTTATCGGATGTTGAAAATAATAAAATAATTATTTCTATTCCTTATTGATTTATGATATCTATTTATTCGATGTTGAGAATTTGTAATATTATTCAATATAAATATACTATTTCTTGAACTAAGATCTATATAATCACGAATCAGTTTACTAAAATTCATATATTAAACAACTTATCAATTAATTTTGTTAAATTTGATACATGATACAAAATACAAGTTTTACAATCAATATTTAGGGACATATCACATAGGGATAAGGGTTGTCCGGGTTACAGACGGATAAGGCTCGGGAAGCGTGGGTGCAAATTGATTATGGATGGTGTTATTTTTACGGACAAACATGTCCGAGCCATCCACAAATACGGACAGGCATGTTAGTGTCGTTCACAATTACAGATGGACTTTTCTCGCCGTCCCTATTTGTGGACAGATTTTTCTCGTCCGTCCGCAAATTTCTATAAATTTTTTCTTCTCATTACTTCCCCATTATCCACCGTTCCGAGCTTTCCAATTTCTCTCGTCACCCGTCGATAAGCCGTCATACTAGTCGTACGTCGACCCAGCTCTCATCGTTCCACCATGACCCGCCGCGACCCAGCTCTTGCCATTCTACCATGACCCCTTGCAACCAAACCCTCCCCTAAAGCTGATGTCGTCCATCCTCCCAGCCGTTCTTTCGTCTCTACCATCGATCAGACATCTGTTCATCTCCACCGTCCGTCTGCCCATCTCTATCGTCGACCAGCTGACACGTTCTACATAATTTATGCATAATTTTTAGATTTGGAATATGGTTAGTTAGATTTGAAATAGTTAGTTAGATTTGGAATAATTCTAGTTAGATTTGGAAAAGATTTGATAAATTTGGAAAATTAATATGTGTAGATCAAGGGTTTGTTGAAATGCCTTAAAGAGATTTGATATTTTTTAGGTTATTGGAAAATTAGATAGAAAACTCTTAACTGAATTAACATTAGTTGGAAATTTGATTATTTAGAAGTGATAAATTATATTGTTAAAATTAGATTTGAATATTTGTTAACATATGTCTTTTAAAAAGACTTAAATTAACAACAACTAAAATATTATAATTTAAAATTTTAGTATGTCTCGTCGCGTTGGAAGAGCCGGTAACACGACAACCCATTCCATTTCAGAGGAAAGTGCTAATGGTCCATCTCCTCCGCAAAAAACGCGACAATTTGATTCTGAAATTTCAGATTTTATGTATCTGAATTTATTCCAGAACATTGGATCGGTACAATATATGTCGTTTCCTTATTATCAAAAGCACTATCGGTCGAGTCAATGATGCATCACAAACCAACGGTGGAAGAAATTTTATCAATGGATAAGGAAAGGCGTAATTCCTCGTTTAGACCCAAGTCGTGAAGACGTCGTACAATGGTATATATCACTAAATTTAAATGTACATTTGTAAATAATTAATTAAATGTTAATTTATCTTAACTTTGATTTATAGGTTTTGGTGATCAACTTTCTCGTTATATAACAAAGACGATGAAAGCTGATTATGATCGTTCATGTTATAATTGGACGCGGACCGACCCCAATATTAAGGAACAGTGGTGGAAATCTTTTGTGGTATGTTTTTAATAATATTTATTTTTATTAAATCCAAATAATATTTTAAATAAACTAATCATTAATGGTTTCATCAAAACATTTATTAGAATTCCGAGTTGAAAGCTCTCGTAAACGATAGCAAAAAAGATTGAGAGAAGAAAAGGAAACTCGTTTGGATGGCACACAATGTCTGGGAGCAAATGTGCGCTTATTAGGATGATCCCAGATTTAAGCAAAGAAGCGAGTAAGCAAGTCAATCTCGCCGTTCTGATAGAGAATGATACATGATGAGCCACGTACAACAGGATCTCATTCTTTTATGGAAGTTTATAAAGATTTGGTAAGATTGTAATATTGTTTAAAAATTTATAAAATTTACATTTGGTTAATTTTAAAAAAATATATATTTGAAATTTATTTTTGGCGAAAGAGAATGGATCTGAACCATCGTACATCGAATTACTGGAACATAAACATATTAAGAAGTCTGATGGTTCGTGGGTAGAAATTAGAGAAAAACATGTTCGTGACGATGTTCAGAACATGACATCTAAATGAGTGTCCCAGATTCCACCAAGAGAAGATGGAACACAACATTCTCTTAGTGAGGAAGAATACAACGAGTTGTATCTCGAGGTAAATTTATTACATTTTAATATAATTTTATTACTTATAATTCTAAGTAAATTTAGATATTTGTTTTACAACAACTTACACCATATAAAGGTCGTATTTTTTTTCTTGGAGGAGTGACATCACAACATTAAAGTTCCTCCAAAGGTAAATCAAAAGCAACAGACCATAAGATGTGAAATATTGTAACGCAGTTGTTCCAGTCGCAATAAGAATCATAACAATGCCATCAACGATGAGAACGAAAACATCAACGGTTGATGCGTATGATGAAGACAAAATGTCTGTCATTGATTGGGATGCACGTGAAAGCAATGATACCGATGACGAAAATTCAGAAAAACACTACCAAAATATTTGTAATATATATATATATATATATATATTTCAAAATGAAACAAAAATTCAGAAAAAATACTACCAAAATTTGGTTTTTTTTTGTTTTAAAAAAATTGCGACTGTCGCGACCCATCTTTAAAAGCTGCAAACGACACCAATCCATCCGTCGATTTGCGGATGGTACTATGTTCTGGAATTGCATATGGGTTACAGACGAATAGTATTGACTTGGCGACGCTCGTTTGTAGACTACTATTTTTCGTCCCTAAACTCACGATCTTCTAGTAGTGTTTGTAGTGATGGAGCTCTTGATTTTCCTCAATTTTTTTGTAACATTGATTTTCTTCAATTTGTTGTATCCTTTGTTGTTTTTATGTTTATTTATTTCATATTTCCATCTTTAGTGATTTTCACTACAAGAAAATTAAGATTTAGGGATTGAAGAATTCGTCCCTAATTCGTCCACAAATAAGGACAGAAATTTCAGTCCACAAACCGTCATTAATTGCTGACCACGACACCGTCCGCAAATCGACGGGAAAAGTCGGGGAAATGTTGTTCTGATAAAAATTACGGATGGATGGACTGTCCGCATTTGCAGACGCCCACGTCTGTCCCATTCGTAATTTTAAAAATAAAAAATGAAAATTGAAATTTAATTTAATTACATAAAATTTTAAATATTTGTACATAAGGAAATTAATTAGAAACCATATGTGAGTAATATTTGTATTATAAATCCATTGCAGGTATTTCGGAATCGACGTTTTCGGAACTCAGGACGACCGTCGGAACCCGGGACGACCAGTGAAACTCGGGAAGGCCATCGAAACTCGGGACGACCGCTGAAACTCGGGACGGTTGTCGGAACTCAGGATGGCCATCAAAACTCAAGACAGCCGCCAGAATTCGAGATGGTCACTGGAACTTGGAAGAGAAAGACGTGGACGAGAGAGAAAAATTGGATGGAATGAACAATGGGTTGGGATGGAATTTATAGCTCTTTTTCTGGATGTCGAGGAAAACCATCCGCAATTACAAATGGAAAGAAAACGGGACGTCCGCAATTGCAGACGGGAAGAATACGATCGTTCGTAACCACAGACGAAAAGAAAACGGCAGTCCGCAATTGCGGACGAAAATATACGATTGCGGATGACCCATGTTCGTCCTGAATCTGAATCTATGATATGCATGATCTATGATATGCATGATTTATGAATCTATGATATGCATGATCCGTTATATGCATGATCTGTGTGATATGCATTTGTGAATATGTGATATTCAAGATCTATGATATGCATGATTTGTGAATCTATGATATGCATGATCTATGATATGCATGATTTATGAATCTATGATATGCATGATCCGTTATATGCATGATCTGTGAATATGTGATATGCATGATCCGTGATATGCATGATTTGTGAACCTGTGATATGCATGATCTGTGAATATGTGATATGCATGATCCATGATATGCATGATTTTTGAACCTCTGATATGCATGATCCGTGATATGCATGATCCGTGTTATGCATGATTTGTGAATCTGTGATATGCATGATTCATGATATGCATGATTTTTGAATCTGTGATATGCATGATTTGTGAATCTATGATATGTGAGAATCGGGAAAGTAAGAAACGTGGAAAATCACATAAAATTGATATGATTGATTTTCGATGATGTTTTTCCACGGACGGAAAGTTGAAATTTTGAGATACAATGAAACTTTTGAGATACAATGCTAGCGGGACCGCCGTAGGCTAACGACTGTTAAATCCCTAAGACAGTATCTTTCGATTCTCGTTGAATCGGAATATAATGCAATATCTATTGATTCTCGATGAATCAGAATACAATGCAATATCTATCGATTCTTGGTGAATCGGGATATGTGAATACTCGTGATCGAATAACTGTTACCTAATTCAGTTCTGACTAAGGACAAGAGGTTATATAATTATGCGCTCTTAAGAGTTGGCTCTCTCTTACCTGGGAACTACTTAGCTAATACTTAAGGTTATCACTTGCATCGTAAATAATGGGATCTAAAGTATGTCTCTGGATGTTAGTTCTTTTCCCGATTATGTTTATGTTTTATAAAATATGTTTGATTGCGTTGAAATTACCTCGTGTGATTAAGTCAAGTTAAATGCCAACCAATGAATAAGCACTCGTCAAGACTTAGATCGATGTCTGTAGAATTTCCAAAGTGAATTGCCACATAATTAAGATAATGATTGGGTATGCAATTTTCTTATATAGTAAGATGTTAGTTAATCGAGATAAGGATTTGTCCCTCCTATATAACAGGAGTGATGTCACGAGTTCACAGATTGAACTAGATGAGTATGATAGAAGAGTATTCTTCAAAAATCTTACTCTTGCATATCTCATCCATAAATATATAGACGTTTTGAGTGTTTCACCTTTCCGTCAAGCGTTCTTCAGTAAAATAGATAAGGAAATTGAGCCAAAGACATACAAAGAAGTGTAAGGGAAGGAAGAATGGGAAGAAGCTATGAATGCTGATGAGCCGTCCCGAAGCCATCCCTAAGAGGATATATGGACGTCCTGGGTTAGGGAACGCAAAATCCATTTGCAATCTTCAAATTTCTAGTTTTGTACGGACTAAGACAAATATTTTTCGACGAGCCGTCCCGATCTATCCCTAAATAGATATGTGGCCGTCCCGGTTTAGGGACGAACGCTGAACGGCGTCCCCTATTTCAAGACGTCTCCTTATCCGTCCAAAAAATTACGGACAGACAGTGCAGCCGTCTGCAAATTTGGGACGCCCTTCAGCTGTCGTCCCTAATCTGGAACGCCCTCTAGATCCGTTACGAATCCGTCCGTAAATACGAACGACTCAGAGACTGTTCATCCGTCTGCAAATTTTCGGACGGATTAGGGACAAATGTCTTTTCCGGTCTCTATTCCGTTTGTAATCCATTCCCAAATTTACGGACGAACTAGTCAGTCCGCAAATTCCATTTGCAATCTTAAGATTTCTAATAGTGTTTGTTGTTTAGTAAAGTTTTGCAAATCCTACAAACTAAACATACAAAATGTTGGTCAAATATCTTATGAATTCTCGGTCAAAAATATTCTTAACAACCTCCTTATTTTTATCTTATACTAATGCAAACCAAAGATGGATAACATATGATTGACATGCATAAACAAGAATTATCTAAATCAATAATCCACTTTTGAAAAGAACAACTAAATTAGTCAGAACATGGTTATCTTTCTATAGTTAAATGAAACCACTAACAAACCAGTGCATTTAGAATGCACCAAATTCAATTTTCACTTTTCAATATTTCCTTGTCTCAGCTTTTGTTAACCATGTATTTGTGTTTTATTCTCCTATTTTTGTGATCATGAAATAAAAAAATCTTTAGACTAAAAAAGTTATAGACAAAAATAAAGAAGGGAGTTAAAGTTGGAAAAAACGATACTAGTTGAAATCCTTAATTGTAATTTGACTTGTTTTCAAGTTTTCGAAGAGAAATTTTCATGTTGTCATTGGCATTGAATTTGGTTGTTGTAAGAGAACCTTTCTTGTCATCATACCTTTGTTCAGACATGATCCATGATAGAGTACGTTCCTTCAGCTAATATTTCTTACAACTTTACCGAACTACTTGCATATAAGTACTTGAATTAAACATTTAAAATAAAGTATGATCCGGGTTCCATAAAAAAAAACTTGTATCAGAATATGTTGAAAAAAAACTTTTCCAAGATTTATCATAACTTTTTATTTAACACAAAACAACATTTTTTAGAGTGTCGATGTTCTTATTCGATGTCCAACATATGTATCTATTTTAGACTTAGCGTTGTAACACGCAACAATACTAAAATGGTTGGAAGAAGATGTTGAATTTCTGGAAATTATGCATCAAACATTGCTCATTTTGTGGTTACAAGGATGAAAAGTTGCAACGCATAAAGAATCATGATTTTCATGTTTTCGTGCAATGATTGTTTCTAACTGTTATTGCAAAACCCATATTCTAATCAGCCGTTGTATGGTTTTAGCTCATTATATAGAGATACTTTCCTCTTTTCTATAGAATATTAAAGGTCAATGATATGACCGTTTTAAAAGATAATATTCTTCACATTTGATGTGCCTTTGAAAAGGTCTTTCCTCTTTTCTTTTTTGATGTTATGGAGACTTTGACAATACATAATCCCTACGAAGTTGAGTTTGGTGTTTCTGTATATTTTCTTTAGATGTAACCATTAGGAAAATTCTTTCTTCCATCCTGAAAGGAAAAAGAAAAAAACAATCAGACTTGAGGGATCATTGTGAAGCAGTATATAAATTATGATAATCCACACTACACAAAAAAATTATTTTAACCATCACATTACGGTAAAATCCAAGCACACATCGCAAAACAAGTTTGAAAACAATGAATTTTTATCGATATTTCTAATATGTTCAACAAAACTGGACGATTGAGCATGAAAGTTATGTAAAGATTGACTAACATTCAAGAGCTTCATTATACACATACTTACATTTTATTAAATTGTAAAGAGATACGTCAATATCAAAGGTAAAGTAAATAATATTTATGCACATATGTTAATTATAGTACAAAACAAATTATATATGTGTACTATGAAATAATAATTTATATATGACGGATGCAGACCTAATTACGATGAACACATGTACCATGATTGGAAAGTATGTATGTATTGATTTATATATTGACTTCTTAATTATGCACTTCTTATGATGATCACTAGCAATGTATTAGGTTTACAATTTTAGTACAAGCTATACTTTCTCATCTATGTGGTTGAACACCACAAAAAATAGGCCCATTTCAATGGACGGATCAACGGATCTGTCTGTTGATAACTTTTGCAACGGATTGCAACGGAAAATGGAGAATTATCAACGATCAAAAGTCTGTTACAATTCATCGGTATTTCTAACAGGCTTTAAACGGATAGTATGCGTTGTAAATTTGCTGATGCATCCGTTGGAGGGCCGTTGAAAACAAACAAATTATTTCAACAAATGATCATTGATAAGTTCAACAAGAATCCTTTCAAAGTTCCAACGGGTGCCCGTTGGAAGTGTTAGAATTTCGATGCAACGGAATAATCAAATATTAGATTTCAATGGGTATCTGTTTGAATTTTAACTATTATTGCGACAAAATCGAATTGCTTACCACCAAATCATGAACAAAAAATAAACCTTTAAACAATATCGTCTTCTTCCAATAGAGATATATACAATTCGAGAGATTTGATGTATAGAAGAAAAGTTTCCATAACCGAGGAAATTACGCAAGAATTCTTAGAGAGATGGGAGCAGTTATGAGTTTTTGTTCGACCTAACCTTTGTGCAAAAAATGTAGGACAATTTTATGTCCCTGCAAAAGATGAAAAAACATGAATTTTTGAATTCAAGAATTTGTTTGCAAGGTGAGTTTCGTAGAGAATTACAAAATTTGGTTCTTTCACGGTGAAAATTATGGCATTAGAGATAGTGTGCTAGAAGCACAAGCAATGAAAATAAATGAAAAGTTTCAGTGTGAAAAAATGTTAACCAATCCATATGTGGAAATGGTGTCTCATGCTTTTCATGGAGTTGTTGAGCAAACGATGAAGAGATGCCGAAAAATGAGGCACACCGATTTTTGAATCTATTGGATGCGGAAAAACAACCATATATGAAGGTTTTTGTGAAGGTCAGTCTCATTTATCAATGTCATCAAGATTGATGAGTATAAAAACATGCTCCAATGTAGCAGAAAATTGCATATATTTATTTTTACGAAGCAATTTGTGAATATTTACCGGTAAATACTCAAGCTCCAGAGACATATTATGAAACAGAAAATTTTAAAGTTTTGGGAATTCCACATGAGAACATAGGTGTTGGTAGAAATATACTTGCATGATGTTTTAGGGAGGAGATAAAGACCTTTCGGAATGTAACTTTTACGGTGCAAGTAGATTTCGTCCAAAAAAACATCGTCATGAAAATACGTAATGTCAAAAGATGATCTATATACTTGTAGGAAATATGTTGAGAAGGTTATATGAATAAGAAAAAATGTTGCAATGAGATGGCATGCAGAACACTCGACGGGTGGAGGGATAATGCAACATCCATCAGATTGTAAGGTTTGGAACGATTTCAATGAAATATTTCCTCATTTTTCATTTGAAATGAGAACTCTTTATATTTGTGTGTGCACCGATGGTTTTAGTCCATATGGACAATCCAAATGTCAATTTTTTCTATGACATATGATTTTGTCTCCGTATAATTTGGTTCTCAATACGTGTCTGAAAAGAGAAGTCATGCACGCTAATAGGAATGAAAATACTATACAAAAGACTAAACACGATGGTAGATTTACTAGAATTGGTGTAATGTGGTGGAGATCGTAGATATCAGAAACTATTAGGCCAAGGTGAATGGCAAAACTGGTATAAACGTAGTATTTTTTTGGGAACTACCATTTTGGAAATTACTTGTATTGCATCATAATTTGGATGTTATGCAGATTGAAAACAAATTTTTTTGACAAAATCATCAACATTATTTTGGTTGTGACGAGAAAAACGAAGGATAACATACTGTCAAAGAAAGATTTGAAGATAATATGTTGAAGACTTCAGTTGGAGTTACGTGATCGAAAGGCTTTTATCCTAATATTCAGATTATATGGACCAACGAAAATAACATTATTGAGGTGGTTAAAAGAAGACATTAAATTTCCAGATGGATATGCATCGAACATTGCTCGGTGTGTGGATATTGTGGGTTCAAGGCTCGTTGGGTTGAAAAGTCACGATTGTCACATTCTGATGTAGAGACTCATTCGAATCGTGTTTGCTGAGCTATTACCATGGAACGTTCACGACATGTTATATGGAATTGGCATATTATTCAGAGATATATGTTCAAGAAATTTAAAAATAGATGACTTGGAGTTATTGAAAAACAATATCTTCGAAGTATTATGCTCTTTGGAAAGAGCTTTTTCGTTTTTCTTCCACTAAAAAAAACACGCCCATTGCAACGGACGAGGCAACGGATTCGTCCGTTGATGACCATTACACCAACGGATTGCAAGGATACACAAGAAATTCCAACCGGCTAGAATTCATTGCAATCCGTCTCAAAATTCAATGGACGATTCACGGACAGTTAACGCTACTACCGTCCATTGCAATCCATCACAAATTTTAACGGGCATTCAACGGATAACTTCTGTTTCCAAAGTCCTTTGGAATCCCGTTAGAATTCATAAGAAAAGGCCAACGGTCATCCGTTGCACTTTTTAATAGATGTCTGTTGGCAACTGTAACGGATGCTATTGCAATTGTTAATTTCGAAGATTATCGGTAGAATAAATTCACGTGAACTTGCAATGGGCATCCGTTGAGGTTTCCAATGGATGTCCGTTTGAAATTCAACTATTTAAATGACAAAAATCAAGGTTTTAGCATCAAACCATCAACAGCATATATATTTTAACCAAAATATTGTCTTCTTCAAATCGAGATATATATAGATCGCGAGAATGGATGTATAGAAGAAAAGTTCCTATAACCGAAGAGATTACGCAAGAATTCTTACACGGATTGGAACAATTCATGAGTTTTGCATCGATGCAACCTTTGTGTCAAGAACGTGGGACAATGTTATGTCAATGCAAAAGATGCAAAAACATGAAGTATCGAAGTCAAGAAATTGTTTGCAAACATCTTTATAAGGTGGGTTTCATTGAGAATTACGAAATTTGGTTTTTCCACGGTAAAAATTGTGGCGTTAGAGATATTGTACAAGAAGCACAAGTAGAAAAAAATGAAGAAGTTATTTATGAAGTATCAATGACCAATCCATATGTGCAAATGGTGTCAGATGTTTTTCCTGGAGTTATTCATGAACAAACGCATGAAGAGATGCCGAACATCGATGCACGCCAATTCTTCAACCTATTGGATTCGACGAAACAACCTATATATGAAGGTTATCGTAAAGGTCAGTCCCGCTTATCTTTATCTTCAAGATTGATGAATATAAAATTAGATTGCAATGTTGCTGAAAGTTTCATGGATTCATTTTGTAAAACCATGCGTGAATATTTACCGAAAAATAATCAAGCTCTTGAGACATACTACGAAACAAAGAATGTGTTAAAAGATTTAAGAATGCCACATGAGAATATTGATGTTTGTAAAAATAGTTCATGTTATTTAAGGGAAATGATAAAGACTTGTTGGAATGCAAGTTTTGCGGGGCAAGAAGATTTCGGAAAAAAAACATCTTCATGTAAATATGTACCAAACAAGAAAAATGTTCTATATGCCAGTAGCAAACAGGTTAAGAAGGTTGTTTGAAACGAAAAAACCGCTGGGGCAATAAGATGGTACGCAGAACCCTCGACGAGCGAATGTATAATGCAACATCCATCGAATGGTAAGGCTTGGAAAGATTTTAATGAAATATTTCCCGAGTTCGCGTATGAAACGAGAAATGTTTATATTTGCGTGTGCACCAATAGTTTGTCTCCGTATAATTTGCCTCTCGATATGTGTTTGAAAAGAGTGGTAATGTTTCTGACGTTGCTGATTCCAGGACCAGAAAATCCGAAGAAAAGTTTTGATGTCTTTTTGCAGCCCTTAATTCATGAATTAATACATTTGTGGAACGAAGGACGTGAGCACAAAGCAAAATTTTACTTTGAAAGCAGTCTTGTTGTGGACAATTATCGGGTTTCCTACCTATAGAATGTTATCTGGATGGAGCATGCACGAAAGATTAGCATATCCATATTGTATGGAGGACACAGATTCATTTTGACTAATACATGGTAAGAAACCATGTTGGTTTGATTGTCATAGAATATTTCTTCCTCATGGACATGCTTTTTGGAATGATAAAAAAAAATTTCGAAAGAACGTTGTATAAAAAGAAGAGGCACCGTGCATGCAAACCGAAACACAAATCTTTTACGAAATATTGAACACAATGGGTGATGTACAAGAATCGGTAGAATGCGGTGGAGATCGTGGGCATCGTAAACCTAAAGGCCAAGGTGAATGTAAATATATGGTATAAACGTAGTATCTTTTGGGAACTACCATATTGGAAATTATTGATATTACGTAATAATTTAGATGTTATGCATATCGAAAAGAACTTTTTCGATAACATCATCAATAATGTTTTGAATGTGGCTGGTAAACTAAGGATAATATACAATCAAGAAAATATTTGAAGACAATATGCCGATGACCTGAGTTGGAATTAAGAGATGGAAGGTCACCTGTCCCAGTATTCAGATTGTCTGGTCCAACGAAAACAACATTATTAAAGTGGTTAAAACAAGACGCTAAGTTTCCAGATGGATATACATCGAACATTGCTCGGTGTGTGAATATTGTTAGTTTGAGGCTGATTGGGTTGAAAAATCACGATTGTCATGTTTTTATACAGCGACTCATTCCAATTGCATTTGTTGAGCTCTTACCACAGAATGTTCACGATGTGCTATGCGGATGGTCACACAAACTATCTGTATCAATATAATCCACAACTTTGCACAATTCTTTAGATGTTTACACCGATGGAACGTACATGACGTAAATCCGAGGAATATTGGTTAACACCAGAGGAGTATAATCACGTCCACACAAAGATATTACAAAATTGTGAAGAGTTATTACGGTTTGAATGGTACAAAACAATATTATTCAATATTTTAAATATATATGTATTCATTCATTTGTATGTTATACAGGTGAAATGTTCTGATGAAAGACTTCCAACGTGGTTAAAAGATTTGGCTAATGGTCCTGCACGAAATGTTATGTGTTGGACAATTTTGTTTACTTGCGGCTACACGTTCCACACATACAAACACGGAAAACATAGAAGCACATACAATTATGGTGTTTGTGTTAATAGTAAAATAGAGGGTGATAACTTCTACGACATTTGTCACCGAATCCTACAAGTGGAATATCTCAGTCTCGTTGGGTTGAAGGTAATGCTTTTTAAATGGTAGTGGTTCGACTCAACCGTAGGACGTGGAAAAAAGTATAACCGAATTGGCATCAATCCGACACGACAATATGGTAAGTATGATCCATTCATCATAATAGATCAAGCAGATCAAGTATGTTATGTGCAGTATCCAACAAGATTGAAACGTTGAAGAGAGGAGTGGTGGGTCGTACTAAAGATCAAGCCACGAGGAACTATAAGCTCAGATGAAAAAGAAGATATGTTGCAACCCGATCATCTACAATTTATTCGTTTAATTGATACAGACTATCGCGAAGAGATTCTCGCAAGAACTGACATAGATGAAGAATTCATACGCGATTGTGAAGACGTTGAACTGGAAGATGCTGAAGATGAAAACGGCGATGAATTCAATGAATAATCGAAGGAAGACTCGCCAATCGATCAATCTACTGAAGAAGAAATATAAGTACAATAATGTGTAATGTAAATGATGTGTAATGTAGATGATGTGCAATGTAAAATAAGAATCTCCAATCGAGCAATCGAAATGTAAATACAATCGAATAATATATAAATTATGTGCAATGTTTTTTAGAACTTCATATGATCTATATCAACGGGCATCCGTTGGCAATGTTAACGGATGCCCGTTGAAACACGAAATCGCCTTTGACACTTAGAATAATTTCAAAGTTTTCCATAATTGTTACGAGCATCCGTTGGAAATTAGTAACGGATGCCCGTTACAATTCTTCTAACGGGCATCCGTCAGAAGGCGTTAACGGATGACCGTTAAACATTTTCTACGAGTATCTGTTAAAAAATATTAACGGGCATCCGTTACTATATACTAATGGATGCCCGTTAAAAATTTTGTAACATGCATCCGTTACAAAATTGTAATGGATGCCCGTTGCAAAGTGCATCATGATTACCTAGTCTACAATAATTTCCAACGGGCATCCGTTACAAATTGTAACGGAAGCCCGTTGCAAAGGGAGACAAACCGTCGTTTTTTCCTCAGTTGCCTCGGGAACAGGCATTTCCAACGGGCATACATTGGAAATTCTAATGGATTCCCATTGGAGAAACATAACGTCGCGTCACTTAATTGCATCCGTTGAGTTCATGACTTTTCCAATGGGCATCCGTTAGAATTTCCAACGGATGTCCGTTGGAAATTTCTGCATATAAACTGTTGAACAGTTTGATTTTGAACACAAATCCAAAACTTCAAATCATCTCAAACACTTCCTCTCACACACAACAATCACACGTACAAACACTAATATCGGCACAACTAATATTGATGAAGAGGACGATATGGTGGATATCGAATCGTTAATCGATAATTTTGAAGGGCGTACCACCCTTCAAAATATCGATTCCAATGGTCTTGTCGGGACGCTATGGTAAAATTTACTATTATTTGCATTTATATTGTTGTAATTTATAAATATTATCTAAATATATAATTTTAATATGCAGGTTTGACGTGGATGATGTTCTAAGTCATATGAACACCAGCATCATCCAAGGGTCCTTACAAGACCAACTCTATTATTCTTGGCAAGTTACACCAGAAGTCATACGCCACCGATGGTGGTGTACCTTCATCGTAAGTGGTTTTGAAATAAATTTTTTATTTGAAATGATTCTTTCTAAATGTTCTAAACTAACTCATTATAACTTATTTTGCAGCACGCATACAGATGGTATAAGAAGGATACGTAACGCATCTACACGGCTTGGATGCACGACATGCAGGCTCGTATGCGCTTGATGATGAACAACGCCAAGCACAACTACTACACCAAGAATCGCAAAACGACATGGGCAACGGACGAGGTCTTCAATCAACTTATTCAACATTCGGAGTCTGAAGACTTCAAAGCCAAGAGCGAGAAGGCCAAAAAATGTTGGTACGGCGAGAAGGTTCCCAGAGATGGTCTCCATCACCATACTTCGGGATCAAAATCATTCCTAAAGAGAAAGCAAGAATGGTAAGTTTTTTAATACTTAAATTTTTTGTTTTTAACAATGTTTATATTAATATATTATTTTATATTATAGATGCAACGAATAGGAAGAACCCACTCTTCCTGAGATGGTAGTGGAAACCCACGCCAAGCTGAAATATCCGTGAAAAACTGTGACGGATAAAACCACACAACAATCACAAGCTTGCGGTTCAATTCCCGACGAGCTCAGTCTTTTACAAAAGGACAAAATTTATTTGGAGGTAAAAATTTAATAATTATGTTTCCATTAGTAATAAAATATTTTCTAACAATTCTAACTCTAATTTTTTTATTGTTTTTTAGTCGGTTAGACCGTATAAGGGGCAATTATACGGTCTCGGTGCACTGTAAAAGGATATCGTCGAGGACGTCACGACGACACCTCCCATGGTACAAGAGAGCTACACGGAACAACGACCTATCGAGGACCTCAAAGTACAACTTCGAGAAACTCGAGCACTCATGTGGCACATGGAGACGTATAGAATTGTTGTCTGGCCGGACGGGGGAAACAACGTCGCGTCAATAACTGGTGAACGATTCGGATGCAACGCCTTCACGAGGTGCTGGTGACCACTGGGATGACATCGGCCCCGCAAATTTAGATGAAATGTAATAGTTTTAGGTCTTAATTTTTTATATAAAATTTTATCATATTAATTTTAAGTTATTTGATTTTTTTAGTTTTTAAATTTTTATTTATTTTTTCAAATATTTCCAACGGATACCGTTAGAAATTGCAACAGGCATCCGTCGAAAACAAATTTTCCTACCAAATGGTAAAGGACGCCCTTTCCATTTCCCGCCAACTTGTAATGGATGCCCGTTGCCATTTCCTGCCACTTTGCAACAGATGTCGGTTCCAAAATTTTAATTCCCACTTTTTTCCAACGGGCTGGCAATGGAGATCTGTTACAAGTTGCTAACGGGCATCCGTTACAAATTTGTAATGGGCATCCATTGCAAATTTATAATGAGAATCCGTTATATTGCCCTCCGTTGCAAAGTCGCAACGATATTATCCATTGTAACGCCGTTGGGAATCGCAACGAATCTCGATTTGTATCGAGCGATTCCCAACGAGCGAGGATCCGTTGCCATCCATTGGAAACGGTCATTGCAACAGATTTTAGGCGTTTTCGAATGGATATATTTGTTGGAAAACGCCTGCTTTGTTTTAGTGTTCTTCAAATGTCATGGAATATTTTCCAATGCATTAACCAGAAGACATAATACCCGGTGGGCCAGTTCAATTCAAGTGGATGTATCCATTCAAAAGATTTTTTTTTCATCTAAAGAAAAAGGCAAAAACCAAAGCAACAATTGAAGGATTTAATGTTAAATAATATTTGTTAGAAGAAATCATATATTTCAACATATTTTATTTCGGGTCACATATTCTGACAAGACAGAGAAGATTAGAAGAAGATCTCAAAAACTATCTATATCAATATAATCCTCATTTTAGTACAATTCCCGAGATCTTTACACCAATTGGACGTTATTGGCTAACACTGGAGGAATATAATCACGTCTACACATATATATGATTAAATTTTCAAGACCTACATACTATACGATGAGATTTGATCTTTTAATTTACATATACATATACAAATACATACATATATATATGTGTTAACATACTTTAATCACATGATCATTGAGAAAGAAGTAATGAGTACATATCCTCATCTAAACGCAGATCACCCCAACAAAATGAAAGTTCAGCATTATGCCTCGTGGTTGAGAGATTACATAAGTACACGTATTTTGGTATATACTTAAAATAGTTTATGTTATAAGTAATTATTCATTTTTATATTATATTGGTGAAATGTTGTGATGATATGCATCCTACTTGGTTAAGAGATTTGGCTAATGGTCCTGAAAAAATGTATTGTGTTGGTCAATTATGTTGACTCGGGGATACACAATCCACGCCTCTGGACACATAAAGCATAGAAACACATTCAATTATGGTGTTTGTGTTAATAGTAAAATAGATGATGATAATTTCTACGATATTTTGCATCAAATCCTACAAGTAAAATATCTTGGTCTAATTGGATTAAAGATAATGCTTTCAAATGACAGTGGTTCAATCTAACCATATGACGTGGTACACAAAATAATCGATGAGGATGAATAGACATCAACCCGACATAACAATATAGGAAGTATGATCCATTCATCACAATGGATCAAGCAGAAAGGTATGCAACATGCACTATCCAATAACATTGAAACGACGAAGAGAGGAGTGTTGGGCCATAATTAACACTAAACCGCGTGGGATTATAAACATAGAAAAAAGATACGTTGCAAACTGATAACTCTGATCCCATACGGTGAATTGATATAGAAAATCGTGAAGAGATACTCACAAGAACTAATATACATGACGTTTACATCCACGATTATAAAGACGTTGAACCGAAAGATGCATAAGATGAACATGACAACAAATTGCATGCACCATCGAATGAAGTCTCGACCATTAAAAAATCAACTGAAGAAGATATGTGAATTATGAAATTATGAAATTGTTACAATGGTTATACATTGGCATTTCCAAACAGATGACCATTGAACCGCATAAAAGCTGCCAACGGATGTCCATTGAAACACATACATTCCAACGGATGCCTGTTGGAAAATGCCAAGGGGCATCCATTGGAATAGGTCATGATGGCTATGCTCCGCCGAGTTAGCTCATCGCATTGAGGCGATAGCTTCTAATGGGTATCCGTTGGAAATTTCAAAGAATGCCATTTGCAAACTCAATAGTAACGCCACTTAATGACTTTTGTTGATTGAACACATTTTTCAATGGACATCTGGTGAGCTTTCCAAGGATGTCCATGGAATGTTCTGGATTTAATCCGTTGAACAATTCCTTTTCAACCAAATCTCAAAATAAAAACATAAAATTCTATCAATCACAAACTCTAAACACTTAAAAAAAAAGAGCTCAAACAATTATCGGTCACCGTGGTTTGTTTGTGGGTTCAGTAGGAGCTCCACCACCACCAGCCACCATATCGACCTCCATCACATATATCAGTATTATCGATATTTGATGATGAGTACGAAATGGTTAATCTTGATTTTTGATTCGATACCTTCAACGAGCATCCAATTGTTCCCATGATTGATCCTCGTATGTCTTGACGGGACGTCAAGGTAAAATACTATTTATTTACACACATATATATATATATATATCAATTAATTAAAAAGTTTTCTAAAGATTTTATTTACACGTGTAGGTTTGATGATGATGTTAATAAACACATGAACAACAACACCATCAGAGGTTCTTTACAAGATCGGCTATACTAATCCTTGCAGTAACGCCAGAGATTGTACGCCGCTGATGACGGTGTACATTTATTGTAAATGCGTTCAATATTAGATGTAATTTAATATTATTATCGATTTGATTAATGAATTAATTATTTAAATTTAATTTTGTAGCGTGTACAAAGATGACAAAAGAAGGAAACATTGTGCATCTATATCGTTTCGATACACGATATGCAAGCTCGGATGTGCTTGATTATGAACAATACCAAACATAACTATTATAACAAGAAAGCCAAATCGACATTGGTAAATGAGGAGGTATTCAACCAACTCATCCAACATTGAGATTTGGAAGACTTCAAGACCAAAGCGAAAAGGCAAAAAAAGTTGGTATAGAGAGAACATTCCATGGGATAGTTTGTATCGCCATAACTCGGGATCGAAGTTATTTCCGGAAAGAAATAAAGAATTGGTAAGAAATTAAAATTTATAATTTAAATTTATTTTTATGTAAAACTGTTACCTTATATTATTTTAATATTACAGATGCAGAGGATGCGAAGAGAACCGACTTTGTTTTAGTTGGTTGTTGAGATTCACGTCAAGAAGAAGTATGTCCTTGGAGAAGAGATCGACGAACGTGAGCTTGTTAACCCCTGGGCAGAGCAGATGCGGAAAGCTCTAATGGAGAATATCACACCTTAAGCACAAGCGATCATTTCATCTCCTTATGAACTTAGTCCTATACAAAATGACAAAATTTATTTAGAGATAAATAATAACATTATCCTTAATAATTCTTTAATTTATATAAAAGTTTTAAAATCGAGAAACTAATTATATTTTGTTTTATATTACAGTCTGTTAGGCCGTATAAAGAACGTTTATATGATGTGGGTTCTTTTCATAAAAATATTGTATAGGACGCTACGATGGTACTCCCACAGTCTAAGAGTCTTTCACACAATAATGATGCATCAAGCGACTCTAAACTACTCTCCGAGAAATGCAATCCTAGCTTCGAGATACGCGAGCAAAGATGCATCATATGGAGAGTATTATCGAGTTGATGATCAATCAAGCGTATCAGCCACCACCGATGGGGGCAACAATGCCGGACAAGAGTTGATCATCGATTTCGATGCAATCCTTTCCAGAGGCATTGGTGAGGACGGGGATGAAGATGACAATACCGTTTTAATTTTGTACAAAACTTTATATATATAAAAATAGTTTACTTTATATTATTTGTTTAATTTTTTTCGTCAAATTATCAACGAATGTCCGTTGATAGAAGAACAAAATTTTCAATGGGCATCTGTTGGAATATTTTAAAATTCCCGCCAATTCAAAATCAATCGGTATTCGTTGGTGAATCCCACCAAATATTTCAACGGATGCTCGTTAATATCAAAGCAAAATTTGCAATGGATACCCGTAGCAATTTTTCAACGAGCTTCCATTGAAACGTTGTAACGGGCATCCATTGTAGATTCCAATGGCGTTATACGTTACAATCCCTTGATACTTCTTAAGAGATAATATTCGTTTTCCGTTTCAAAATGTAACAAATGTAATTTTTCAACGATCGATTCCGAAGTGCCCAAAATCCATTGGAAAATGTCATTTCCAACGGAAACGAAGCCATTTCAAATGGATATGACAATTGGAAATGGCTTGTTTTTTGTAGTAGAATGACTTAGTACAATCCTATAATAATGATCAAATATTGGCTTATAAAGTTTACTCATTGTTACCCAATTCACACACTTAATCATGGTTACGCTAGAAGGACAAATAAGTATGATATTGTCTAAAATGGGCTAATTATTTCCATTTATCTGAAGAACCATATTTTTACGATATTCTTAATTATATTTTTCAGGTCGAGTATCAAGGATTTGTTGGAAACATTTCTTATCTTTTTAGATGGTGTGGAAGTATGCCCTTTTATTCTTAGTGTTCATCTGAGAGATAAAGTTTTAGTTGATGATAAGGATATGGAGGAAAAATCGATGTAAAAAGAAAACGAAGAGTCCATGACTGAACTTAATATATTGAAAGTCCTATGCCTAATATGTAATATTATATAGTTATGGGTTTAAGTCATAATTATTAAAGAGTTAATAATTATAAATAAACGAAATACGAGGTTTCGTAAACAGACTATTCTAAACCTAGAAACCCTACCCGTCAGAAAAGAAAAAGCCGAAGAACGAAAAACAGTTTTCGTTCTTCCGATTTCCACATCAAAGCAATCCCGATCTCGGCGTGGATACACGTAGAGGGTTTGTACCATCAAGCCTCACATCCGATCATCGATTTCAACGCAACAGGTATCACAGAAACTGTTTCTAAGTTTGTTCATCGTTGAAATCTGTAAAACTTCTCGTAAACATGACTAGATCGTTATTCGGGTTGATTAAAACATGTTTCCGCAATTTGAAATCAACCCTACAGTGGTATAAGAGCGTCTGGATGCATGTTTAGGATCAGTTTTTTTCCAAATTTTTTTTATGAAAAATGGATAGAAAATGTGAAAATCGCGCGCGCGTAGCGCGCGCACCAGAAAATCATGCAATCGCGTGTAAGCCAAACGAGTCGCTGGGCGACGGTCGAACCCTAGCCGGCCGCACGAGCGTCGTCGGTCGATGGCGTAGGGTTGACGCGTCTAAGGGCGACGGACCGCAGGGCGCCGGACGCGAATCGTCTGGTGAAGCGCCGAGCAAAGGCGACGCTGCGCGAGAGGGAGGATTCACGGCAGAGGCGTCGCCGGACCCAGTCGGGCGACACCCGCGGCGGCGGGGCGAGGGGCTGAGGAACCCTAGACTGTGCTCGTCCTCTCTGTGCGTGACCGGACCGCCGCCGAGGTGCTCCCGCCCGAACAGTTGTCGAAGGCGATTTGTCGCGAGCTAAGGGGTGCGAAGGCGAAAGGTTCGCGGGCGGTTCCTGGGCTCCCGACGCCGGCGATTCACCGCCAGTCGTGTCGGTGGTTCGCAGGCGCCCTGAGCCGATGGTTCTGAACGTCCGGAAGAGGCGACCGACGATAGGGTTCTAGGGGTGGCGGCTAGGGTTAGGGTTACCCTAACCCTAGTAAAAAACATTTAAAAAAATTAAGATTAAAATTAAATGAAATTTAATTTTAAAGTATTAATAATTGAGTTATTAAATGATAAATTGTTTATCGCTAAGTTTTTTCCTTCACCGTAGACGTTTTTGAATAAATTCTCATTTACATGGTACGGCCTGACAACCAGGAGGCATGTAGTTCGAGAATTCGATTCATACGTCTATGACATCAGATGTCGAGTGGAAGGAATCAATTAGTTTTTGTAAACACCTGGACTACCCGGGGACATAAACTTAATTGATATCCGACCATGAGCTGAAGGATAAAACTCGTGTATATCGATAGGAACGACCTGACTACCAGGTGACTATCTGATATAGAATGATATTAAAATTAAGAATTTTAATTAATAATTGAGTTCTAAAACGATAAATTGTTTATCGTTAGGTTTTTCCTTCATCGTAGATGTTTTGAATAGGTTCTTGTTTACATGGTACGGCCTGACTACTAGGAGACATGTAGTTCAATAACTTGATTCATACATCTACGACATCAGATGTCTAGTGGAGGGATCAATTAGTTTTTTGTAAGCGCCTGGACTACCCGCGGGACATAAACTTAATTGATATCTAACCATGAGCTGAAGGATGAACTCAACTATATCAATAGGAACGACCTGACTACCAGGTGACTATGTGATATAAAGCCATATTAAAATCAACCTGTTTAATATGCTTAAGAAATGACCTGACTACCAGGGGGCTTATGCATGATTAGTTCAGGAAATATTACTAAAAGAAATACGATTTCTGAATACTATTGTAGTATTAGTCAGTAAAATAATCATTTAGATGAAAAGTCCATATCTATTTGATTAAATAAGTGTTCTAATAAATGCTGCAACTTTTCCTTACAGATTTCCCGAAAATGTCTTCACTTTCCCTAAGTGCCATTCTCGATGTCCACAAGCTTGTTGGGGAAAATTTCGATGATTGGTACCGCAACCTTAAGATCGTCCTCAAGCAGGAGAAGATACTCGATTCGATCGAGAACCCTATCAAGGAACCTACTGATAACGATGTGGATGGCTTGATTGCTTGGGCAGAGCAAAGGGATCGCCTTGACACTGCCAAGTGTATCATCTTAGCCTCAATGAGTTCAGAACTCCAGCGCAAGAATGAGGATATGGAGCATGCTGCTATCATTGAGCATCTTAAGAAGATGTACGGTGCGCAGAGCCGAACGGCAATATATCAGTTGTCGAAGGCTCTTTTCAAGTCCAGATTGTCTGTGAACTCTCTGGTGGGGCCCCATGTTCGTAAGATGATCAGTCTTATTGAACAGCTTGTGAAGCTGGGGTGCACACTAGGCAAAGAGTTATCTCAAGATCTGATCTTGCACTTATTGCCTGAGACGTTCTTTCCGTTCATTGTTAAATTTAACATGAACAAGATGGACATGGATCTGCATGAGATGCTGAACCAACTGATTGACTATGAGAGTCAGTCAGTGTCTGAGACGTCTAAGGGACATAGTGCCGTGATGATGGTCGGCTCTTCTTTCAAGAAGGGCAAGGGCAACAAAAAGCCCAAGAAGAAGCTCCTTGGGCCCAAGGGTGGTGTGACCATACCCAAGGCAAAAAGGGGCAAATCTGACCAAGCTGATGCTGAGTGCTTCTTCTGTAAGAAGAAGGGGCATTGGAAGAGGAACTGCAAAGAATACCTGCAGTCTCTGAAGGGCAAGAAGCCAGGTAAGATTCTCATGGAAAATGTTTTCATGATTTCCTTAACTACTATTGATTCGTCTAGATGGGTATTGGATACCGGTAGCAGTTTTAACATCTGCAATATGTTGCAGGGGCTGAGGATCAGTAGGAGGTTCAGGAAGGGAGAGTTCAGTCTGAAGGTTGGAAATGGCGCAAGTGTTGCTGCTCTAGCCGTAGGATCAATTTCCCTTGTAATGCCTACGGGCAAGACCTTGTTGTTAGACGACTGTTATTATGTTCCTAAGTTTGTTTCGAACATAATTTCTATTTCTATGCTTGATAGACGTGGATTTCGAACAGTTTTTAGTAATAACATTTGCTCTATTTATCATGGTGATGAATTTTGTGTGAATGGTTATTTACAACAAGGGCTGTATATCTTACCTGATGTTAATGTAGAAGAAATTAACATGCATGTTTCGGGCCTTAAGAGAAAAGTAGATGATCGTCAAAGACAGACGTATCTTTGGCATTGTAGACTTGGTCATATCGGTGAGAAGAGGATAAACAGGTTGCATAAAGATGGTCTTTTAGGCCATTTCGATTATGAATCTTATGCAACTTGCGAGTCCTGTCTCACTGGTAAGATGACCAAATCTCCGTTTAGTGGAACCGGGGAAAGAGCTACAGAACTCCTAGGGCTGATACATACTGATGTGTGTGGACCTATGAGAGTTCAAGCCAGGGGTGGATATTCGTACTTCATCACATTCACTGATGATATGTCGAGATATGGATTTGTGTTCTTGATGAAACACAAATCCGAATCTTTTGAAATGTTCAAGAGATTCCGCAGTGAAGTGGAGAAACAAACCGGAAAGAGTATCAAGGTGTTGAGATCTGACCGGGGCGGTGAATATCTTAGTCATGAATTTGTCGATTATCTAAGGCAAAATGGGATTTTGTCTCAGTGGACTTCTCCCGGAACACCACAACATAATGGTGTATCCGAACGGAGAAATCGAACCTTATTAGATATGGTGAGATCCATGATGGGGTTCACTGATCTTCCAATGAACTTATGGGGCTATGCTTTAGAAACAGCTGCCTATCTGCTAAACAAAGTTCCCACCAAAGCAGTCTCGAAGACACCATATGAGATATGGAAAGGACGTAAGCCAAACCTGAGGCACATCAAGGTTTGGGGGTGTCCGGCCTTCGTTAAGAGACTTCAGCCAGACAAGCTTGATGCTAGGTCTGACAGATGTAGGTTCATAGGTTATCCCAAGGAAACTATGGGATATTATTTCTACCACCCGTCTGAACACAAAGTGTTTGTGGCCAGAACGGCAACCTTTCTTGAAAGGGAATTCCTTGATGAAGGAATTCATGGTGGGGAAGTAGTTCTTGACGAGATTCAAGAACCCGATGAGCCAACACAAGCTCATGGACATGAGATGTCAAATGAGCATTCTTGGCTGAGTGATATAGTGTTAGGCTCCAGCACTTTATCTTCAAATGTTGAAGTGACAGTGGCCGTTTCAAATGTTGAAGTGACAGTGCCCGTTCAGGAACAAGTTTAGGAACCTGTTCAGGAACCTGTTCAGGAACAAGCCCAACAAGATATCCCAGCGCAGGTTGAACCTGCTACACAGGCTTCCTTGAGAAGGTCAACACGTTCTCGACGTGCACCTGACAGACTTAATCTGATGGTGCAAGAGGATGTGGTCGGTCATATAGATGACGACCCTTTGACTTTCCAAGAGGCTATACAAGGCCCTGATTCTGAGAAATGGTGGAAAGCCATGGAATCCGAGATGGAATCTATGAAGATCAACAAAGTATGGACTTTGGTTGATTCTTCACAGGCTTCCAGACCGATAGGTTGTAAATGGGTTTACAAAAGGAAGATTGGAGCGGACGGGCAGTTAGAGACCTATAAAGCTCGTCTAGTTGCCAAGGGGTATAGTCAACGAGAAGGGATTGACTATGAAGAAACGTTCTCCCCTGTGGCAATGCTCAAATCTATTCGGATTCTGCTTGCGATAGCGGCATTCCATGACTATGAGATTTGGCAGATGTACGTGAAAACAGCTTTCCTTAACGGAGAGCTCCAGGAAGAAGTCTTCATGACTCAACCTGAGGGTTTCACGTCGCCAACTCAATGTCATATGGTATGCAAGCTTCAGATGTCCATTTATGGACTCAAGAAAGCTTCTCGAACATGGAACATTCGCTTTAACAAGGCAGTTGAAGAGTTCAACTTTGTTAGATGCGAAGAAGAGCCTTGTGTGTACAAGAAGTTTAGTGGGAGCGCGGTTGTCTTGCTTGTGCTTTATGTGGATGACATATTGCTCATAGGGAATGACATTTCGGCGTTGCAAGAGAGGAAGTTTTGGTTATCCGAACAGTTCTCCATGAAAGATCTGGGAGTTCTCCATGAAAGATCTGGGAGAAACAACCTATATTCTGGGAATAAAGATCTATAGAGATAGATCAAGGAGATTGCTTGGACTATCACAGTCCGAGTACATTGATACCATTATGAAGAGGTATAACATGGAAAATTCCAAGAGAGGCTATCTACCGATAGGCACTGGAATTACTCTCTCCAAAGAGGATTGTCCTCAGACACAAGAAGAGAGAGAACGCATGAGTAGGATCCATATGCTAGCGCAGAGGGAGGCCATCATGTATTCCATGACATGTACGAGGCCTGATGTAGCCTTCGCGCTAAGTGTAGCGAGTCGGTATCAGGCAGATCCCGGTGAGGAACATTGGAAATTGGTGAAAACCATTCTCAAGTACTTGAGAAGGACTAGAGACCAATTCCTCGTTTATGGAGATTCTAACTTAGAGTTAGAAGGGTTCACAGATGCCAGCTTTATGTCTGATAAGGACGATAGCAGATCGACATCAGGGTATGTCTTTTGTCTCAATGGGGGTGCAGTGTGTTGGAAAAGTTCCAAACAAACTACTGTAGCTGATTCGGTTACTGAAGCAGAATACATAGCGGCTTGCGAAGCTGCTAAGGAAGCGGTCTGGATGAGAAAGTTCATAACTGAACTTGGTGTGGTACCTTCGATAAAGGAACCAATTCCTTTATTATGTGATAATACCGGGGCAATAGCCCAGGCGAACGAACCAAGATCTCATAAAAGATCAAAACATGTTCTGCGGAAATACCATCTGATAAGGGAAATCATTGAGCGTGGGGACGTTCAAATCCAGAAAGTAGAAGGAAAAGAGAATGCAACAGATCCACTCACAAAGGCGCTTGGTTCAAATAAGTTTGACAAGCACAAGTTGATGATTGGATTGAAGAACATGACATGCTGGAATTAGTTCTAGGAATAGTACAACTGTTGTAACTATTTAAGAGCTATTTTATGTCTTGTATTTTGAACACTTATAAATAAATGAAATGGCATTATTTGATCATTTTGATGATATTTGTAAATACATATGTGTATATGTTTTCATAGCTAGTATGATAGAGTCCATGATTAAGTTTAGAAACTTGTCATCATGATAGAGATCATGATAAAGAGAGTCAAGTTTTGGTAAAACTTAATCTAAATCGTTCTTGATCATAGGATAACTAATTGGACGTTAGTAATCCGGATAGATCAACATGGATGTGATGGTTTCTATTTGATAGAAATTAGTAGATCTCTTTTACTTGATTCTGGACACCTTATGTCTATAAGTATAAGTTGAAAGGATATTGGGAATGATTAGATGCTTGTGCAGTTAGTGATTGATCAAGATGGAATCCGTCAACTCTAGGTTTTGAGCTCTAGCTCTATGTTGTCAGCAACATAATGACTGAAAAGACCTTGGCCAGGGCATTTGAATGAGAGAAGAAAGGAGTTTCTTGCGATCATTCACCAGTCAGTTATGTTAGGCATGAAACATAGTTGATAATCTATTAGGACTTGACAGTTAGACCATGTCCTAGGATTATCCGGAGCTGTAAAGACGGAAGGAAATAATAATATTGTCCTTCTACCATGGTTCTACAGAGTAAGAATGTTACTTCACACTATCTGGTCATTGAGGAGTGTTGCTAGACGCCAACCTCGATTAGTTAATTAGTGAGACTAATTGACTACCAGTTTAGTGATGAACCTACGAGGTCACACGCATACGAGTATCTCGGTATCTGCTTATGATTGTTAGACAATCAGTGTGGGATACAGTTATATTCATCCGCTAGCACCGAAGAATATAATTGTATTTGTTTTGCTTTTGGGTTAGTACATAAGATGTACAGGCAAATATGTGTATGAAGATACATGTATTTTGACTATTTGAGATATTACGTAAAGGCAAGTGGGAGATTGAAAGTATTTTGCCAATTATGAAATATTTCAATAGTTATGGGTTTAAATCGTAATTATTAAAGACTTAATAATTATAGATAAACGCATTACGAGGTTTCGTAAAAAACTATTCTAAACCTAGAAACCCTAGCTGTCAGAAAAGAAAAAACCCGAAGAACGAAAAACAGTTTTGGTTCTTCCGATTTCCATATCAAAGCAATCCCGATCTCGGCGTGGATACGCGTAGAGGGCTTGTACCATCAAGCCTCGCATCCGACGACAGCACATTCAACGACAGGTATTACGAAATTGTTTCTTAATTTCCTCATCGTTGAATATCCGTGAAAAACTAATCCGAACATGACTAGATCTAAAACTCGGGTTGATAAAAATACGTTTCCACAATTATAATCAACCCTACACTAGTATGGTTGGCTTCTCAGAATTTCTTTAGCGCTTTCCATTTTATGCATCGTAGTAGTATAATCTCACAGCATGTCTAGAGATACGTGATACAGAGTTATAAATAGTAAGTCTTCTTAATGGAAGGCAGCATGATCGTTGGATCCTCTATAATGTCTTTGTGTAGAGAGCCAAGGTCGTACAATCGCTCTGTATATGGTCGAAATGAGTGGAAAATAAAAATGTTATATTGCATGAAAACGATGTTACTTTATCGTAACACAATTCATGTTGAAATTTTATTAAAGTATTTAACGTAAATGCGTAAAATTTGTAACGCAATTACGTTACTCGACCTAAAAAAATTTGGTATAGCTTATAGTTCACGAATGCCATAATATTCAATGTGATTGTGTTGGTAAGTTGGGAAAAAAGACACGAAGACAACACCATTGAATTCATGATTATGTATATGTATGTGTGTGTATATATATATTTCATTGGATCTTATCTCAACTCACTCATATATTAAACAAAGACTAATTTAATCTTTCTCAGACACTCATAGATAATTACTTCTGGCAGTTCGTATATGTGGTCATTTCGAACGTGGATGGAAGAAAGTATATTCTAAAATGAATAATGTTTATGTCGAATTTGCAAGTGGGATATAAATTTTTGTGAAATTTGCTACAAGTCAACTTGGATATGTAAGAAGCGATTAGTTATATCATCTTAGTTATAGATGTGGAAATGAAAAAAATGTGGAGTGTAGACTTGTGTTTAAATACACATACAAGAAAGGTTTTGTGGAAAGCTGCTACTTTTGAATTTATCATGGAAACAATATGCGCACAATGGCAATTCATACACAAGCTATTGAACAACTAAATGCTTATACTAATTACAAAGAGATTACAAAATAAAAATAGTTTTGATAATCACATTCAACATTATAGATATACGGAAATGATTAGGGATGTTTTTTCCATTCATTAGATTATGCATGATAAAAACATGAATAAATAAGTTTCAAAATCCGAAACTAATAAATTTTACGAGCTATTTACTGAAGCTAAACAACCTTTATATGAAGTTTGTGAAGATCATTCAATGTTGTCACTTATGGCTAGACTGATGGGACTGAAGACAAGTTACACCACCATAGTATAAGGTATGGATCCAATTTGTCACACATTGCATGATATCTTGCCTAAAGGTGACGCCACACCTAAGTCCTTTTATGATATGTCAAAACTCATTGGATCTCTCGTAATGCAATATGAAAGATTGACATGTATACAAATACTTTTGTGATATTTTAGAAACATGATATAAATCTTTTGAATTATTAATTTTGTGGGGCGAAAACATATAAAACAAAAAATAAATCAAAGAAAATGAATTTCATACAAAAAAATGTCTACATGTCAATTGTTGAAAAATTAAAGAGATTATGGATCATAACATACGACATCACTCATGACATGATATGCAGAACATCATTCCCTAGATGGTAAATGCAACATCCATCAAACGGGAAATAGTTGAACCATTTCTTCGATGTATATACTGAATTTGCTTTAGAAAAAATGTTTATCTAGTGTTACACACATATGCTTTTTCTCCATACGATGCATCTAATAAGCAATATTCGGTGTGACCCGTAATTGTGTCACCATATAATTTACCATCAAAGATGATGAAAAATGCAATGATGTGGATAATGAAAGTGATGATTTAGAAGATAATGATGATGATTAATAATATAATATAATATTTAATACAATAATTAAGGTTGTTTTTCTTTCTCGAAGTTCAAATTTGTAACAATTGTGGTAATCAAGCATTCAACATACTAGCTTGGCCATTGTAATGCAAGGCTAACATTATTGCGTTAAAAATTTGCCCGTTCGACATTTAATGCTCTCTTACCATATGTTAACACTGTTATGTTCGGAAATATAAAAATCCATGATGGCAACACAATTGCATGAGAAACAGTAACACCATTAAGTGTGACATGGTGTTGCATCATTATTACGTTTAATATCCAACGTAGTGATATTACCTTGGGAAACACCATGAAAATGCAATTTCATTGAAAATTTTCATAAACTCGAATCAATTCTTCTTTCTCTTTCATTTTTTTAAATTCAAAGGAAACAAAACTCTCTTTAATCGGAAATCTTCCTCTTGTCGCACTAGCTCAGAAAAAACATCTCATTGCATACTTGTTTCAATTGACTACCACATAGAACAAAGGTATATCACATCGGTTTGGTATGTTTAATGTAGTTTAAATGTTTTCATAGGATATATTTAGGTGTAATGTAAGTTGGATTCAATAGTTTATGTATGAAGTATAATATTTTGGTGCATAGATTTTTGTATATTTTTAAGATTTAGTATGGTTTGTTCAGTTAGGTCGGTTGGTTTAGATAGGGTCAAAAGGGTTTAGGTTGGTTTCGATACGATGCAGACTGAACCAATGTGTTGGTTTTGGTTCAGGCTCTTTTTGGATTTTGGATTAGTTCGATTAGGTTGAGTTGGTTTAAGTTTGGAATAGAGTTGAAAATTGGGCTCATTTAGGGTTGGTTTTTGGTTCTTAGTTAGTTTTTTTATCTTGCATGATGTCTCAACGATCATGCCGATGTGGTTCAGCGAATCTGTTCTCCTCTTGAACTCTGAGTCTCGATGGGACTTCAGAGATTCAAACTATTAGCTTACAGTCACATGGGTTACTGTTGGGCTCAACTCGTCCACCTCTCCAACTGGCGGTGTTGCAATGACATCCAACAATTTCATTTTTGTAAGGAATACAGACAGCTAAAAATTGATGATTTTTTATTTTGACAATTCTGAACATCGAAGACTTATTATGTCATCTCGAACGCACATCTAAACAATGGTTATATCTAGAGAAAATTCCAACTCCGGATTATAAATTAATGTATTGGTCATGAACAATATTGTAGAATTTGATCTTATTTTATGTAATACATAACTAATTGGTTTCCTATTTTTGTATGTTTGATATTGATACGACAGTTGGCAGCATCAACTGTTGCATCAAGACCCACTACTTTGGCCTATAAATGGTTCAGATGTCTGTTCCATTGGTAGTCTAGGATTATTGGTGGATTGGTTTCGTGGTAAGTAACACTATGAAATTTATCAATTGAACTTTATAATTAATTTTTTATTTATACTAACATTTAAAATTTATTTATTTTGGAAATATGATATTGAAAATACTAATATAATAATATCATACATGATCGCTGGGAAGATCTAGCAAAGACGCAACTAAAATAATTTATCATGATCTATAATGAGAATTGACTCTGATTTGCACTCTAACAAGTGTCCTTTAGATTTCACACGTTCGAAGATTTGAGATGCGCTTGTGAAGTATTTGACGAGGCTGGAGTTTCTCGAGCGTAGTGAGAGAACGAAGAGAAGCCGAAAGGCCTTTTTATGCTAGATCATATGTTGTTGATATATACATCTGGTGCAAAATTATTTCGTGAGTTATTATGCTCACACTATTAAAATTTAAATATTTTCAATCTAATAATGTTTGTTTACATATATCTATATAGAAAAAGAATAAAAGCGACATTTGAGACTTATAGAGCTTATTCCAAAGATTTTAGAAACAAGACGGAACGTAGATCACAACAAAGCTAAAGAAGTAGCTAAAAATTTTATTTATATATAACAGTTTAAGTAATTTTTACAAACAACAGGAAGAGTAGACACAATTCTAAGTGGGATCTTCAACTGAGGCGAGGGGTGGGGGCCGTAGATCACCCGAGCGATGCTTGACGAGAGCTACAAGGATGTACCTATCGAAACAAATCAAACTTCATTATTTTTTAAAGAATTTATATTTAATTTAAGCTCGACGAAGTCCCAGATCACCGGAACTTTGCGCTGCGAGATGTCCATGGGTATACACGAGTCTGTGAGCTTCATACGGTGAATGAACGATTATAAAATGTTGTTGAAGTTGCAATAGACCCAGTCCACGATACTTCTGGCAAAGATAGTTGATCTCAAATAGGTTTTAGAACCCATTCGCCAATCAATGTTACATATCGAGTCCTCCACACCCACTCTAGCTCAAATTTTAGACCAGATCCTGCACCTGCTCCCGCCCTTGTCTAGATCATTTTCTTCGTCATCTCTGCAAATCAACATTGCGAGAATATAAGATCTTTTAAATGAGAACTAGATTATGTTTTTTGAAAATTTTTATAAACAATATTTGTTTATATTTAGAATATATAAATTATCTAAAAATTAAAGTTGTCAATTCAAACCACGTTGAACTTGCGTCGAAAATGTTTATGCGGGTTGACGCCTGAACGGTGGAACCTTTTTTATTGCAAGCTTGTATTGCGCTGATGTCACAATTTTTTATACAAACTTGCGTTGAAATTGCGTTAAACTTAGCAATGCGAGCCATATTTAACTCGGTTTAAAAAATTTCGATGAAATTTGAAACCTCGTCTATGTTACCATTTTTATGCTATCATGTTGCAAGGGTGTTAGGTTATCTCATGCAGATTAGATTGACATTGCAATTGAGTTACTCAACCCAATGTCGAATCTACACTTGTCTTTTACCAATGGTGTTATAACTAATGCAAAACTCGTTTTCACTTAGGGGATGAAACATGGATTTTCAACGAACAATTATCCTTTTTTAACACAATTTTCATTTATTTTATGTGTACTTTTATAGTGTAAATTTTAACCTTTCGAAAAACAAAGTTAGTTTTTCTAGAGATGAATTGATCTTTTATGGTCATTCATTCTACCAAGGATTGATAATTTTTTTTATGGTCATTCATGCAAAACTTATCATCTTAATTAGACACGATAATTCTAGAAACGCTATGAAATCGTACAAAATCTTTAAAGAACAATACAACAACATGTGATGCATCATCAGTCTTCTGATACGCAATAAAATGGTTCATCTTAGAGAAACGATTAACAACAAAAAATGGAATCATGTCCTGATTTAGTCCTGGGGAAACCTAACAATAATCCATAGACATATCCGTCAAGAGGTGACTTAGAATAGGTAATGGTGAGTACATACCGTGGGGTTGCAAATGTGATTTAGCTTTCTTACACATGGTGCACCTTCGACTGATGTGCTCAATGTCTCGATGCAAATAGAGCCAATAGAAATGTTCTTGCCATATGAACAAAGTCTTGGACACGTTAAAGTACCCCATTAGCCATCATCCATGTGCCTCACGAACCAATAAATCCTCGATAGAACTTTCGGGTATGCAAAACTTACTTTCATGAAATAAATACCCATCACTATGAAAGTACTTAGTTGTGGCGCTGTTCTTGCATGACTTGAATATTTCACCAAAATGGAGATGAGTTTCGTAGAGTTCCTTACTGTGTTAAAAATAGAGTACCCTTGCACCCACTCTATAAAGCAAAGTATAACTTCGAGATAATACACCAACAAGAACATTTTCCTTACAGTGCTTGTACTTGATGACGTACGAAAAGGTGTCTGTGAACTCCACCCACTTGGTGTGTCTACGGTTCAACTTATGTCGCTCCTTGGGATGCTTGAGTTATTCAAGGTTGGTATGAAATATGAATTCCTTTGGCAACAAGTAACGTTTTCATGTCTGGAGCGCTTGCACCAATACATACAACTCTTTATCATAAATTAGTTAGCCTAACTGTGATCCGTTGAGCTTTCGCTGAAGTACACAATAGGTCTATGCTCCTGCATCAACACCGCTCTAATTCCTAGACATAATGTATCACATTCCAATTGAAACGTTGTAGTGAGATCATGTAATACCAATGAGGGAGTTTGTGCCGATTTATCTTTTAGACTTTGGAAGGCCCTGTCACTAGAACATGATGTTCTTCTTAATTACTTCGGACAAGGGCGCAACCAATGTGCTGAAATCTTTAACAAATCGATGATAGAATCCAACCAATCTATGAAAGCTTTGGACCTCTCCAACTGTCTTAAGGTAAGGCCAAATGAGTATGGACTCTATTTTTCCCTCATCGTTTTGTATTTTTCATCATACAAAAATGTATTTTTTAAGATTAGCGTACAATTTCTAGCATCGCAACACGTCGAGAATCGATCATAAGTGTGCTACATGTTCTTCTAAGGTTTTGTTGTATACTAGGACGTCATCGAAGTTTACAACAATGAATTTTCCTATAAACTTCCTAAGAACATAATTCATCAGTCGCATAAACATGCTAGGTGCATTAGTTAAATTGAAAGGCATGAATAACCATAAATAACACCATAGCTTGGTCTTAATGCAGTCCTCCATTTAGGACTCTTTCATGCATATTTGATGGTATCTGATCTTTAAATCTATCTTAGAAACTTAAAGAATATCCATGCTATTCATCTAATATTCGCCATGTTCCATACTTCTTGGGCAAGATTATCACCAGTAAAGTGCATAGGGACATACTTTCCCTCACGTCCTTTCTCCAGGAGCTCAAAGACCTATCTCTCGAGCTCCTTGGTCTCCTCGGGATTGGTTAGGTAAGTTGGCCGATTAGGAATGCTCGCACAAGGTATGAAGTCGATTTGGTGCTCAATCCCATGAACTGGAGGTATGTTGTTAGGTGTTTTGTCGAGAAACACATCCTCAAAGCTCTACTATAACTCATTGTCAATACTAGGTGGCCATCGCAAACACAAGTATGCTCCAATGTATTAGGGGTTAGGAGAAGGACCGAAAGGAGAATTCTAGCCCTAGAAGATCAGGTTTAGAACAACCGAGATTAGGCCACGAAAGTAGGGTAGCAGCGGTTGATGGTAAAACGGATGAATCACAAATCTTATGGGTTTAGTTCAATGTGTCAGCCACGAAAGTAGGGGGCAACTTGACTAGATCACGTGTCTATGCCTCGAGAGAGGGTAGATATCATGTTAGGATCGTCTGCCTTAGATAACTTAACTGGGATTGCATGATAGATAGATTGATTGTTGGTTTCGGTAGTCTTGTGGTGAAACTGGATTCCTAGAACGTTTGTCTCATCGTTAAGAACTAATTTGTTTATTTTGTTTTTAGTATTTCATTCTTCAAACCATATTTCGTTCGTTAGCGAGTTTGATTCATAGTTAGAGTTTAGGTTGTGTTGCGTAGTCTCTGTGGGATCGACACCTGAAGTACTACACATGTGCCATGCACTTGCGGGTAGTTTAGGTTATTTATTTAACTTTGAGAATGCATCAAGTTTTTGGCGCCGTTGCCGGGGACTATTTTCAACACTTCTTAGATTCAAGCCTAGAGTCTTTCTTGTTTGTTTCTATTTTTGTTTTCTTTTCTTTCGTTCTTTCTACGTAAACTGTTCTTTATTTGTCCTTTGCAGAGCCTTCATATCGACAAGAGATGGATAATGAGAACGGTAATGGACAGATGTAGCAACAACAACTCGTGCCTCAACCACGAGAACTACAGGCTCCTCCACCACGTCGTCTAAGGGATTACGTGGTGCCGAACATGAACAACATGCAAACAGCCATAAGGATGCCTGCTGTTCCTAGAGAACAGTTTGAGATTAAGCCAGCGATGATCAACATGCTTTATCAGAAGCAATTCATGGGTGGAAATCATGAGGATCCCCATCAGCACCTCAGAGACTTCCTTGAGCTTTCTGGTACATTCAAAATACACGGAGTCTCAGAGGACGC
>CM071873.1:29790946-29805545 GCA_036759665.1 Gynandropsis gynandra
GCAGTGGTACGTTATCCAAACCTTTTACAACGGAATTTCAGATGAACACCGAACGACGTTGGATAACGCTTCTAGAGGATCATTTATGGATCTGAGCATCGAGGAGGCATACGAGCTGATCGATAACCTTGCCATGAACCACACCATGTGGTCAACACCGAGAGGTATGCCTAACAGCACTCGTCGCCTATACGAGCCGAACCAGAGCAGAGCGACGGGTAATGCAGCGAACGCCACGTACTGTGTGAATTGTGGAGATACAGAACACGTGGCTTATCAATGCACGCTGCAGGAGAATGTGGAATACATGAATTATGCCCAGCAGCAAGGAAACACGCAATTCGGGAATACCTACAACCCGAATTGGAGGAATCACCCGAACTTGTCATATCGAACGACTCAACCGGTAAAGTATTTGGGATTTCAGCAACCACAGCAGCCATACCAGCAAAATAACCAGCAAGTTCAGCATACTCAGCAAGTTCCGAAAGCTCCTCAACCTCCTCAAGCCCCTTCGTCAAACCTTGAGGCGGTACTGCTCGAATTTATCAAGGAGCAAAGGCAGCAACATTCAACTCAAACCAAATTCAACGCGGATGTGGGGACAGCGATCAACGAGCTCAAAACTTAGATGGAATCCTTGAGCAACCATGTGAAGAGCTTAGAGAACTCCGTAGCATAGCAAGCTGCCTCATCCTCTCGGAATCCCGGACAGCTCCCAGGTAAACCCGAATTGAACCCGAGAGAGTACGTCAATGCTATTTTTGTGTGCAGCGGTGATGTGGTTGAGAATTCGCCCTCCAAAGAGCAAGGGCAAGCTGCTGGAACGTCCATGAATAGAGGAAAAGGTAAGATTGCGATTATGGAAGGAGTTGAACCAGATTTAGACAAATCATATGTTGCTCCACCGACATACAAACCTCTTATACCGTTTCCTCAACGGTTGGTGAGCAGTAAGAATGAAGAACGAGTGGGCAGATTCGTAGAAGGTCTCGAGAAGCTTGACATCAATATCCCATTCGTAGAAGCCGTCCAAAAGATGCCTAATCACACCAAACTCATCAAAGAGGCACTTTCCAAAGAGAAGCATATCGAAGAGAACGAGACAATAGCACTGACCGAGGAATGTAGTGCAGTTCTTCAGAACAAGCTGCCACCAAAGTTGAAGGACCCCGGAAGCTTCTCCATTCCATGCACAATAGGTAATATTGATCTTGATAATGCTTTGTGCGATTTAGGGGCAAGCGTGAGCATCATGCCACACTTAGTTTTCAAGCGGATGGACTTCGGGAATCTCAAACCTACAAAGATGTGCCTACGCATCGCGGATCATTCGATAAGGTATCCGGTGGGAATTGTTGAAAACGTTCCCACCAAGGTAGGTAATCTCTTTATTCCCACTGATTTTGTTGTACTTGAAATAAAGGAAGATGCTAGGACACCTGTTACTCTTGGTAGACCGTTCTTAGCTACTGCAGGTGCCTTGATAGACGTACAACAAGGAAAGTTGTCCTTACGTGTCGGAGATGAGACGATCGAATTCAACCTGTCCCTCCCCATGAACGGACCCTTATCCAAGGAGTCTTGCCTAAGAATGGATTCGCTGGACGAGTTATCCAAAGACACGCTTGATCAAGTGAGTATGCCCGATTCTCTTGTACGGTATTTGACACGAGTTTGCGATAATGCAGGATTTACGGACGAAGGAGCTTAGATGTACACGAAATTCATGAGTGATATTGAAGCACTAGGAGACGCCCCATGTGAGGAGATACCACACGAAATCCATGTTGGTTTCGCAGCAGAGAAGACGTCCAAAGTTGAGCCCGAGCCACCTCTGCCTTCTTTTCGGTATGAGTACATTGAATGCGATAAAATATATCATGTTGTTATGAATGCTAACATGAGTGCAGATGAGTGATCATCTCGTTTTCATACGTATTTCTTGCATGATTTAAGAGACGTTTTCGATATATATATGTGTTGCTTTACGTATTATTCCGTATCCATTTTACTTGTTTTCGTGTTTTCATGTTCTTACAGGTTCTTACGCTTTGGATCATCATTTCGGAGCTAAAAGGACATGCACGGAGCTAAGGAGCAACTTCGAGGATCATCACGGGACAAACAGGACGAGATTTAGCATGGAAAAGCCTCCACCCGGTCGGGCACAACTCATGCACGATCGGGCAAAAGCTACGGCAAATTTTGTGCACAAGTCACGCACGATTCGGGCAAGGAAATGCCCGACCAACTGCCTTGTACCCGAGCGGTCACACACCATGCCCGATCAGGCAGAGATCAACCCGACACTTCGGTTTCGCTTGGTTTTCATGTTCCTTAGACTTTCTACTTTGTTTATGTTACGCATGAGCGAGTAGTTTGTTTGTTCTAGGAGAAGGGATTAGCCCTTGGCTATCCCGGAACCACTTTCTATTTATCTTTGAATGCATCTTCCCGTTTTAGTTCATCTATTCTCTATCTGAGCGCTTAATTTACTTGTGTTTACAAAGGCCACGTATATACATGTGTTAGGGGTTAGGAGAAGGACCGAAAGGAGAATTCTAGTCCTAGAAGATCAGGTTTAGAACAACCGAGGTTAGGCCACGAAAGTAGGGTAGCAACGGTCGAGGGTGAAATGGATGAATCATAGAGCTTATGGGTTTAGTTCAAGGTGTCAGCCACGAAAGTAGGGGGCAACTTGTCTAGATCACGTGTCTATGCCTCAAGAGAGGGTAGATATCATATTAGGGTCATCTGCCTTAGATAGCTTTAACTGGGATTGCATGATAAATAGATTGATCGTTGGTTTCGGTAGTCTTGTGGTGAAACTGGATTCCTAGAACGTCTTATCGTTAGAACCAACTCATTTATTTTACTTTCAATATTTCATTCTTCATCCATATTCGTTCGTTAGCAAGTTTGATTCCTAGTTCGAGTTTAGGTAGTGTTGCGTAGTCTCTGTGGGATCGACACCTAAAATACTACACACGTGCCGTGCACTTGCGGGTAGTTTAGGTTATTTTATTTAACTTTGATACGCATTAATGAGATGAGAAAACAAGCCACTCGCGTAAAGAAACGTAGGAGAGTCAACTCTTCAACGTGTATGCACGGAAATTATACGGAAGACAGCCACGAACCTTCACCGGAAACTCAAAGGAGGCTGCACCCGCACTTGCAAGAGGTAATGGAAAAGGACGTCATAAAACGTTTTGATGCAGATACCATTTATCCAACCTTGGGCAGCGAACGAGTGAATCCCGTGCATGATGTGCCAAAGAACGATGCAATGACTAAGGGATGGCAAGACAAAAAGCTCCAACCTCATGACTTCCAATCAGGTGATATAGTTCTACTTTTCAATTCTCGTCCTATGTTTTTCTCGGGCAACCTATGTTCTCGTTGTTCTGGTCCTTTTCAGGTACGAGAAGTCTTCACACATGGAGACGTGGAACTATGGAGCAAGACGGGTGACACATTCAAAGCTAATGGACAGCGGCTAAAGCTCTACCAAGCTACTCAACCGATCGAAAGTGGAAACTCCATTTCCCTTTCAGATCCACACGTCGCGCACGCATGACGAATGGGGACGTCAAAGCTTAAAGACGTTAAATAAGCGCTTTCTGGGAGGCAACCCAGATGTTTGCTTTTATTTCTCTTAGTTTTTAGTTTGAGACTCGGTTATTCATTTTCGTTTAAAAAACAGAAAAACACAAAAAATACCACCGCAAACGTGCTTCACTTCCCTTACCCTCCATCGGAGCTTCACGTCGAGGACGCCGTTCAATTCAAGTCTGGGGGAGCAGCTCACATTTTTCAGGTGATTTCGTTTCATTTTCTTTTGTCTTCCCTTTGACTTTGTAGTTTTTAGGTTATTATTGTGGTTTTTAGATTGTTTTTTGTTTTCGTGAGTCAGAGTCGTCCCAGGCACTTGTCCGGTGCCACGTTTTGAGATGAACCGTGAACCTAGGATGCTTAAGAAGTTGGCTTTTTCCGTGAAATTTTGCATGTTTGAGCTAGGTTTTCCCTAAGCGTTAGAGTTTATTAGTCGGCTGAAAAACAATAGGTCGTAGTTCTTTGGGAATCCTAGTGTTGCTTGTGGGAGATTCAGACGAGGTTGCTAGGCTAGTTTATCGTTTATTCTCTCTACCTAGATGGTCATACTTCGTGTAGACGATGCTTTACTTCTTTTCTATTGAGGATTATTGGATCATATAGAATCGAGCTTATTTTGCAGATTAAGAGCGCACACTAACACTCTGCTGTCGATAGAAATAATGCCTAAAAAGTATGATCAAAAATCGATATGAGTGCATCGACCTTGATACTCTTTCGATGGTTCGGGTCTATATGGTGGGTTGGCAATCATCTTTCTACGTCCTAAGGGCATGGCACAAATAAAAGCCACCTACTCCGCTGCACTTTTAAACGAGATGCATGAGCATACCGTCATCGGTAGTCTGGGTCTAAGTAGAGGCTGGATCCCTTCAAATCCGACGTCCTAGAAACCTAGTGTGTATGCAAAGAAAAAAAAAGAAAAAGAAAAAAAAGAAGGGAAACGAAAAAGAAGTCATAAAAAAAAGAAAAAAAAGAAAAAAAAGAAAAAAAAGAGCGGAATAAAGAAAGAAAGAAGCTCGGAAAAGAAACAAGTATCCTCGGTTGTTCTAGGTTTAGCATTGTCTAAAGTCTTGTTTGGTGGAGAGAGTTATGGTAGCTTGTTTAGTTTTCCTTTGACTTACTTTCTCATGGGTAGCCTTGGTGAACCTAGGATGAAGACTGAAAACTTAATTAGGCCAAATTTGCTCTAGACGTACTAGTTAATCGGTTAGGTTCGCTTTAGCGGTATTTCTGGGAGAAGGGGTAATTCTCGGATTTTGTATACCCCAAGTGTTCCACGTTTACGTGTGCTTAGGGACAAGCAAACATTCAAGTCTGGGGGATTTTCATCATCTCGTTTTCATATGTATTTCTTGCACGATTTTAGAGATGTTTATGATATATAGGTGTTGCTTTACGTATGATTCCGTATCCGTTTTACTTGTTTTCTTGTTTTCATGTTCTTACAGGTTTTTATGTGTATTCGGTTCATTTTGGAGCTAAAGGACGTGCACGAGACAAAGTACAAACATCGAGGATCATCACGGAACAAACGGGACGAGAATCAGCGAAAAACACCCTTGCCTGCGCGGGGCGTTTAGTCGGCAAGTCTGTCCAGCAACTTGAGCCCGACCAGGGCACACCCATGCCCAACCGGGGCACACCTTAGCCCGACCGGGGCACTCCCTAGCCCGACCGGGGCACCTCTTTTTCATCGCGTTCTTGCGCGATCTTCCGCGCCGTACCCGAGCGGGTCATTTTCTCTGCCCGCTCGGGCAGCGACCATCACCTACAACTTAAAATAAATTAATTTGACTTAAAAGAAATGGAATTTTTTGGAGGACTCATACAATAAGGAAAACGACTTTAAAGGGATAAAAAGGGGCGAGAGATCGAGATTCATTCATTCATTATTCAGTTCTTGATCGAGGGAGAGAGGAGGAGATTCTTGCGAGGAGACTTACGAGGAGCATTGGAGATCAACCCGACACTTGGGTTTCGTTTGGACTCAAAGGGTATGAATCTTCCCCCAGTTAAATATGATGAAACGTGATCATCCATAGGATTCTTTCGACCTAAATGTTGGTATACCTCAGCCAAGCATACACCGTGTTTGATTGTTCTATTCGAGTGGTAGTGTTGACCAACTAAGCGACTGGGATTCGCAGCCTCCTAAGAAAATGATCAACTTGAGCTTTGTATTGTTTGGCAAAAAAATCTCAAAATTCTTGGTCTCATCGATGTTTTCGCCAATTTGGTATATGTATACATCGACCTCAGTATGGTCCTCATATATGCCCTCGTTGGAAGCGAAGAGGACATTCTTAAAAGGGTTTACATCCCATATATCTCTTCGATAATGTCTTCCACGAGAATTTCTGATATTATCCTAGATCGACGGTGTAATGTTAGGAGGATGAATTCGAAATTAAACCCACTTGCAACCGGATAGTTGAAACTACAACTTGTCTTCCTGAAGAAAAGACATCCTAAACCAACACTAAAACTTGACTAAAGAACCACAAACGTCATGAATGACGCCACAATACTTGTGATCTAGTGTTCCATAGCTAAATATCAAGTATTAGAAAGGAAAGAGACAGTGGCATTAATAAAAACCTAGGTAATAATGTCATAGAAAGGGTTCTCTATTTATAGATACCGGATAATAATGGAAATAAAATGAACGACACCTTAACTACACTAAATTAAAATGCTCGGTCGAGCGGTACAGCTGCTCGGTCAAGTTGTGCAGCTACTCAGTCGAGCATCATTTAAGTAAACCCAAAAGTTTCAAAAACAAAACTACATTCTACCGAACAAAATTAATGCTCGATTGAGCTATCCAACATTTGGTCGAGTTCCTTAGTCTTTAAGCCGAGCGGTCAATCTTTCCATATGATCCATTGGTTTAGTGTATTCACTTAGGTCGAGCACACCTTTGTTCGGGCCTAGTGCATCGGTTGTCTTGTCTAATGGATTCGCTCGGGTTGAGCGGTAGGTTACTCGAGCCGAGCACCTCTAGCTCTTCTATCTTCTTGTTATATTCAATCTCTTCCACTTTTACACACATCACATAAGCATCTCTTAATGTATTTTGATGCTCTTATGGTGCCTTAGCATGTTCATCCGCCACCAATCGACCAAACACATTTTGCATCCTCTTAACTTTAGCTCTGGTGACTGGTCCTTGCGTTGTCGGTGTGTCGAGCGGAGCTTCATCCTCATCATTCTTTCCTTATTCAAAGGATTTGACCTCAAATCAGGATCATCATCTACATCAAAGCGAGCCAAGTCAACAACATTGAAAGTTGAACTAACATTCTACTAACCAGGTAACTCGATATAAGTATGCATTGTCATTGATACGTTCGAGCACTTTGAATGATCCATCACCGCACGACATAAGATTGGATTTGTGCACTTGAAGAAAATTTTCTTTGCGTAAACGGATGCTCACTAGATCTCAAAGTAAAATAAACATCTTCTTTTGTCCTTTGTTTGCATATTTGGCATATCGCTCGATCTTCTTTCAATGTTGGCTCGTGTCTTTTTATGTATCAATTTCATAAACTCGACCTTTTTCTTCCCATCAAGGTTAGAAAAATATTAACGAAGATAAAAGGGCCATGTCTAATGCTGTAAGTGGTTTAAAATCATACACGATCTCAAAAGGTGAAAATTGATTAGCAGTATGAACCATCCTATTATATGCAAACTTGACATGGGGTAGGCACTCTTCCCATGTGTTCAGATTATTCTTGAGCAACTCCCGTAGCAAGTTCAATGAATTTCGATTAACAACTTTCATTTTTCCATTGGTTTTGAGGGCAACAGATAATGGAGAATAAAAGTTTGGTGCCTAACTTAGACCAAAGCGTTTTCAAAAAGAAACTAAGGAACTTATCATCTTAATTAGACACGATAATTCTAGAAACGCTATGAAATCGTACAAAATCTTTAAAGAACAATACAACAACATGTGATGCATCATCAGTCTTCTGATATGCAATAAAATGGTTCATCTTAGAGAAACGATTAACAAGAAAAAATGGAATCATGTCCTGATTTAGTCCTGGGGAAACCTAACAATAATCCATAGACATATCCGTCAAGAGGTGACTTAGAATAGGTAATGGTGAGTACATAACGTGGGGTTGCAAACGAGATTTAGCTTTCTTACACATGATGCACCTTCGACTGATGTGCTCAATGTCTCGATGCAAATAGAGCCAATAGAAATGTTCTTGCCATATGAACAAAGTCTTGGAGACGTTAAAGTACCCCATTAACCATCATCCATGTGCCTCACGAACCAATAAATCCAAGATAGAAGTTTCGGGTATGCAAAACTTACTTTCATGAAATAAATATCCATCACTGTGAAAGTACTTAGTTGTGGCGGTGTTCTTGCATGACTTGAATATTTCACCAAATGAAGATGAGTTTCGTAGAGTTCCTTACTGTGTTAAAAATAGAGTACCCTTGCACCAACTCTAGAAAGCAAAGTATAACTTCGAGATAATAAGCCAACAAGAACATTTTCCTTACAGTGCTTGTACTTGATGACGTACGAAAAGGTGTCTATGAACTCCACCCACTCGGTGTGTCTACGGTTCAACTTATGTCGCTCCTTGGGATGCTTGAGTTATTCAAGGTTGGTATGAAACATGAATTCCTTTGGCAACAAGTAACATTTTCATGTCTGGAGCGCTTGCACCAATACATACAACTCTTTATCATAAATTAGTTAGCCTAACTGTGATCCGTTGAGCTTTCGCTGAAGTACACAATAGGTCTATGCTCCTGCATCAACACCGCTCTCATTCCTAGACATAATGTATCACATTCCAATTGAAACGTTGTAGTGAGATCATGTAATACCAATAAGGGAGTTTGTGCTGATTTATCTTTTAGACGTTGGAAGGCCCTGTCACTAGAACATGATGTTCTTCGTAATTACTTCGGACAAGGGTGCAACCATTGTGTTGAAATCTTTAACAAATCGATGATAGAATCCAACCAATCTATGAAAGCTTTGGACCTCTCCAACTGTCTTAAGGTAAGGCCAATTGAGTATGGACTCTATTTTTTCCTCATTGTTTTGTATTTTTTTATCAAACAAAAATGTATTTTTTAAGATTAGCGTACAGTTTCTAGCATCGCAACACGTCGAGAATCGATCATAAGTGTGCTACATGTTCTTCTAAGGTTTTGTTGTATACTAGGACGTCATCGAAGTTTACAACAATGAATTTTCCTATAAACTTCCTAAGAACATGATTCATTAGTCGCATAAACATGCTAGGTGTATTAGTTAAATTGAAAGGCATGAATAACCATAAATAAGACCATAGCTTGGTCTTAATGCAGTCCTCCATTTACCACCCTATTTCATGCGTATTTGATGGTATCTGATCTTTAAATCTATCTTAGAAACTTAAAGAATATCCATGCTATTCATCTAATATTCGCCATGTTCCATACTTCTTGGGCAAGATTATCACCAATAAAGTGCACAGGGACATACTTTCCTTCACGTCCTTTCTCCAGGAGCTCATAGACCTATCTCTCGAGCTCCTTGGTCTCCTCGGGATTGGTTAGGTAAGTTGGCCGATTAGGAATGCTCGCACAAGGTATGAAGTCGATTGGGTGCTCAATCCCATGAACTGGAGGTATGTTGTTAGGTGTTTTGTCGAGAAACACATCCTCAAAGCTCTACTATAACTCATTGTCAACACTAGGTAAAGAGGGGGTGAGATCATTGGTGAAATACGACTCCTTGAACAAGAATATAAACATATATTTTTTCAATTTCCAAGCCCTTTTGAATTTTCTCACTCTCATTAAAATCAAGATTGTGCTCATAGGTTGTCTCTCAAAGGCTTTTTTCTTGGTTTCTCTCGAGACCTCACCATATTTGTGAACTACCTTAGGGTCACTCGCTTTAATTTATCTCTTCTCACTTTTCAATATCCATATTTAATCCTTGAATACCACTTTGGGTGTGAGTGCAGCTAGGCAAACATTTCATCCTTAGAAATCAAAGGAGTACTTGTTGTTGAACCTGTCATGTTGCACTCGAATATGATACTTCCATGGTAATCCTAACAAGAGGCAACTCTCTTGGATTGGGACTAGATCGCTACCTAATCCTCGTATTTTGCCAATGCTAAACATGACTTTCACCTGATAATGGACTTTGATTTCGCTGCTATCGTTCAACCACTGCAACTTATAGCGTTTGCAATGTTTTGTGCTATTCAATCCCAATTCTACCATAAGCTATGTGCTAGCAACACTTGTGCAGCTTCCTTTGTTCACTATGATACTATATATCTTATTCTTCACTAGCCCTTGTGTGTAGAAGATGTTTTCTTTATGTACGATGGCTTCTTCTTTAGCTTGCAAATTTAATATTCAATAGGCTACCAGTAACTCTCACTTTACAGCCTCGTACTCCTCGAACTCTTCATTTGAATGAGATATACGTCCTTGATTTGGCGCTTTTTCATCTTTGGATATCATCTTGTATCCTCCATCAGCTCGTATGATCATGGTCTTTTTATCCGAGCAGTCCCAAACAAAGTATCTCCGACCTTGACACTGGCAATAGTGAGTGTCACGGTTTTGTAAAAATGTTTTGGTAGGAGAGTCTGGTTTGAATCATGAAGTCTCAACCTTATGCTCTATCTTGTATCTCATGTTCGGTTTGTAAAACCAGCTAACTTCAGACAAATTAGTCCTTAACGATGAGACAAACGTTCAAAACAATGGCTTCTCCTCCTTCTTTTCTACTCTCTCCTTAATCACGAACTGAAAAAGTATGCTCCAATGTTGTCCTCTGGCCCCTTTTTATCCCTCTAAAGTCGTTTTCCTTATTGTATGAGTCCTCCACAAACTTCCATTTGTTTAAAGTCAAATTAACTTAATTGAAGTTGCAGAAAAAGGTCGCGACCCGAGCGGGCGGTACAATCTACCCGCTCGGGTACAGCGAGGTCGGACGCGCAGAATCGCGATGCGCATGGAGTGCCCGATCGGGCTGGAGGTGTGCCCGCTCGGGTATGAGGCCCCGCTCATGCATTTCCTTGCCCGAGTCGTGCGTGGATTGCTGCCCAAAATTGCCATGGCTTTTGCCCGCTCGGGTGTGAGTTGTGCCTGATCGGGTGGTGGCTCTTCATGCTAATTCTCGTCCCGTTTGTCCCGTGATGATCCTCGATGTTGGTACTTTGTCTCGCGCACGTCCTTTAGCTCCAAAATGAACCGAATACGCATAAAAGCCTATAAGAACATGAAAACACGAAAACAAGTAAAACGGATACGGAATCATACGCAAAGCATCGCATATATATCATAAACATCTCTAAAATCTTGCAAGAAATACGTATGAAAACGAGATGATCAAAATCCCCCAGACTTGAATGTTTGTTTGTCCCTAAGCAAAAGTAAACGTGGAACACGTTGGGTGTAAAAATCCGTGGAATACTTGTTTCTTTCGTTCCGAGCTTCTTTCTTTCTTTTTTTTCTTTTTCTTTTTCTTTTTTATTTTCTTTTTATGACTTCTTTTTTTTGTTTCCCTTTTTTTATTTTTTCTTTTTTCTTTGCATACACACTAGGCTTCTAGGACATCGGATTTGAAGGGATCCAGCCTCTACTTAGACCCAGACTACCGATGACGGTATACTCACGCATCTCGTTTAAGAGTGCAGCGGAGTAGGCGGCTTTTATTTGTGCCAGGCCCTTAGGACGTAGAAAGATGATCGCCAACCCACCACTTAGACCCGAGCCACCGAACGAGTATCAAGGTCGATGCACTCATATCGATTTTTGATCATGCTTTTTAGGCATTATTTCTATCGACAACGGAGTGTTAGTGTGCGCTCTTAATCTGTAAAATAAGCTCGATTCTATATGATCCAATAATCCTCAATAGAACAGAAGTAAAACATCGTCTACATGAAGTATGTCCATCTGGGTAGAGAGAATAAACGATAAACTAGTCTAGCAACCTCGTCTGAACCCCCCACAAGCAACACTAGGATTCCCAAAGAACTAAGACCTATTGTTTTTCAGCCGACTAATAAGCTCTAACGCTTAGGGAAAACCTAGCTTAAACATGCAAAATCTCACGAAAGGCCAACACTTCTTAAGCATCCTAGGTTCAGGGTTCATCTCAAAACGTGGCACCGGACAAGTGTCTGGGACGACTCTGACTCATGAAAACAAAAACAAATGAAAACCACAATATAACCTAAAAACTACAAAGTCAAAGGTAAGATGAAAGAAAATGAAACGAAATCACCTGACAAACGTGAGCTGCTCCCTCAGACTTGAATTGGACAGCGTCCTCGACGTGAAGCTCCGATGGAGGGTAAGAGAAGTAAAGCACGTTTGTGGTGGTATATATATATATATATATTTAAATGAAAGCAATAACCGAGTCTTAAACAGAAAGATAAAAACAAACAGCTGGGTTGCCTCCCAGAAAGCGCTTATTTAACGTCCTAAAGCTTTGACGACTCCTGATCATCTCGTTTTCATACGTATTTCTTGCACGATTTAAGGGATATTTATGATATATATGTGTTGCTTTACGTATGATTCCGTATCCGTTTTACTTCTTTTCGTGTTTTCGCGTTCTTACAGGTTTTTACGAGTATTTGGTTTATTTTGGAGCTAAAGGACATGCACGGAGCTAAGGATCAACATCGAGGATCATCACGGGACAAACGGGACGAGATTTAGCATGAAGAGCCACCACCCGATCGGGCAAAACTCACACCCGATCGGGCAAACGCTACGGCAAAATTTGATGCGCATTCACGCACGACTCGGGCAAGGAAACGCCCAACAGATGCCTCACGCCCGAGCGGGCGCACATCATGCCCGATCGGGCACCCCTTGCGGATCGCGATCCGCGCGAACGACCTAGTCGTACCCGAGCGGGTACATTGCACCGCCCTCTGGGGTTGCGACCTTTTTCAGCAATCTAAGTTAAGTTAATTTAACCTAAAATAAAGGAAGCTCGTGGGGGATTAAGGCAACAATTAGACCGACTTAAAGGACATAAAAGGAGGCCAGAGGAAGACATTAGAGGGGACTTTGGATTCAGTTCGTGATTGAGGAGATTCTTGCGAGGAGGCAAGCAAGGAGCATTGGAGATCAACCCGACACTTCGGTTTCGCTTGGTTTTCATGTTCCTTAGACTTTCTATTTCGTTTATGTTTGTTTACAGACGCATGAGCGAGTAGTTTGTTTGTTCTAGAAGAAGGGATTAGCCCTTGGCTATCCCGGAACCATCTTTTGATTTATCTTTGAATGCATCTTCCCGTTTTCGTTTATCTATTCTCTATCTGAGTGTTTAATTTACTTGTGTTTGCGACGGCCGCGTAGATGCGTGTGTTAGGGATTAGGAGAAGGACCGAAAGGAGAATTCTAGTCCTAAAAGATCAGGTTTAGAACAACCAAGGTTAGGCCACGAAAATAGGGTAGCAACGGTTGAGGGTAAAACGAATGAATCATAGTTCTTATGGGTTTAGTTCAAGGTGTCAGCCACGAAAGTAGGGGGCAACTTTTCTAGGATCGTCTGCCTTGGATAACTTAATTGGGATCTTCTGCCTTAGATAACTTAATTGGGATTGCATGATAAATAGATTGATTGTTGGTTTCGGTAGTCGTGTGGTGAAACTGGATTCCTAGAACGTTTGTCTTATCGTTAAGAACCAATTCGTTTATTTACTTTCAATATTTCATTCTTCAACAATATTTGTTCGTTATCAAGTTTGATTCATAGTTCGAGTTTAGATTGTGTTGCGTAGACTCTGTGGGATCGACACCTAAAATACTACACACGTGTCGTGCACTTGCGGGTAGTTTAGGTTATTTTATTTAACTTTGAGAACGCATCAAGTTTTTTGCGCCATTGCCGGGGACTATTGTCGACACGTCTTAGATTCGAGCCTAGAGTCTTTCTTGTTGGTTTTTGTTTTTGTTTTCTTTTCTTTCGTTCCTTCTACGTAAATCGTTCTTTATTTGTCCATTGCAGAGCCTTCAGATCGATAAGAGATGGATAATCAGAACGGCAATGGACAGATGCAGCAACAGAAACTCGTGCCTCAACCACGAGAACTACAGGCTCCTCCACCACGTCGTCTCAGGTATTACGTGGTGCCGAACATGAACAACGTGCAAACAACCATAAGGATGCCTGTTGTTGCAAGAGAACAATTTGAGATTAATCCAGCGATGATCAACATGCTTTATCAGAAGCAATTCATGGGTGGAAACCATGAGGATCCCCATCAGCACCTCAGAGACTTCCTTGAGCTTTCTGGTACGTTTAAAATTCACGGAGTCTCAGAGGACGCGATCTTATTGCGTCTTTTCCCGTTCTCAATTGGGGGACGAGCGAAAACTTGGCTGCAATCGCTCCCCGCTGGATCTATCACCACTTGGGATCAGATCTGCACATTGTTCTTATCACACTTCTTTCCTCCGAGCAAGACGATTTGGATGAGGGGGGAAATCACAACGTTTAGATGCAGAGATGGAGAGACTTTGTTTGAGGCGTGGGGCAGATTCAAGGATCTTCTACAGTTGTGTCCACATCATGGTCTTGAGCAATGGTACGTTATCCAAACTTTCTATAATGGAATTTCAGATGAGCACCGAACGACGTTGGATAACACTGCCAGAGGATCATTCATGGATTTGAGCGTCGAGCAGTGATGCGTTATCAGAGATAAATAAATAACCTAAACTACCCACAAGTGCACGGCACGTGTGTAGTATTTTACGTGTCGATCCCACAGAGACTACGCAACACAATCTAAACTCGAACTAGGAATCAAACTTGCTAACGAACGAATATGGATGAAGAATGAAATACTGAAAGTAAATAAAAGACTTGGGTTCTAACGATAAGACAAACGTCCTAGGAATCCAGTTTCACCACAAGACTACCGAAACCAAGAATCAATCTATCTATCATGCAATCCCA
>CM071873.1:29811484-29822389 GCA_036759665.1 Gynandropsis gynandra
GTCTAAGGAACATAAAAACCAAACAAAACCGAAGTGGTGGTGCTTGATCTCCAATGCTCCTCGCTTATCTCCTCGCAAGAATCTGCTCTCTCTTCGCTGAATTGTTCTCCTCTGTAAGCTTCCTCTAATGACGTCTTTTTGCCTCCTTTTAAGCCTCCTAAGTCGGTCCAATTGTTGCCTTAATTGCCCCCACGAGTTCCCTTTTATTTTAAGTTAATTTAATTTAAGTTTGCTGGTTTCTCGGGTCGCGACCCGCTCGGGCACACAATGTGCCCGCTCGGGTGCGGCTAAGGCAGAACGCGCGGATTGTGTAGCATCAAGGGGCGCCCGATCGGGCATGGCAAGCACCCGCTCGGGTACAAGGCAGATGGTCGGGCATATTCATGCCCAAGTCGTGCAGGAAATGTGCACAAAATTGGCCATAGGTTTTGCCCGATCGTGCAAGAGTTGTGCCCGACCGGGTGGAGGCTCTTCATGCCGAATCTCGTCCAATTTGTCCCGTGATGATCCCCGAAGGTTCTCCTTAGCTCCGTGCATGTTCCTTTAGCTCCAAAATGATCCAAATACGCGTAAAAACCTGTAAGAACATGAAAAGCACGAAAACAAGTAAAACGGATACGGAATCATACGTAAAACAACACATATATATCAAAAACGTCTCTTAAATCATGCAAGAAATACGTATGAAAACGAGATGATCAAGGAGGCATTAGAGCTGATCGATAACCTCGCCATGAACCACACCATGTGGTCAACTCCGAGAGGTATGCCTAATACCACTCGTCGTTTATATGAGCCTAATCAGAACATTGCTACGGGTAATGTAGCGAATGCCATGTACTATGTGAATTGCGGGGATACGGAGCATGTAGCCTATCAATGCATGGTACATGAGGATATGGAACAGATAAATTATGCCCAGCAGCAAGGAAACACTCAATTCGGGAACGCCTACAATCCGAATTGGAGGAATCACCCGAATCTTTCGTATCGAACGACTCAACCGGTGAAGTATTTGGGATTTCAGCAACCACAGCAGCCATACCAGCAAAATAACCATCAATTCCAGCAAGCTCATCAAGTTCCGCAAGCTCCTCAACCTCCTCAATCCTCTTCATCAAACCTTGAGGCGGTATTGCTCGAATTTATGAAGAAGCAGGAGCAGCAACAATCGATTCAAATCAAATTCAATGCGGATGTGGGGACAGTGATCAACGAGCTCAAAACTCAGATGGAATCTTCGAGCAATCATGTAAAGAGTTTGGAGAACTCCGTAGCACAGCAAGCTGCCTCATCCTCTCGGAATCCCGGACAGCTTCCAGGGAAACCCGAGCTAAACCCGAGAGAGTATGTGAATGCTATTTCTGTGTGCAGTGGTGATGTGGTTGAGAATTCGCCCTCGAAAGAGCGAGGGAATGCTGCTGGTACGTCCATGAGTAGAGGAAAAGGTAAGGTTGCGATTATGGAAGGATTCGAACCAGATTTAGACAAACCATACGTTGCTCCACCGGCGTACAAACCTCCGATACCGTTTCCTCAACGGTTGGTGAGCAGTAAGAATAAAGAACGAGTGGGCAGATTTGTAGAGGGTCTCAAGAAGCTTGACATCAACATCCCATACGTAGAAGCCCTCCAAAAGATGCCTAATCATGCCAAACTCATCAAAGAGGTACTGTCCAAGGAGAAGCACATCGAAGAGAACGAGACTGTAGCACTCACCGAGGAATGCAGCGCTATCCTTCAAAACAAGCTGCCACCAAAGTTGAAGGACCCCGGAAGCTTCTCCATTCCATGCACAATAGGTAATCTTGTAATTGAAAATGCTTTGTGTTATTTAGGGGCAAGCGTGAGCATCATGCCACACTCAGTTTTCGAGCGGATGGGCTACGGGAATCTTAAACCTACGAAGATGTCTCTACGCCTCGCGGATCGTACGGTAAGACACCATGGTAGGTAAGCTTTGCATTCCCACTGATTTTGTTGCTAACGAACGAAATATGGTTTGAAGAATGAAATACTAAAAGTAAATAAACAAATTAGTCCTTAACGATGAGACAAACGTTCTAGGAATCCAGTTTCACCACAAGACTACTGAAACCAACAATCAATCTATCTATCATGAAATCCCAGTTAAGTTATCTAAGGCAGAAGATCCTAATATGATATCTACCATCTCTCGAGGCATAGACACGTGATCTAGTCAAGTTGCCCCCTACTTTCGTGGCTGACACATTGAACTAAACCCATAAGATCTGTGATTCATCCGTTTTACCCTCAACCGTTGCTACCCTACTTTCGTGTCCTAACCTCGGTTATTCTAAACCTGATCTTCTAGGACTAGGATTCTCCTTTCGGTCCTTCTCCTAACCCCTAACACATGCATCTACGTGGCCATCGCAAACACAAGTATGCTCCAATATGTTAGGGTTAGGAGAACGACCGAAAGGAGAATTCTAGTCCTAGAAGATCAGGTTTAGAACAACCGAAGTTAGGCCACGAAAGTAGGGTAGCAGCGGTTGAGGGTAAAATGGATGAATCACAGATCTTATGGGTTTAGTTCAATGTGTCAGCCACGAAAGTAGGGGGCAAATTGACTAGATCATGTGTCTATGCCTCGAGAGAGGGTAGATATCATGTTAGGATCGTCTGTCTTAGATAACTTAACTGGGATTGCATGATAGATAGATTGATTGTTGGTTTCGGTAGTCTTGTGGTGAAACTGGATTCCTAGAACGTTTGTCTCATCGTTAAGAACTAATTTGTTTATTTTGCTTGTAGTATTTCATTCGTCAAACCATATTTCGTTCGTTAGCGAGTTTGATTCATGACATCAATATCTCATTCGTGGAAGCCCTCCAAAAGATGCCTAATCACGCCAAACTCATCAAAGAGGCTCTTTCCAAAGAGAAGCATATCGAAGAGAACGAGACAATAGCACTGACCGAGGAATGTAGTGCAGTTCTTCAGAACAAGCTGCCACCAAAGTTGAAGGACCCCGGAAGCTTCTCCATTCCATGCACAATAGGAAATATTGATATTGATAATACTTTGTGCGATTTAGGGGCAAGCGCGAGCATCACGCCACACTCAGTTTTCAAGTGGATGGACTTCGGGAATCTCAAACCTACAAAGATGTGCCTATGCCTCGCGGATCATTCAGTAAGGTATCCGGTGGGAATTGTTGAAAACGTTCCCACCAAGGTAGGTAATCTCTTTATTCCCACTGATTTTGTTGTACTTGAAATAAAGGAAGATGCTAGGACAGCTGTTATTCTTGGTAGACCGTTCTTAGCTACTGCAGGTGCCTTGATAGACGTACAACAAGGAAAGATGTCCTTACGTGTCGGAGATGAGACGATCGAATTCAACCTGTCCATCCCCATGAAAGGACCCTTATCCAAGGAGTCTTGCCTAATAATTGATTCGCTGGACGAGTTATCCAAAGACACGCTTGATCAAGTGAGTATGCCCGATTCTCTTGTACGGTATTTGACACGAGTTTGAGATAATGCAGGATTTACGGACGAAGGAGCTGAGATGTACATGAGTGCTATTGAAGCACAAGGAGACGCCCCATGTGAGGAGATACCACACGAAATCCATGTTGGTTTCGTAGCGGAGAAGACGTCCAAACTTCAGCCTGAGCCACCTCCACCTTCTTTTCGGTATGAGTACATTGAATGCGATAAAATATATCATGCTGTTATGAATGCTAACATGAGTGCAGATGAGATGAGAAAGCAACCCACTCGCGTAAAGAAATGTAGGAGAGTCAGCTCTTCAACGTGTATGCACGGAAATTATACGGAAGACAGCCACGAACCTTCACCGGAAACTCAAAGGAGGCTGCACCCGCACTTGCAAGAGGTAATGGAAAAGGACTTCATAAAACTTTTTGATGCAGATACCATTTATCCAACCTTTGGCAGCGAACGAGTGAATCTCGTGCATGATGTGCCAAAGAACGATGCAATGACTAAGGGATGGCAAGACAAAAAGCTCCTACCTCATGACTTCCAATCAGGTGTGTCTGTGCTCAAGCGTTTCTCATAAGATATTGAAAGGTTAAAAAGATGGATTCACGAATAAAGGTGTGTTTGTGCTCAGAAATTTTGTGAATGGATTTGATATCTTTGGAAAATCATATAAATCGGCAATAGAATATCACATGTGCCAGGAAACTTCACATTTTTCGAAAAGGGTAACTTCTCCATTATCTCGATATTTGCTTATTCGACCTCTATTACCTTGGAAAATATCTTGTGTCCAAGTATTATTTCCTCTTACACCATGAAGTGGAATTTCTCCTTGTTAAGCCCAAAGTTAACTTGCTGGTACCTGTCTAACACCTTACACAAATTCGTTAGACAAACCTCAGCCAAGCATACAACGTGTTTGATTGTTCTATTCGAGCGGTAGTGTTGACCAACTAAGCGACTGGGATTTGCAGCCTCATAAGAAAATGATCAACTGTAGCTTTGTATTGTTTGGCCAAAAAATCTCAAAATTCTTGGTCTCATCGATGTTATCGCCAATTTGGTATATGTATACATCGACCTCGGTATGGCCCTCATATATGCCCTCGTTGGAAGCCAAGAGGGCATTCTTAAAAGGGTTTACATCCCATATATCTCTTCGATAATGTCTTCCACGAGCACTTCTGATATGATCCTAGATCGACGGTGTAATGTTAGGAGGATGAATTCGAAATTAAACCCACTTGCAACCGGATAGTGTAAACTACAACTTGTCTTCCTGAAGAAAAGACATCCTAAACCAACACTAAAACTCGACTAGAGAACCACAAACGTCATGAATGAAGCCATAATACTTGTGATCTAGTGTTCCATAGCTAAATATCAAGTATTAGCAAGGAAAGAGACAGTGGCATTGATAAAAACCTAGGTAATAATGTCATAGAAAAGGTTCTCTATTTATAGATACCGGATAATAATGGAAATAAAATGACCGACAACTTAACTACACTAAACTAAAATGCTCGGTCGAGCGGTACAGCTGCTCGGTCAAGTTGTGCAGCTACTCAGTCGAGCATCATTTAAGTAAACCCAAAAGTTTAAAAAAAAACTACATTCTACCGAACAAAATTAATGCTCGGTTGAGCTATCCAACATTTGGTCGAGTTCCTCAGTCTTTGGGCCGAGCGGTCAATCTTTCCATATGATCCATTGGTTTAGTGTATTCACTTAGGTCGAGCACACCTTTGTTCGGGCCTAGTGCATCGGTTGTCTTGTCTAATGGATTCGCTCGGGTTGAGCGGTAGGTTACTCGAGCCGAGCACCTCTAGCTCTTCTATCTTCTTGTTATATTCAATCTCTTCCACTTTTACACACATCACATCCGCCACCAATCGACCAAACACATTTTGCATCCTCTTAACTTTAGCTCTGGTGACTAGTCCTTGCGTTGTCGGTGTGTCGAGCGGAGCTTCATCCTCATCATTCTCTCCTTCTTCAAAGGATTTGACCTTAAATCAGGATCATCATCTACATCAAAGCGAGCCAAGTCAACAACATTGAAAGTTGAACTAACATTCTACTGACAAGGTAACTCGATATAAGTATGCATTTTCATTGATACATTCGAGCACTTTGAATGATCCATCACCGCACGACATAAGATTGGATTTGTGCAGTTGAAGAAAATTTTCTTTGCGTAAACGGATGCTCACTAGATCTCAAAGTTAAATAAACATCTTCTTTTGTCCTTTGTTTGCATATTTGGCATATCGCTCGATCTTCTTTCAATGTTGGCTCGTGTCTTTTTATGTATCAATTTCATAAACTCGACCATTTTGTTCCCATCAAGGTTAGAAAATATTAACGAAGATAAAAGGGCCATGTCTAATGCTGTAAGTGGTTTAAAATCATGCATGATCTCAAAAGGTGAAAATTGAGTAGCAGTATGAACCATCCTATTATATGCAAACTTGACATGGGGTAGGCACTCTTCCCATGTGTTCAGATTATTCTTGAGCAACTCCCGTAACAAGTTCGATGAATTTGGATTAACAACTTTCATTTTTCCATTGGTTTTGAGGGCAACAGATAATGGAGAATTAAAAGTTTGGTGTCTAACTTAGACCAAAGCGTTTTCAAAAAGAAACTAAGGAACTTATCATCTTAATTAGACACGATAATTCTAGAAACGCTATGAAATCGTACAAAATCTTTAAAGAACAATACAACAACATGTGATGCATCATCAGTCTTCTGATACGCAATAAAATGGTTCATCTTAGAGAAACGATTAACAACAAAAAATGGAATCATGTCCTGATTTAGTCCTGGGGAAACCTAACAATAATCCATAGACATATCCGTCAAGAAGTGACTTAGAATAGGTAATGGTGAGTACATACCGTGGGGTTGCAAACGAGATTTAGCTTTCTTACACATGATGCACCTTCGACTGATGTGCTCAATGTCTCGATGCAAATAGAGCCAATAGAAATGTTCTTGCCATATGAACAAAGTCTTGGACACGTTAAAGTACCCCATTAGCCATCATCCATGTGCCTCACGAACCAATAAATCCTCGATAGAACTTTCAGGTATGCAAAACTTACTTTCATGAAATAAATACCCATCACTATGAAAGTACTTAGTCGTGGCGGTGTTCTTGCATGACTTGAATATTTCACCAAAATGAAGATGAGTTTCGTAGAGTTCCTTACTGTGTTAAAAATAGAGTACCCTTGCACCCACTCTAGAAAGCAAAGTATAACATCGAGATAATACGCCAACAAGAACATTTTCTTTACAGTGCTTGTACTTGATGACGTACGAAAAGGTGTCTATGAACTCCACCCACTCGGTGTGTCTACGGTTCAACTTATGTCGCTCCTTGGGATGCTTCAGTTATTCAAGGTTAGTATGAAACATGAATTCCTTTGGCAACAAGTAACGTTTTCATGTCTGGAGCGCTTACACCAATACATACAACTCTTTATCATAAATTAGTTAGCCTAACTGTGATCCGTTGAGCTTTCGCTGAAGTACACAATAGGTCTATGCTCCTGCATCAACACCGCTCCAATTCCTAGACATAATGTATCACATTCCAATTCAAACGTTGTAGTGAGATCATGTAATACCAATAAGGGAGTTTGTGCCGATTTATCTTTTAGACTTTGGAAGGCCCTGTCACTAGAACATGATGTTCTTCTTAATTACTTCGGACAAGGGCGCAACCAATGTGCTGAAATCTTTAACAAATCGATGATAGAATCCAACCAATCTATGAAAGCTTTGGACCTCTCCAACTGTCTTAAGGTAAGGCCAATTGAGTATGGACTCTATTTTTTCCTCATCGTTTTGTATTTTTTTTATCATACAAAAATGTATTTTTTAAGATTAGCGTACAATTTCTAGCATCGCAACACGTCGAGAATCGATCATAAGTGTGCTACATGTTCTTCTAAGGTTTTGTTGTATACTAGGACGTCATCGAAGTTTACAACAATGAATTTTCCTATAAACTTCCTAAGAACATGATTCATTAGTCGCATAAACATGCTAGGTGTATTAGTTAAATTGAAAGGCATGAATAACCATAAATAAGACCATAGCTTGGTCTTAATGCAGTCCTCCATTTACCACCCTATTTCATGCGTATTTGATGGTATCTGATCTTTAAATCTATCTTAGAAACTTAAAGAATATCCATGCTATTCATCTAATATTCGCCATGTTCCATACTTCTTGGGCAAGATTATCACCAGTAAAGTGCACAGGGACATACTTTCCCTCACGTCCTTTCTCCAGGAGCTCATAGACCTATCTCTCGAGCTCCTTGGTCTCCTCGGGATTGGTTAGGTAAGTTGGCCGATTAGGAATGTTCGCACAAGGTATGAAGTCGATTGGGTGCTCAATCCCATGAATTGGAGGTATGTTGTTAGGTGTTTTGTCGAGAAACACATCCTCAAAGCTCTACTATAAATCATTGTCAACACTAGGTAAAGAGGGGGTGAGATCATTGGTGAAATACGACTCCTAGAACAAGAATATAAACATATATTTTTTCAATTTCCAAGCCCTTTTGAATTTTCTCACTCTCATTAAAATCAAGATTGTGCTCATAGGTTGTCTCTCAAAGGCTTTTTTCTTGGTTTCTCTCGAGACCTCACCATATTTGTGAACTACCTTAGGGTCACTCGCTTTAATTTATCTCTTCTCGCTTTTCAATATCCTTATTTAATCCTTGAATACCACTTTGGGTGTGAGTGCAGCTAGGCAAACATGTCATCCTTAGAAATCAAAGGAGTACTTGTTGTTGAACCTGTCATGTTGCACTCGAATATGATACTTCCATGGTAATCCTAACAAGAGGTAACTCTCTTGGATTGGGACTAGATCGCTACCTAATCCTCGTATTTTTCCAATGCTAAACATGACTTTCACCTGATAATGGACTTTGATTTCGCTGCTATCGTTCAACCACTGCAACTTGTAGCGTTTGCAATGTTTTGTGCTATTCAATCCCAATTCTACCATAAGCTATGTGCTAGCAACACTTGTGCAGCTTCCTCTGTTCACTATGATACTTATATCTTATTCTTCACTAGCCCTCGTGTGTAGAAGATGTTTTCTTTATGTACGATGGCTTCTTCTTTAGCTTGCAAATTTAATATTCAATGGGCTACCAGTATCTCACCCTTTACAGCCTCGTACTCCTCGAACTCTTCATTTGAATGAGATATACGTCCTTGATTTGGCGCTTTTTCATCTTTGGATATCATCTTGTATCCTCCATCAGCTCGTATGATCATGGTCTTTTTATTCGAGCAGTCCCAAACAAAGTATCTCCGACCTTGACACTGGCAATAGTGAGTGTCACGGTTTTGTAAAAATGTTTTGGTAGGAGCGTCTGGTTTGAATCATGAAGTCTCAACCTTATGCTCTATCTTGTATCTCATGTTCGGTTTGTAAAACCAGCTAACTTCAGACGAATAGTTAGAAGAATTATCGTAATGTTAGAATGATTTTCCTTTTCCTTTACAACCAAGTGCAATAAATCTTCTATATTCAAGTAAGGATGGGTTTCCATGAGATCCTATATGTCGGAATTGAGGCTGCTAAAAAGTCGATCCATTTTTGCCTCGAGATCTTCCTCGAAGTTTGCTCGAATCAAGAGGAACTCCATCTCCTTGTAGTAATTTTCAATGCTCTTGGCCTAATCATGTTAGACATTGATGGACCTCTCAATGCTGGTTAGATGGTACACATTTCGTCCCAAGTGTCAATGACATGCTCTCCCACTCTATAAAAGAAATTTATTTTTTCAACAGCCAAATCCGTTGAAAATTGAAATTTTTCAGTTGACATCAGCAATTTGCAACGAATTCAAATTGAAAAATATCAATGGAATCATGGCCACTGGTAATCGACTGAAAATATCAATGGATTTTAACAAATAAGGCTGGAATTTTCAATAGACATCCGTTGGAAATTTCAACAGATGTCCACTGAAAATTTCAATGGATGCCCGTTTAAATGACTATTAACGATAATCTATTGAAACTTTTTGCGGAAAAATTGAAAATTACCAAGAGATATCCATTAGTACTTTTGATCAAAAATTTTAAATCTACCAAATGATTTCCGTTGATGTTATGATTGTATCATCAATGGGCAGGCATTGATTTATGGCAAATTGTAAAGAAAAATATTAATAAGTTTTATGCACAAATTTTAATTCAAAATATATAAAAACGTTTAGTATAATATTTAAAACAAACAATACAAATAAAAATACTATATCCTACAAATAATCTAAAACATCATTGACTTCTTCTTCTTCGTCTATCCCAACATTGCGAAAAGGAGTAATGGCAGAGCTCCACCGAAACTCGCCAAAAATCCTGTATGATCGATGAATGATCCAGCCGTAATATGTATGGTGTTTAATTGGTTTAGGGGAGATTTTAAGAGGATTTGAGAGGTTTTGTTGAATGTATTAAAAATAAATTATTCAACATCTTAAATACCCAAATTTTCAACGAATATTTTTCAACAGATACCCATTGAAATCGATGTCTAATAAAAAAATGTCAGATGACAATCTTTCATTTTTTTTCAAGGGGCATTCGTTGAAAAAAAATTCCAACGGATGCCCATTGAAAACATGAAGAAGGTTAGGTACAAATCTTTATAATTAAGACATTTTTCAATGGACATTCGTTAATAAAGATCAAGGATTTTCAACGATTCACCATGGAATCATTTGTTAATATTTCAACGGATAGATCCATTGATAAATATTTTAACGAGGAGATCCATTGGAATTCGTTGGTAAATACTTCAATGAAAGGATCCGTTGATCCATCCGTAGATACAGACGTGTTTTTAAGTAGTGTCAAGCGCCTTTGAGAGTATGTGAGTTGATCTCACCACGCTAATGTGTAGTTGTTGAACTTGACTGCCACCAATTTGACCTTCTTGAGTTAAAAAAATGGCATTCAAAAACCATCTTCGTCTTATGTTCCCACTTTAAATAAGCTTTGGCAATGCTCCTCCCGATGACCATAGGGATTTCCATATTTGTGCTATTGATATCATCATCGAATGGATCTCCTACACATTGATTGTTCATTTTAGGATGGTCATAACCCTTTTCAAGCACCACGGCGTACTCGCTGATAACATCTATTTTGTTATAGTATTTTAGTCTCATTTTATAGTTAGTTTCATCATTCATTTGAACTTTACCAAGCATTAAAGAATCATTTAGTCCTCTTTTAGCGTTCTCTCGTGTTATTGCAGGAAATGAAATATCGGGATACAAACACGAGTAAATGAAGCAAAACTAAGCAATACCACTCTCCTATCAGCTATGCACGGTCAGCATCCAAAGAATCATAAACAAGAGAAGAGAAATGGAAGCAAT
>CM071873.1:29836456-29846664 GCA_036759665.1 Gynandropsis gynandra
GTTTTCGTTTTTTTAGAATTCGACTCTTATTCTTTTCACAACCATGCTCCTTACCAACAACCCCGATGTATCGTACTGTCTCCTTTGGATTGTGTGACTTTTGTTACAGGTTTTCCACTTCGAAATCATCCACAACATAAGGAAAGACGCGTACGCCCAGCTGCATCAACTCGGGACAGCAAGCACGCATCAGGTGCACACGTTCCTATTTATAATATTTTTCCCCGAGTTTTTGCATGTTAGTCCTTCTCTTAGGTATTGAACACCGGGACGGTGTTCCGTTCAAGTCTGGAGGGATATTCTCTGACTGTAATGATTGTGATTAGGATTTAGACGTTGAGTTCTTCGTTTTGTTTTTTTAGACGGACGGATATCTAGTACGAAAAAATTCGAACTTTAATCACTTTATGCAACTTTGTCGAATCGGGAACAAAAGTCTAGGTTTGCTGAAACATACCTTTAGATATCGATTTGTTAGTGATCGTGAAAGAATCCATGGCCTATAGTTGTATTCCTTCCCTTAGGCTTCAATCCCAAGCACTCATATCTTAGAGCATACCTTTCATTCTTTATTTTGTTTCGATCATTATATTTCCACGCACTTACACTCCGCTGTCAATAGACTAAGTTCTTTAACTTTTTCAGCCCTACATTGACATGAGTGCATCAATATTGATGGTTCGGGTCTAAGTGGTGGGTCGAGGCCGTTTTTCTATGTCCTAAGGGTTAGAGTCAATGCGTATTCACACAAGTTAATCAAAAAAGAAAAAAAAAGGAAAAGAAAAAGAGAGAAAAAAAATCAGCAAAAATGCAACCTCTTCACTCCGCTAAGGTTACGAGACCTTATGAGTCTGCCAATTGGCAACCTGGGTCTAAGTAGAAGGTTGTACTCTTCAACTCCGACGTCCTAGAAACCGAGTATAAATTTCAAAAAAATGTGTGGAAACCGAAAAAAAGAAGATGAAAAAAAGAACCGAAAAAGAAGAAAAATAATTGTCTTAAGAATTGGATTGAACTGTTTGCGTAATAGAATAGGTATGGAGATTGCTTGGATGTTGTCTAGGGGTTAGTGAAATGAACTATAGACATGTGTATGATTGCACGGTTAGTGGCTTTCGGTAGATAGGGGTCTAAATTCGGTGCGCTTAGATCTATGTTTGTGTGACGCGTTGTTGTGTAGGGTAGCTGACTTTTCGAGTTGATTGTGCTAGTTTCCAGTTGTTGTCTAACTCTTCTTGTGCTTAGTTCTAGTCTTGCTCGAGGACGAGCAAAGGTTCAAGTCTGGGGGAGTTTGATAACGTCTATTTTGTTATAGTATTTTAGTCTCATTTTATAGTTAGTTTCATCATTCATTTGAACTTTACCAATCAATAAAGCATCATTTAGTCCTCTTTTAGCGTTCCCTCGTGTTATTGCTGGAAATGAAATATCGGGATACAAACACGAGTAAATGAAGCAAAACTAAGCAATACCACTCCCCTATCAGCTATGCACGGTCAGCATCCAAAGAATCTAAACAAGAGAAGAGAAATGGAAGCAGTGGCCACTTACAAAAAATGGAAACAATGGCCGCTTATAAAAATGGAAACTTTCGGTGGTTGGAACAAAAATGGAAAATTTCGGTTCCTAGAAAAAAAGTAAGAAGAGCACGGTTGGAACATGAAAAGGAAACATGTTTTATTTAAAATAGAAACAAGTTGCTGGAACAAAATGTAAACTTCCAACCTCCTACACAAAAATGGAAAGATTTCCACCTACACGAGAATTGGAAACTGCAACCGTCAAAGATAGAAAAATTAATGGAAATATGGTTAGAGAAGAGGAAGAGGATATACATGACTGGATAATAAAGGAGAAACGTTGACAATTACACATAAATGGAAAAAAAGAAATGGAAAAACTCGGAAAAGGAAAGATTAGAGAAAAGGAAAGAGGAGAAAGAGGGCTAAAAGGGGAGAGCTTCAGCAGCAAGAGACGTACAGAAAATTAGAGAGAAAAGAAAGCAAACGAAGAGAGAGAGAGGGAGAGCAGCACGCACACACAAGGGCGAAGGACGGAGCGACGAAGCCGAAGCGCGGAGGAGCTATTGAAGACATCGGTAATAGAATAGGGAGGGATCTCATTCTTTATCCATGTTGAATATAGTTATCTTTTGTGTTTCTTTTGCTGAGTTCATGTCCGAGTAGGTCCATAGCCATGGGTTAGAGAGCTTTGCCGATATGTAATGAAGTTTTGTTCTTAATGTTTGGTTATAATATTTGTTCGTTTCGGATTGATTGGTTGTTCGTAATGTTTTTATTCTTGTTGGTAGCTTGAATGAATGATTATGAAAATCTAATTGCATTGGGAGATGAGTTGGATTTTGAAACGTAGCTATATGAAGTCTCAATTGATTTAGAACCTTGGCTGGTCGTTTGATTGAACTTAGGAATTAGGATAGCGATCTTAATGCGTCTAGTAGGTGAGATACACAATTGGGAGATTGGTATACGCATGCTAGATAGTGGGTTTAGACATCGGGAGAGTCATTCCCTAGAAAAGAGCTTGAATTTCCCGAATACGTAACGATATCTATAACCATGATCTTGTTAGAACTTCGTTGCATCATCGTATATCTCTCGAAACATGTGGTGTTCAGCTCATTGAGTTTAATCTGATAGTTAATTAGTTTAGTTTAGTTTCATTCGCGTTTCCATCACTTATTGATTTCACACGTCTTATTCATTAGTTTACTAGCTATAGAGTTGCATCAATTCCTTGTGTTCGACCCTTTAGTATACGATCCGTATTCTTGCGGAAGCGTTAGTCTAGGTAATTATTACTTGAGATTAACCACATCACTCGCCTTCAGCCATGTCTAAAGGATATGGATTACAAACTGTAGTGGCCTATTACATGGTTTCTACGGGTGAATCCCACGGTTTGCTTCCTCCATCCAACCAAGTCGTTGGTTGAAGTCTTGCCTCATTTATCGGAATTCGTTAATTAGTAACTATATCAAGATAGCTCCCTCATCGCTATTGGGTTCATCATGTATATTTTCCGAACTAGATATTCGACACTTGAAACAAAAAAAAAGAATGATACAAATAGAAGATGAACAAACCTAACAATCTCTCGGAAAGTATTTCACTCAATGTTTTCCTCAAACATGTCTCTTTCCTTAGCTTCTTCACTTTGATTTAGTTCAGAACTCAAAAATGATTCGAAGTTAGTATTTGATGCTCAAACTAAATCTTAACGTTACAAGCGTGTAATGTCGATACATATCTACTAAAAAAATTTCTATTTCTATATAAGGACTATTTATATTTTCTACCATTTCATTTTCTTTTCTTTTTTTTTGGCTTTTTCCGTTTCTTTTTTTCCTTTTGTTTTTTTTTCCTTTTGTTGTTTTCTTTTTTTTCATTTTCTGTATTTTTTCCTTTCCTATTGTTTTCGTGTTTTGGAGGGTTTCTTCTTTTTTTTGTAAAAATGAAACAAAAAACAAAACTAAAACAAACTAAAGAAAAGTATAACTAGAATAAATAAACCAAACTCGTTAGACTAACGTAAGAATAAGGCTCTGATACCACTAAATATGATCCTAGATCGATATTTTATTGGTCAAGGGATAGATTTGGAATGAAATCGTCTAGCAATCCGATAGTATATCCTAAAATTTGTATTTCCAAAGAAAATACGTCTGAAACCAAAACTATAACTCGAATACACAACCTCAAACCCCACGAATAACGCCACAACACTGGTGATCTAGTGTTGATAAGTCGAAGAAGAACTCAAAATCTCTCGAAGGGTTTAATAGCTAAATCTTGATGATGAACAAGGAAAGACACAATGTCATTGATAACATTTTAGGTTAAAATGTTATACAAAGGCTCCTCCGTTTCTAGGAACCCAATAATAATGGAAATAAATTGAAATAAGACAATTTAACTAAACCCTACTAAATTTCTCGCTCGAGCGGTGCAACTATTTGGTCAAGCGTCGTATTAGTCTTAACTTTAAATTTGCAAAAACTAAAGTACATACGACTGAGCAAATATAATGCTCGGTCGAGCACTCCAATGCTCGTTCAAGTTTCTTAGTGCTCAGGTCGTGGGTCAGTTGTCTTGCATGATCCATTGCTCTAGTGGATTTGCTCGTTCGAGCGTGTCTCTACTCAGACCGATCACATCAATCTTTTTTAGTGGATTTACTCATGTCGAGCAATAAAATGCTCGATTCGAGCACCTTTATCTCCCCTATCTTCTTGTTATCTTCGACCTCGACCACTTGTAGACACATCACATAAGCGTCTCTTGATGCCTTTTGATCCTCTTTTGGTGCCTTAGCAAGTACGTCTACCACCAATCGAGCAAACGCGTTCTGTATCCTCTTAGCTTTAGCTTTGATGCCTAGTCCTTGTGTTGTCGGTGTGTCAAGAGGAGCCTTATCCCCATCAACTTCAATGAAATGAATGAAAAATATGGATTCCACCATTTATTGTTATTTTAAAATTATTCTAGATTGAATTCTACAGTTTTACTGCCTATCTTTATGGTCACTTGCATGTTCATACATGGACGATGAAATTTGTCGTGTTGAGACACGAATGTCCGGCGATGATATGTACTCTCCTATCATCATCCATATCTAGTACAATGAACTCAACATATTGTACTCTTTAATCTTCTAGGGCATGTCTTTTAGTATGCCTAATGGATAAATCACCAAACAATCTAACAATGGATTTAGAGGTTCTAAGTGAGTTGGCCCAACCCAGTACAGTCTATCATATGCTAGGTTTTTTAAGGTTAGCTCAATTCAATCCATATTTATTATTGGTTGGAATTTATTAAACCAGACCAAGCCACCAAAACCTGCGGATTATATGGATTGACTCACAAAGTGCAATTTTTTAAACAATTATATAATAAATAATTAATAAAAATATTTAAAACTTCATAAATAATATAAATAAATACACATAAATTCAAATAAAAATTTAAATACTTTAAAGCTTCAAAACATTAAAATAATTCATAAAAGACATAAATAATCCAATTAAATATCTAAATATTCAAATAAAAAACATTTAACTAAATATTTTGAAAGTTGAAACTTTAAAACATAATTTTTATCTTCATTGATTGCTTACAATTGCTTTCTCTGTTCCATAAAAAATATTATAATTATATGTAATTAATATTATGTATATAATTTATATTTATATATATATATACACATCTTTTCTTTCTAATCCGTTGCTTGATCCGTAGCCCAAAATGGGCTAACCCATAAGCCCATTTTTCATTTAGGCTAAAAAATTCAAACCAGTCTGCACTTATGTGGGTTGGATCAAGGCCAATCTGTGGGTTAAAAATTTACTTAGCATTCTGTCATCCTTTTCAATATGAGTTTTCCAATTTTCTGTGTTTAAAAGATCAAGAATAGGCGAAAACGTACGGTGGAACTTAGGTCACAAAGAGCACAATAAATAAAAATATTGCTTAATGTACATGGCATCAAGACTCAACCTGGGTATGCGTTCTTAAGTAGCAGATCGTGCTAAATGATGGCGTTGCGTTCTGGATTGAGAATCACCATCTCCTTCTCGATAACTTACTTCTTGGTTAGGATGTCTCATAAGAAGTTCACTTACGATGGCATTTTTCTGATTGATTCGTGGACTCGCATTATGACTTCCAACTTCTTTTTCATCTCCGTAATTCATGTTAATTGGTTGTCGTCATTCTTATTATTTTTTTTCGAGATGGAAAAGGATGCAGGAGTGCTACACCGTGAGAATTATAATCTCTACACACTCAAGATTGTCCATATAAATAGAAGCTTAGCATCTTCGCTCTCGACTTGTCTGTAAATAGGCACATCCAAGTCTGTCTTGCTTCTCAATGCCATGGCATTGAAATGCTCTAGTGGATTATGATCAAGTTTCCCAAGGAATGTTCATGTCTGACTTTTGTTCCTACAAAAAATGAGAAAACATGGACTTTATCAGCCTCATATCATTGTGGTGCCATTGGAGCTCTCATTTGTTGGAAGATCGTATTTTGATGTGATGGTATGTTTTTCAAATTTCATTCCTAGGGTTGTCGCGAGAATACTTGATGCTCAAAGTTTCCTTGATGTGTGTTCTATGTTGGTGGTGTTAATGTAGGATAAGTTTAAAATGTTTATCCAACCACGATTATATGTGTTTAAGTAGGGATTTTCGACATGTGGTTTTCATCCTGTCCCATATGCTCAGCCATATAATAGCCACATGATTATCTTGATGCTGATAGAGCTCCAAAGATGATGAAAATACATGCACCAAAGTGGCCATTTGGAGCTTTAACTCACTAACTCGGTTCAGAGGATTGTGACCTCATCCGTCGACCCCTTTTTTGCAACTCGGCTAACACAATCGTTTGGAGCATTCCTTTCATTCACCATCTTATCTTTTTTTCCTCATAATGACTACATTGAAGGTCATGCAATGTCTTTCTATCCTCTTGAGGGATCTATCTTGTTCTTGAACATTTGTATTTTGTGAGGCGTGAAGAACCTATCATGAATCTTTACTCAAGATGATCCCATGTATGGATGGAATTAGACACCAATGTGTAGAGTCATTCTAGCAACTAGTCCATGAGAAAAAAGGGGAGAGGCCACCAAATGACAAAATCATCTATTACTCCTTTGACACTCTTGACTAAAATGCATAGCATCATGAACTTCATCAAGTGAAGTTTCAGGTCTTGATTTGATCTACCTCTTAACGCGATTTAGTTTAGATTCTACAAAAAATGATGCTTGAAGCTCACATTAGTTATGATCAAATTTTGGTCGTCAAATACAAGGAAAAAACTCGATGTGCCTAGGAATTATGTTCTCGATGGTATCAACCATCAGTATCTTTTTCGGATGGTCTTTCTAGTTTTTCGATTTTTGCATCAAATCCTGAAAGTTTTGAACACCTAACACTTATGGTTATAAACCGATGATCTACAAAAGAAACAAGGTAAACAAGACAAAAGGAGGTGTCAACAGCATACTAAAAACAAACAAAAATCATAATAAGAAATTATACAAATTCATAAACTTGATGGCTCGCCTAGATGTGATCTAATTGCATCTCAAATTTTAATAAGGTTTACCTACACTAGACATTATCGCAAGGATACAGATCGAATATTTCCAAGGTCAAACAAAAAGACTAAGAGGTATTTAAACTATTAATCTCACAAAAAATATGATCTTTAAAATAAGAAGTTTATGTTGTGTCTTTATCTAATAATTAAAAATAAATTAAACAATGCTTAGAAGTATTTACAGTTGAGACAATGTTTCTAGGTTCAAGAATTATTCTCGTGAATATGAATTGATTAAAGATTCCAAAAAAAAACATATTACATTGTTTCTTTAAGGAAATCAAATTTCTTCTATCGATCTACCTCTCTCAATGTATAGATCTCAATTAAATCATTTCAATCATTGACCTCTCCATCTAATTACTTATATGTTAAATGTAGTAATCATCAATACCATGATTCTTAAATTAGCTAACCTATCTTTTGATATGATTATTCAATTTTATTTAATGCATAAAATCTAGATTAATTTAACACTCGATTGAGTTGTCAAGCACTCGGGTCGCGAAAAATCAGAGGGGTTAAAGGTGTTACTTCTCTAGTTCATCTCGAGATCGAGTTGGCAAATGCTCGGGTTTAACAAAGTTACGAGACTAATTGTTGTTTATTTATTCTAGCTACGTGTGTTAGCACTCTACTTGAGAATTTTATCAAGGACTTTTATGCATCTCTTGGTTACACTCTCGGTCAAATGATAGTGAGCTCAAGCCAAGCACTTTGTTGATTTTTCTTCATGATGCTCATTTAGTGTTGATTCTTGCCTTTTTTTCTACTCCTCAGTCCCTAATGCATGTAAGATCATGAAATAACAGAAAGGAGGTGTAAAAAAACTAAAGAGACTAAAATTGTCTAGTGTTCAATAGAAATATGCAAAACTTTATATAGTGAAATATTTGATCATGGTGTTATCTTAGAGATTTTCGCTGCAACTAGATATACCGGGAGAAAATCAAAATCTACAAATGGTCATCTTCAAACGTAATAGTTATACATATATATAAATATATATATTCATGTCACAATTCTAAATAATCATTTGTTTAATATGAAAAAAAAAATTATGAAGAAGTAATGGACACATATCTATATATATGAGTGGATGAGAGATTATTTCAATGCTTTGGCATAGTTTTATGTCTGTGCATTATATATAAACAAATCAAATTTATTTACGAAATTAATGTGTATAATTTTGCATTATTATTATAGATTCAAGGTAACGTGCAGAGATCTCCTACGTGGATGAGAAATTTGACCAAAGGTCCAACAAAAAGACATATTATGTTGTCCAATTACGTTGATGTGTGGATACATCTTCCACAAACAGTAACAAGAAAAAAATAGAAACACATAGGATTATGGCTTATCCTTTAATATTGGAATAGTAGAAAAGGATAATTTCCATGAAATTTTAAATCAAATTCTGAAAGTTGAATATCTTGCCCTAATTTTATTGAAAATAATGCTTTTTTGAATGTCAAATGTTCAACCGAATCATAGGACGTGGTATCTAAAAAATCAACGGAAATGAATCAACATCAACTCTTTACGAAATTACATAAAGTATAATCTATTCATCCAAAAAAAATTAAACCAATAAGGGTGTTTTTATGTTCAACATCCCACATCCTTGAAACATCAAAGAGAAAAATGGTAGTTCGTTTTGAAGATCAAATCGCACATAGATTTTAAAAAAACAAGAAACGAATATTTATTTCTAGAAAAATTATGAACCATTATGATTTATTGAATTTCAAGATCATAGAGAGATTCTAGCGAGAATCGATGTACATGTTGAATACATTGGTGTTTATAAAGACATTGAACCAGAAGATGTCGAAGATGAACCAGGCGACGAATCCAACGCACCATCAACCAAAGATTTACCAATGAAGAATTAACAAAAGATAGTTGTAGATTTTATAATTATAATTATATTTTGTGATTAAGTAAACACAAAATTATAAACTGTTTTTGTCTTTATGTTGCTTACATCAACGCATTTCCATGATATATAATATGTAATTAATGTGGTCTTCGTGCACTAGATTCGAAAACTATCAGATTGGAATGTGGAGGAATACGTTGATATTGCGTAGATTTTCAACACGACGCCCATTGATGGTGAAAACATTTGAGTTTTAACATACACAATTTCTCACCTTTTAGAGCTTTTCAATAGGTATTCAATGATATTTGTAGATTATCAACGGTTGTATATTGATAACCCTACCTTCTTTAGGACTTAGCAAACTTTTATGATCGAATTCAACCAACGGGGATCCGTTGATATTGTATAGGTTATCAACGGATGCACGTTGAAAACTCACCATTTAATGATGTGTATCATCAAAACCATTTTCCAAAATAATAAAATTTTATTGATTGTTGCAATGGATACCCGTTGAGATCTATAATTATTACTAATTTCAGAGTTATAATCGGTTATATTATCAATGGATGCCCATTGATAAATTAAGTATATAATCTCATTGGACCATTTCATTTCAACATAATTCAATAGAGAACAAAAAAAACTCTTTAACACCTTCCTTCCAATCACTATTAAATGCCTAAACGCTTTAGAAATTATGTGATCAAGACAATTTTTTTGTCACAGAGATTTGTTGGCGGGTTCATTTGGAGTCGTAACACCACCTCTTCCACCATCATATCGTCATTTATCTCCTATTTTGACGCCATTTATTTTTTATGACAATAACGATATGGTGTACATCCATCTTGAATGGTTGAATGGAGCGATATGGTATAAATTTCCTTTTTATTTAAAGTTATTGCCAAATAGAATGAATTCGTGTGTGTATTATTAGGTTTAAGCCCGGTTTAAATAGAATATACAAAACGTAACAAACCCTAATACGACTAAGCATAATTACAAATAAACCCTTATACATAATCAATCCTAATACGCCCCCTCAAGTTGGAGCATGAAGATCTCGAATGCCCAACTTGGAACGCAAATAGAGAAAGGGAATGTGTCCCAACGCCTTGGTGAAGATATCGGCAACCTGTTCTGACGAACGAACATGAGATGTCTGAATGGTGCCGTCC
>CM071873.1:29847939-29876741 GCA_036759665.1 Gynandropsis gynandra
TCGGTGCCGGTGCCAGTGTCAATAGCTGCAAGGAAAGCTCGATGTCTCGAAGTAAAGTTAGCATTAGTAACGTAATTCGCTATGGGAACAGTACCTGTGACATAATCCCGAAGCTTAACAGAAGGAACCTTGGTACGATGACCACGACCAAGTACCTCAACAGTAGATAATCCTGAACCATCAACTGGAGGAGAAACAGATGTAGACTCATCACTAGGTGAAGACGACTCGGGCGAATCCTAATAGTTATGTAATATTTCAATTTATATCTAATTTTCTATTGAAATTTTTATGTAGTTTTACGTGAATGATATGTTGAAAACTGAAAATAACCACATCATAAAAACATCAAAGGATCGTCTATATTACTCCGGATAATCAATGCTAGAGGCGAGAGGTGGTGCAGATATATTATATGTGTTGAACAGTTCAACTTTTTATTAATTAATTAATAATATTTTATTGTAATTACTAATGTTTTTATTCCATTCACCGCATACATCTTATAGATTGTGTAAGAACTATACCATGCGTAAATATGGCGTGGATGTGCAGTATGAAATTGAGCTTAAAGTTGAAAATGGATAGCACTAAAAGAAATTACATGAAAAATAATGTCAAAATTATGTTAACTTGGCCGAGTGGTGTATTAGATTCAGCAAAAAAATTCAAAATATGAATTATTTGAGAATGGTTGATGATTTCGTATATAAATTTAGGGTCGATCTATAGAGTTTTAAGGAAGACAAAAACTGAGTGAAAGGGAATTTGGAGAATGCATAAAATTTTGAAAATCTATTGGACTATTTTAAGGAGACAATATATTTGAGAGCGACGATACGTCGGTGATTGATCGAGATATCGACCAAATCATCCTAAACTCTTTTTAAGTTATGTCATTTGTTTTAGCCTATTATAAAGATCTAGATCCAAATTTGAATCAATTCTTTAGGCTAGACAATTGTGTAAATGAGTTCATTGTGTTTAACCTGGATAAATTATAATACATATATTGAATGAATCTAGATCGTATGCATTAAATAAACTTGAATGATCACATCGAGAGATAAATTAATCAGTTTTTTAATCATGATATTAATTTTTATTGCAGTACAAATTTAATTCATTTGATAGAGATATTGATGATGAATTAATTGAATAAGGATCTATATAGATTTAGAGAGACAATTGTAGATCGATAGAAGAGATTGAATTATGTTTTAAGAAAAAGTGGTGTATTTTCTAAAATCTATGGAGACGATACCATCTCCTTGGACATGATAGAGAACTTTATGGAGGTTTGCATTGATGATTTTTTTGTTAATGGGACTTCATTTGATGTTTGTCTAACCAACTTATGTAAAGTGTTCGACAGATACTAGTAAGCTAACCTTATGCTTAATTAGGAGAAATTTCATTTAATGGTATGAGAAGGGATAATTCTTGCGCACAAGATACCAACTAAAGAAATAGAGGTCAATAAAGAGAAAATTGAGCTAATCGAGCAATTTCCCTCACCAAACAATGTCAAATGTGTCAACACTTTCCTAGGGAATTCGAGATTCTATCACCAATTTATATGGGATTTCTTAAAAATATCAATGCCTCTCTACGAATTTCTAAAAAAGAACACGCATTTTTAGTTCAATAATGAATGGATGAAAGTTTTTGAAACATTAAAAGAAACATTGATATTGCCTCTAATCATTCAACCATAGGATTGAGAACTAACGTTTGAGCCAATGTGCGATGCAAGTGAGTTGGTCAGAGAAGGGATAGTTCTTGAGCACTAGATACCAGCAGCATATACTACGCAACTAAGAGCACCACACGGCGATGCAGGAGTCGATTCTATGCATTGAGAAAAGCCACACAAAAGAGATGATGACGATGCAGGAGATGCTCAACAACAGATAGATGCTCTGATCCATGGAGCATTGGCATATCTCACCCCATTACTCTCGTCGTGGTGGAGATCATATGTGAGTGTTACACCTATCTATATCTTTTCTTTTTATTTTTATTTTCTCGAAGAATGTAATAGGATTATGATGTTTATCTTAGGTTATCTTGATGTATTGTAATCAAGACTCTTTTCATGATTGTGGTTTAAGATTTCATGGCTTAAGTTAAATACAACATCAAGTGATCGAGATCTAAAAAGATGGAAAATGAGACGTTGGAACATCCAAAAAAATATTTAGTGCAACAATATGCACTACCATTCATTACTTTTAGTAAAATCGATGTTATGTGTTTCGATACCTTTTTATTCCTTATCTTTTCTAGTCATCTCCTTAAGACTAGTGTAACACCGAGAACGATATTGAATTTAGGTATGGGGAGTCATCGTTTCGCATTGTATGACATCTTAGCTACTACTTAGAATCATATAATATGCATTTAGGACCGTTACGCTTTTTTTTTTTAAATGTTTTAGAATCCATGAGCATAGATGCACTTATGTACACAATAGGTAATAATCGAGCCATGATGATATGTAGGAGATTAAAGATTTTATCTCGCCTTGATAGCTGCGTAAACCGGATTGTAAGATTTACAAATTGATAGAAAATGTTGGCGCGAGATCTAGCCTCTAAAAATCGATAGAAAAATTTGGGATGAGAATTGTATGGTTGGAAACTAAATAAAAAATACACATTATGATGCCGTCACATAGCACAAATGCGTTTGAATAATCATCCTACGGTGTAGAAACTTCATGTGTGTTATAAAAAAAAGACGATCAAACTGCCAACAAAAAGCCACGCGCATAGTCTCTTTAGATCCGCGAACATTACCTTGTCACATTATTCTGAGTATTAGGTGTGGGCACAGGTCAGGTATTCGAAAATTTTAGGATAACCGAATCTAAATCTGAATCCAAATGGGTAGTGTGTTTCTATCCGAATTCGAATATGTGACATGCGTATACCCGAAATATTGGCGGGTATCCGTGAGTATCTGAACCTAAATCTTTTTTAATATTAGAGCATATATTGGTTTGAGTTCAGATCGTGTTCGGGTTCGGATCGAGTTCGGGTTCGATTTCGGGTACCCGACCCATATCAATCCTAACAATAATAGTATTTCTACAATTATTATAAAAATTAAGGGTATTTTCGTGAATTTTTACATATTCGAATATTCACAAATATATGTTTGTGATAATGAATAACTCGAATCAAAATTACCAAAATCGGAATCCATGAATTTGAATATTATTCTCGAATTTGAGTAGAATTTTTGGAATATTTTTAATGCTACGAGTATTGTTCACCCAAGATTGTCTTTCATATAATTGAGATAGATAAATCATAATTGTTACCCAAAAATATTAATTATTCATAGCATTAACAAAATCTTGGATAATATTAATCTATGACTAAATGGCTGCCCACTACTGGTCATTGTTTCGGTGACATCACCATAATGATATTGTTCGTTTGCAGCAAATACAATTTAAAATAAATAAAAAATAAAAAAGAGTAACGAACCATAGATGCTCCAATTTTTTTCTTTTTCTGGGTATCTCCAGTTCATACGGATCTTCAATGAGATCTAATTAAAAGAGATCTACTCTAAATCCTATAATGGTTTTGAATCATTTTTATTCTTTCTCATAGTATACATATATCATTACATCTTGAATTAAAATAAGACATATATGATAATTGATAAAATTTAAAAGTTTGATTTCATTATTTAAAATATCAAAATACTTAATTTTTCGGTTATTTGATTTTGTGGAAGAACTTTACAATTGAGTATATTTGAGCTGTATTAATTTTATGATAAATAATCTATTCTATAATATATTGTATGATCGTGAATGATGATAAAATATACGATTTTTTATTTATAAGATAAATTTCAACTCCTAACAAATCTTTGCAAAGTGGATTACAACTATAGATATTTTTGTAATCTACAAGTGAATTATATTTGGATATAATAACAAAATCAAACATAGATCTTAGGACCAAATACTCTATTTTACTATGTTACATAAAATTTAAAATTATCCTTAAAATCAGTGTTATAAAAGTCGTTAGACGGTCCGTCAACGTCTAGCCACTAATCGAATTAGTCGGCGATTAATCGGCGTCTAGGCGTTTTTTTTGTTTTTTGTTTTAATTTTTTAATATATACCAATTTTAAAAATTATTAAATATATTAAAAAATAACATAAATAAAAAATATTATATATAACATATAAAGTTATATAAATTAATTAACCATATCATTAACATATCAAAATATTAATAAAGATGTAAATATCTAATATTTGTAGTATATTTGAGTTATTTATATTTTAGTAGCAAAATGATTTTAACTCTAAATCATTGAATCACAGCTTTGCAGAATTGCTAAGCTGGAGGAATGAACAAAAACAAAATTTTTGTTTATTTTTTTAAAACGAAATGACCAAAACGACGTTGTTTTGGTCTTTCCAAAACGACGTCGCTTTGATTAATTTTTTAGAATATCGCCAAAACGACATTGTTTTGAGAGAGACCAAAACTACGTCGTTTTGGTCTATTTTAAAAAAATTCGTCTAGACGGTCGATTTCCGCCTAATCAGCCGCCCAGACGCCGATTAGTTGCCGATTTTTCTCGACTGACTAATTGAACCGAATTTCCATTAGACTGGGCGGCTTGGTACCGCCAGGCGTCTAGACACCGATTAGTCGGCCGCCTAGACCGAATTTTTTAACAGTGCTTAAAATTATATGAATATATTTAATGACTTACCATACAATTGTATGTAAAACCTTTATTAAATATCTAAACATATGCAATTTGTTTCATCATTAAAAGCTATTATGTTTTTCTATTTTTACACATTTTATAGGTCATAAGTTATGATATGTAAATGTGATAATTTAAATTAGTAACTAAAGATTTTGATGTTATATTTATTAATATTAGAAGATTTTTTATAGTTGGAATTTTGGGTTTTATCCATAAAATTGAATACGATTTTTATAAACGAAAAAAATATGTATTTAGAGTTTAAAACTTTTAAAAAAATTGTAAAGATAAATAACATAAAAATAATATGTATTTTATTAATAGTGAAAATAAAATATTCATACAACCTATATTTATAAACTAACTATTAAAAATAATTATTAAAAAATAAAAAATAATAAATTTGAAAATTTGTTAATCTCAAATACATTGTCCTTTAAGATGAAGAGTATCATTTCATCACTCTTATGTTCTCAAGTAAGGAGCAAAATACAAAGTTGTTTGTTCATAATTTTCATAATTTTATTTGAAGACTTGATGTGCAATGTCTTCAGAAAAATGGGATTGTATCTTTTTTCGTACGACGTGAGAATCTATCTCGATAACCATTGCCACCTAGTAATATATTGGGTTGCTTGTGATGTGTAAACTGTTGAATTATCACAAAACAAAAAGGCTGATTCCAAAATAGAAAAAATTAACTCACGAACAGAAGTAGAAAGTAAAACCAATTCACATATGGCATTTTTTGTCATTTCACGATAAACGACTTTCTCACTACAAATAGTTATATATTTTTTTCCATGAATATAAAAATTCATCAAGGAATATACAGAATCTAGTAAAAGATTACGAGGATCTATACACGAAACCCAATTCGAATCGAAAAACGTTTTCAGTTTTATGTTAATAAAAGAGGAATTAAAAAACCATTGCCCAAGATGATTTTATAGATAACGCAAAATCCAGTGAGCAACAGCTAAATGTAAACTAGTTAGAGTCCATAATAAATTGACTCCATTTATTTACTTTCCAATGAAATTTCTATAATATGTTGAATTTGTAAATGCATCACTATCATTCTGAGACAATTTACAATTAACATCTAGTTGAAGCAAGAGAGCTTTACATCCGTAAGTAACCAAAATCATCAAGAATTTCAGTTAAATATTAAAAAATATGATATTTTCAAATGACGTTTCAACGGATATTTCTATTGAATTTTTGTACAATATATCAACGGAAAAAGTAGCGTTGATAATTCATTGAAATTTCAATGGGTTTTCAATGGATAAAATCTCTTTGAAATTTTTTTAGAACCGCCGAACAGTTACAATAATCAATAGATACTTCAGTTGAAAATTATCAATAGATGACAGTTGAAAAAATCATTAATGATTTTAACGGATGACAATTGAAAAATGAGTTAAAAATTATCGATGGATGACGGTTGACAAAATTGGTTGAAAATGATCATCAAATGATAGTTGAAAAACCATTAAATTATCAATGAATGACGATTGAAAAATTCGATTGGAAGTTTTAAAAGAATCACAATGAAAAAATCAGATTAAATTATCAATGGATGACTGTTTAAAAAATCTATTGAAAACTTCCAATGATGAAACTTAACATTATCGACGAATGACCGTCGGAAAATTATGATAGTTGAACATTATTAATGGATGAAGATTCCAATTTCATTGAAAATGAAAAATAAGCAAAAAAATTTAAACAAGATTTCTCGCGCTTTTTGGATATTTTCGACGTTCATCTTTTTTATAATTTTTAACTATCATCTATTAATAACTTTAGCAAAAATTTCAATTTTAATTCGCTGATAATATTTCTTATTTTTCAACAGTCATTCGTGAATAATGTTAAGTTTATCATTGACGGATGACCGTAGAAAAATAATAGAAATCATCAACGGATGACAATTCAAAATTTTTTGCTACAAATATTAATAGATGACGGTAAAAAATAATCGAAAGATGAACTTTGAACCTTATTAACGGATGAGTATTCTGATGTCATTGAAAATAAACAAATAAACATAAAAAAATTAAACAAGCTTGTTGGCACTTTTTCTATATTTTCAAAGGATATCCTTTGATAATTTTCAACGGATATCCTCTCATAGTTTTCAAAGGATGTCAATCGAAAACAAAAAATAAAACACAAAAGGTGCGAAAAATGTAAATGCGCCATTCGTTAAAAATTTCAATGTATATTCGTTAAAAATATTGTTTTTAAGATTGATTACACTTCATTTTATAACCAACTTCCTCACTTTCTCTTATTTTTAAATAATTTTACAAAAAATTACTTGGGTTTTATTATTATCTCAATGTTATCTCTACATATGTAATTGGATTTAACTTTATTAGAAATTTATGGATCTACATAAAGTCATTAGATTTTTAGATTTTATTATGTGTTTTACACTTTGTAATACCATATTTAATAAGATTAAAGTTGTTACAATAAAATTTTGTTTAGTATTCTATATAATAAAATTTTATTTTTTGTATATTAAGAAACATTTTATTTTCGATATTAATATTCCATATTTAAATAATAATTTAAACTATATAGTAAATAGTTTAACATATATAGTTTAAACTGATTTCTATTATAAAATTAAATTTAAATATTAGTTTTGAAATTATAACCACATGAAAATTGAAATAATGGGTTAATAATATCAATGGTAACGTTGTCTATTGAAAAATATGTTTAAGATCATTAATACTAAAATCACTTCTAAAAAATATTTAAGATACTTAACAACACTATCATAAGTACTGAAAATCAAATTTCATCAACATAAACAACTAAGCATAGAAAGATGAAGAGAAAGAAAGATGAAGAGAAATTAAAGAAAATGAATATATATTATTGTAAAAGTTACCATTAAAATTCATCAAAACCTAAGAAGAGTCTTGAATTACATAAAAAATAATATGTAAAAGAAACTATAAACCATAATTATTGCTCACATGAAATTAGCTTTTGTTTCTCTAATCAATGTATTTCAATTTAGAGGTAAGATAGGTTCCAGAGATGTAGTTAAAAATAGATAAAGTTATAATTACTTATATTATTGATAAAATGAAAGGATGAAGATGGAAAATTGTGATGTATTGGTAGAACAAGAGATGCATTGTGGTTGAGTGAATAATGATGTATCCCGCTCGTTGTAATATCTCTTTGATGAGGAGACCAGAGAACGAAGTGTTTGGATATGGTGGTAGAAGAGGTTGTGAACCTAAAAAATCTTGAGATAAGATTGTGTAACATTATAACGTCAAATAATACCAAGATTTAAAAGTTTAATTTTAGAGGGATATGCATCCAATTTGTGACATTGAGTCACCAGATAACCAGTCATCCCTTAATAGAAACAAATTGGTTTTGGTCTAGGTCTAAAAGAATGTGGTTGAGATTGAAATTAAGTATTAACCGGAGGGAAAAGGTTTTCAAAATATTAAAAATAAATTAATTTTGAAAAAGAAACTAGTCATTTTTTTATTGTCTTGCACAATCGGGTTAAATAACTTTTGAATTAGAGGGGCAAGAGATCCATCAATAAAATTAATCTACAAACTAAAACATAAGAATCATTTAATCTCATTAAAATTGTTAGTAAATTTTATGCTATTCCTGTATATTCATCTATAAGACAAGATTACACTCACATTTGTTACATGTACAAGATATAAAATCGTTTTTCAATTCTTGTTGATGAATGATTAATTTGGTAGAAGATGCATTTAAATCTAATGAACCTTGTTTTATATTTTTTAAATCTTGGTCAATTTAGAAAAAATGAGGCATATTACTTTGATTAGCATTATCATTCAAGTTTTCAAATCTAGATTTCATATGTACAGTATTATATCATCTTTATCTTTTCAGTGAAATTTGTTTCGACAATTGAAGGTTATGTTCATACACTGACGAGATGTAGTAAAGTTCTCTAATTACATTTTTAAAGATTATTTGTATTATTTGAATGCAAATATAAAGAATTTTTATAAGGTTCTGTATTGAAAATGTGAGCAATCTGAATTTGAGATGTCATTAAACATGTTGAGAAAGGAAAGATTCATATAAATCAAACATATTTAAAAAAACAATAGATCATAAATCAAACAACACATTAAAGGTATATAAGAAGAATAAGAACATGAAGCGTTGCCGAACAAAACTTAGAAAGGTTTGTTAAGAATTAATTCTACATATATGAGATTAATCATATATGGATAGATTAGTTCTTAATAATCTCCTAAGGATTAAATAAAACACACACAACTATATTTGGTAGTCAAAGTGGTCGTTGGAAGGAAGGAAAGGAATATTGCTATTTTTGAGTAATTAGAATCACATGTGCAACTCAAGAAACCAAGCAACAAGGAGTTGTCCCTTTCTCCTCTATAACCGTGAAAGATGAGGACAAATTCATTAATTATGTTGTACTTGTTTACTTCAAATTATAGTTTATATTCAGCTCATGGTCTCTATATATAGAACCACTTATGTAATGCTTAAACTCATGGAATGAATTCAAGTTTATTCCTAATTCTTCTTTCTATTCTCTTAGTTCTACAAACATCTTATTCTCTTCTTAAACACTCAAATTCTAACATGGTATCAGAGTGGTTTTAATTTATTCTCTCATCATTGTCTTGTGTTTCTAAGCTCAAACTCTCGATCTCTCATCTTCTTCTTCATATCACTAAAATCTCTTTACAAGCAAAATGGATATGAAAGGCACAAAAATGGCTGTTCCCATAATCCTCAAAGGTCCAAACTACCTATTATGGTCAAGATTAATCAAATCAGCCCTAGGAGGCAAAGGACTTTGGAAGCATATTGAAGAAAATGAAGCTCCAAAGGTAACATCTCACGGTGAAGATGGAAAAGAAATTATCACCATGGACTCGGAAAAGTGGACACAAGAAGATCAAGCCGTCCTATCTTTCCTTCAAAACTCCCTTGAGCCATCAATCCTTGAAGCCTATTCCTATTGTGAAAGTGCAAAGGAATTATGGGACATCCTCAAGAAGGTTTTCGGCAACATCTCCAATATAAGCCGGATTTATGAAGTGAAAAGACAAAATCAACAATCTCACACAAGAATGGTTGACCTTCAACAAACATTTTGGGAGGTTTAGGTCCTTATGGGCGGAGCTAGACATCGTAAGGCCGAGCTCCATTGATCCAAAAGTTCTCAATGAGAGGAAAGAACAAGATAAAGTCTTTAGTCTCCTCTTCACCCTAAGTCCCGCCTATAATGATGTTATCAAGCACATCCTTAGGTCCGACACTCTACCAAGCCTAGAGGATGTGTGTGCTCAAATTCAAAAAGAAGAAGGGTCACTTGGCTTATTTGGAGGCAAAGGCGAGATGATACAACTAGCAAACAAGGGACATTTTCAACAAGGAGGCGTTGGAGGCTTTGGCGGCAAACAAGGATTCAAAAAATGTGTGTATTGCAAAAAGGAAGGACACACTAAAGAGGAATGTTGGATCCTTCATCCCCACCTCAAGCCACCAAGGAACAATAATTTCAAGAACCAAAGAGCTCACTTTTCCAACAAAACACAAGGAGAGCCGACCGATGCATCTTCTTCTCAAAATCATGGGGATGAATTCAAGACTATGGCCGCCTACATGATGAATGCTCAAGCTGAGATGGTCAAGAAGTCCGACATTGAAGCACTCATCAAAGCCTTGAAGGAGAATTCCGGTAATAAAGAGGGTAAAGGTTTTCTTGCATCTAAAAATACTAAACCGTTATTAATTGATTCCGGAGCTTCTCATCATATGATTAGTGATGCTAATCTCTTAAGAAATATTAAACCGGCCTTAGGTAGTGTCATAGTACAAATGGTTACAAGGTTCCAATAGAAGGTGAAGGAATTCTTAATTTATTTGAAAAAGATACAAAAGCATTATACTTGCCTAAGTTTACATCAAATTTGTTATCGGTTAAAAGAACCACAAATGATTTAAATTGTAATGTGATTTTTAGTCCTAATGAGGTTTCTTTTCAGGATATTAAGACAAGGAAAATATTTGGCAAAGGAGTCACCAAGGATGATTTATACATGCTTGAAGACACCAAGTCTTTTTCGGATGTTTTTAAAATTTCGGATGTTTCTAATGCTTCTAATATTTTCAAAACTTTTTCAGTCTCTTATGATGATGTTATTTGGCATGCTAGATTAGGACATCCACATGTTCGTGCCTTAAGCTTAATGTTGCCTAATGTTTCTTTTAAATCGGATGAATGTGAGGCTTGCATTCTAGGAAAACATTGTCGAACTGTTTTTTCTAAATCTCTCACAAAATATGAAAATTGTTTTGATCTTGTGCATTCGGATGTGTGGACAGCCCCATGCCTATCTAGAGAAAACCATAAATATTTTGTCACTTTTATAGATGAAAAATCAAAGTATACATGGATTACTTTGTTACAATCTAAGGATAGGGTGCTAGAAGCATTTATAAATTTTCAAAACTATGTTACTAACCATTTTAATGCCAAGATTAAAATTTTTAGATCGGATAATGGTGGAGAATATATGAGCACAACCTTCAAATTACATCTATCTAAGCATGGCATAATCCACCAAACAAGCTGTCCATATACTCCCCAACAAAATGGTGTAGCCGAGAGGAAAAATAGACATCTAATGGAGGTGGCAAGGTCTATGATGTTCCATACAAGTGTACCAAAAAGGTTTTGGGGAGATGCGGTTTTAACCGCATGCTATCTTATAAACCGAACCCCTACAAAAGTCCTACAAGATCTCTCCCCATTTGAGGTATTAAACAAAACTAAACCTCTTATTAACCACTTACGAGTTTTTGGTTGTGTATGTTTTGTATTAGTACCCGGGGAACAAAGAAACAAACTAGAGGCGAGAAGCACAAAGGCTATGTTCATTGGATATTCTACTACCCAAAAGGGGTATAAGTGTTATGATCCCTCTACACGGCGAGTTCTAGTATCCAAAGATGTCAAGTTCATGGAAGACAAAGGGTTCTATGATGAGAAAAATTGGGAAAGTATAAAGGACTTGGCTAGTTCACCTTCGGACCGAGCTAACAACCTCAAGAAAATTTTGGAGACACTTGGGTTAGGAACCGTTGAACTACCAAGAAGGAACGCAACCATCCATCTAACACCAAGAAGCGCTGGACTTGAGGAAAAAAGAGCCGGACTTGAGGAAGAAAGATCAAAAGAAGGCAATACCGTTGATCATGAAAGGGAAAATGAAAATGGACAGTCCGAGTCTGATATAAATGCCATGGATGAGATGAACTTTCAAGAGGAAGAACATCAAGCTCATGATCAAGGAATTGCCGAAGTACAAGAAGTACAAGATGTAAATGAGGCCGAGGTACAAGAGGAGCCGAGGGTTGAAACACAAGAAGTGGTACAAGGATTGAGAAGAAGCGCAAGGCTAAGGAAGGTAAAAAGAGTGTATTACAATTGTGAAGCGGTAGCTCATCCAATTCAAGCAACATGCTCTCTAGCCGTGTACCCTCATGAACATCAAGTCTTCATGGCCAACTTGGATGAGGAGTACATCCCGAAGACATATGAAGAAGCCAAAGAGCATAAAGTGTGGAGAGATGCCGTGGGGAATGAGCACAAAGCAATGGAGATAAATGGAACTTGGTTTGAGTCGGAATTACCTAAGGGAAAGAAAGCCGTCTCAAGCAAATGGGTGTTCACGATCAAATACAATAGTGATGGGTCCATAGAAAGGCACAAAGCAAGACTCGTGGCAAGAGGATTCACACAAGTGTATGGAGAAGACTATGTAGATACATTTGCTCCCGTTGCAAAGCTCCATACTATTCGGATCATACTCTCCCTTGCCGTGAACCTTGAGTGGAATCTTTGGCAAATGGATGTCAAAAATGCATTTCTACAAGGGGAATTAGAAGATGAGGTCTACATGTATCCACCTCCAGGGCTAGAACACATAGTGAAACCGGGAAATGTTTTAAGACTTAGAAAGGCGATCTATGGTCTTAAACAATCCCCAAGGGCGTGGTACCACAAGCTTAGCACAACACTAAATGGACATGGCTTTAGAAGATCCGAGGCCGATCATACTCTATTCACATTGCCAAGCTCAAAGGGAATCGTGGTGGTGCTTGTCTATGTTGATGATATAATCATCACGGGAAGTGACATAGAAGGCGTGGAAGCCACTAAGGTATATCTTAAAACTATGTTTGATATTAAGGATTTAGGAGAACTAAAGTACTTTCTAGGAATAGAAATATGTCGTTCTAAGGAAGGACTATTTCTATCCCAAAGAAAGTACACCCTTGATATGTTGAATGAGCTAGGTACAATGGAAGGAAGAATAGCAAGAACTCCACTAGAAGATGGATACAAAGTGATGCGTAAGGGGGAGATAGATGATGAGCCATTTGAAGACCCTAAACTCTATAGGAGAATGGTTGGGAAATTGATCTATCTCACCATAACAAGGCCGGACATTTGTTTTGCGGTGAACCAAGTGAGCCAATATATGCAAGATCCAACAACTTATCATTGGACCGAGTGGATAGGAAGTCAACCACGGGCTATTGCACATTTATAGGAGGCAATCTAGTTACTTGGAAGAGCAAGAAGCAAAAGGTGGTTTCATGTTTAAGTGCGGAAGCCGAGTACCGAGCAATGAGGAAGTTAACCAATGAGTTAGTATGGATTAGAAATGTTCTCACGGACTTGGGCATTGAGACATCATCTCCCATTACAATGCATTGTGATAACCAAGCCGCCATCCACATTGCGTCCAATTCGGTGTTTCATGAGAGGACAAAGCACATTGAAGTGGATTGTCACAAGGTTAGACAAATGGTTGAACAAGGAGTAATTCTACCGTGCTATACAAGAAGTGAAGATCAATTGGCCGACATTTTCACCAAGGCTACAAGCAAGAAAATTTGTGAGTCCATATTCCCTCGGTTTGGACTCACAAACATTCGGACATGATATGTCTAACATGGCAATGAATTGTACTCTTTTTTCTAAGTGTGGTTTTGTCCCATTGGGTTTTCCCACTTAGGTTTTAATGAGGCGAGGAGCCATCGGTCAAGCTTATCAATAGTAGTACACTATAGTTAAGCTTGAGGGGGAGTTTTAAGAATTAATTCTACATATATGAGATTAATCATATATGGATAGATTAGTTCTTAATAACCTCCTAAGGATTAAATAAAACACACACAACTATATTTGGTAGTCAAAGTGGCCGTTGGAAGGAAGGAAAGGAATATTGCTATTTTGAGTAATTAGAATCACATGTGCAACTCAAGAAACCAAGCAACAAGGAGCTGTCCCTTTCTCCTCTATAACCGTGAAAGATGAGGACAAATTCATTAATTATGTTGTACTTGTTTACTTCTAATTGTAGTTTAAATTCAGGTCATGGTCTCTATATATAGAACCACTTATGTAATGCTTAAACTCATTGAATGAATTCAAGTTTATTCCTAATTCTTCTTTCTATTCTCTTAGTTCTACAAACATCTTATTCTCTTCTTAAACACTCAAATTCTAACAAGGTTGATGTGCAAACATAATCCACGTGGTTCTGATACTAATTTACCACTCGAAAAGTTATGTTTTATCGGTGATATTAACGAAAATAATTTAGGAAAGAGCAGAGACTTAAAAATAAAATTTGGAATTTACTAATTATGAAAATGATTTTATCTTTTATTAAAAACTAAAATTATTTTATTAAATATGAAATTAAAATGTTTATAAAACCTCTATTATAATCTAACCTACTAGAACTAATAAATTTAAACTATAACTAAAATAAAATAAAAATAATTTAAAAATAGAAAAAATTCTTAGATGAATTGTTAACTCATATATTGTTAATTTAAAAATATCTAAAAAGGTTTCTTTCAATAAACTAATAATTTTTTTAAATCTTTTTAGTTTGACATTCAATTCATCTTGTAATTTTTTAAAAATTATTATTAAAATCTAACGATGATAATATTATGCACACATAAATATATACATTAGAGATTAAAAAATAGATATAATTTTTTTGGAGTTGTTAGATGTATATCAATTTTCACCAAACTTTAAAATTTCATATATATCAATTATGAGATTCTTCTAAATTTCTTTAGCTTTGATAGTCTTTTACATTTTCAACGATAATCACAACAAATCACTACGACGAATATAAAAAAATATATATATATATATAATTGTTAAAACCTATTAAAATATATTGATTTTCTTTATTTCTCATATACGAATGCGTATAGATTAAGAAATAATTAACGAAAAAAATTATTATAAATGCAAGTATGTATAAACGCTGGAGTAGAAACAATAAGTTAAGATAAATATTACTCAAATAAACGATATTTTATTTCTCAAGTAACAAATATAGTTACAAACACATACTATTTGAGTTGTAACTAGTTTTTCGTTAGTACTCCGCCTAACTCGGATACGATACTCAGAAATAAGGATTCTAAACACCCGTAAGTTTCTCAACAACCAAAACACCATTTTCTGGACTAGACTCTTCAAAATCCTAAAACACAATCATGTGTTTCCAAAATTGTTTCCCTTACTGATCTAATTTTTACTCAAAGAAACATACGAACAATCTTGAACTCAATCTTTTTCTCTTTTTCTCTCCTTGTGCTCCACGCTCATCATGCTCCTGTAGGGTTCCTTTTTATAGATTCCAGTCTTAGCAGAATCCATCTACAAATAAGCAGAATAAATAGGTAATTATATCTCTAAAAATATGTTGGTTAATACCTATAACAATCTAACAATAATTTCTATGAATTAGATTAGTTTGACTAATTCAACATTCTCTTCTTTGAGGTAACTATAGTTAAGTTTAAAAAATTTGTGTTAAAAAACGCATAAACTTGAACCCTAGCTTGAATCCAGAAATTCCCTTCGATCCATCTTCTAGTCATCCATACCCTCAGTGTGGCTTGTACCTTCTCCCCCTATTTGAGTAAAGTATAAGATTCAAACACCATAAGTCATTAGTGATCATTAATGAACTAGAGAAACACAAATAGAATAGAGAGATGAAAGGATAAAACTATTAGTTCGAAAAAGCATCTTGATATAGTTCATATATTTCTTCTACTCTACCAGTGATTGGACCATCTTTTTCTCAAATTTCATTAGAACAGATTGAATACTATCTCTTGGACAGGTATCTAAAACTTTTGTTATTGAAGCCTTGGTTTCAAATCTCTTATCAACATTGATCTAAGAAAGGATCAGTTCATTTGATTCGACACCACTTACAACCCTCTTATGTTGTGCGAACAATAGTCCTTGAATCAAACAGGGAAAGGCAGTGTATATCTAACATTGTTAGTAAATCCTTGAGTAACTATGTACTCAAAAATGAATTTTCCCATGCTGAATGAAACTCCCTCCTTGACAAAATAAATAAGAGTTGTTATTTCATTATTCAAGGAATCCGTCTTCTTTCTAGGAAGCCAATTTTGACCTATAGATCTTGTTAAGTAGAGCAATTGTAGTCAGTCGAGAAGTATATACTTGTCCATTCCACGTTCTTCCTTTATTTCCTGTGACAGCTATTGCAACTGTATCCATATCAATCGGTATCTCAAGCTCATTCTCCCTATGTATTTCAGTCAGGTGTCTCCAGATGTTGATTTATGATGTTGAAGGAGAATTCAAACACATTCCATCTCACAGATGTTTGATTTGAGGAAAGATTATCGAAGATACTTCTATCAGAAATATGTTGCGCATGTCCTTTATCATTTTTTGTCATGATTTTCGAGATGGTTCAGCATATTCTTTTCCTTTCATCTTGATCTTTTTTGAAGTTACATCAAAAACTTCTTCAGACTTGGATGACTCACTCCCAATAGTTTTTTTTAGAAGCGTCAAGATCCCTACCTTCTTCATTAATTGCCTTGAGGATAGATTGGACTATCGCCTCTAGCTTACAAAGAGGTTCAGTTGCACGAATCTAATTAGTTGACATTCCTTTCTCGGGAACTTCTTCTCCCATGGGTACCTCTTCTTTGTCACCGAAAATTTCTAGTGCAACATCATACTTTTCAACAGTTACAACATCTTGTAAACGAGTTCTCGTCCATGTTGCCTCATGCACAACAATAGTTGTTGTTGTGACAGGTCTCTCCGATGACAAATCTTGCAAGTTTTCTATCTCATACTTTCACTTTTTGTGGTTGCGCCTTCTCACTAGAGGTAATGGACCACCGGGAGCTCGTACGAGAATTGGTTATGCTTCTTTCTTGGTGCCATTGAGAGAGAATTTCAACCGAATAATATGAAAATTTTGGAGAAAGAGAACCAAAACAACTCGAGAACTTTTGTAGGATTCTCTATGGAATCGAGATATAAAGAGATCTTAGAGAAACAATTATTGTTTTCTTCCTTTTTATTTTAAAATCAATTTTTTAATTGAAATAAAAAAATCCTTTTAAATCATCATTTAAGCAACAAATTAATAAGAAAACAACCATCGGACTTATAAATTCCCACGATCATCAAGAATATATTTTTTAAAAACCTTTTTTCAGAAAGAAAAAACCTTTCTAAAACTTATAAACGTCAAGTTTAAAATAGATTTCAATATAGCATTCTCTTCATATTAGTACCTAACATTATCCTTGGGAGGTATAACTCAATATTTCTCAATGATACTTGCAATAACTCATCTTTTTTTATTTTTTAAAGAAAATCAAATACTTCTAGAACGTTGAAGTTGATAATTTTCACACCACTTAGACAAAGCTTACCATTTGGTATATTATATGAACTCATACAGAAGTAATTAAATCATATGAATAATGTGATATTGTGCCCTTAGAACGTCGAAGTTGAAAATGTTTACCATTTAGTTCCAGTTCATTCCTTCTCTATTTTTTCAAAATAAAGTATTTTAACTCAACAAGGATAAGAAATGCACTCGTATCATTTTCTGGTGATGATACCTGATACATGATAGCGGAGTTTTTGAAAATATTTTTTGTCAACTTTTCCATCTACCCTTGTATCTGGAAGACATTGAGTTGCACTTCTTATTCAAATAAAATCCTTAAAATAACACTGTTAAACTCACATCTTGGATAATATTAGGTACACCTCAATAGAGGATGCTTAAATCTCATCTCTTCAAACTTGTCATTTAGAAATATGTAGAGCTTTTGTTAAAATGCACAAATGGCTAGAGATTTTCTTAGGCATACAAACCGATTCAAAACTTAATATTTTGTGAAAGTATCTGCTAATTGACGTTCTGTGGGCACATATTCAGTCACTAGTTATTTTTCTCAATTGGTTTCCTTAAACAATGCTGTCTAATCTCAATATGTTTTGTTCTAGAGTGTTGCACATGATTTTTTGAAATATTTAAGGCACTAGTATTATCAATATGTGCTACAAAAGATTCAGAATTCATACTGTATTGAGATAACATGTCTTTCATCCAAATTAATTGAGTATAACAGCTCCTAAGAGCAATATATTCAAGTCTACTTGCAGTAAGATAAAGTAAACTATCAATCATATTATGATACAACTTGATATAAACATCTTCTTCATATTCATCTTTGCTCAACTTGGTCGTCGTAGACATAGGTGTATGAGCAATTTTGCTATTATCAAGCTCAAAACACTTTACTAGATCTTTAGCATACTTGCTCTCAGATACAAAGATTCTTTTTGTCATTTTTTACCAATAGACCAAGAAAATAATTTAGTTCTCCAAACACACTCATCTCAAATTCCTGAATCATTGAACTAACAAACGAGTTCACTTTTTTTAGAAGTCTATCCAAATACAATGCCATCGACATATATTTGGACAATAAATTGTTTTTCTTTTTGGTTTTGAATTGAGGTAAATTTTAGGTTGATTACGAAATTGACTAGGTTCCTAGTAGATATTTGTTGAATTTTTGGTTACTAATATAACATATTCTTCCAAGTTACTAATTCTTTTACTTTCTTCTTCTGTCTGAAAAGCTATTTTTTTGTTGTTCTTTTGATGAACTTCCTTGTTTTAACTCAAGTCACATCTCGTAAACTGCCAAAATTCCTACAATATCTTTGAAACTTGTAGATTCAGTGTCTAATGCAGCCTTCATGGTTGCATCTTTTGCTTAAAACTTTGAAGGTAAACACCTAAAAAGTTTCTTTATAAATTTCTCATCTTCATAACCTTTTCCAAGAACATATGCTGCATTTGCTAGAGCAGGTAACCTTCTGTTGTATTCTTTTGTGGTTTCTTTGTCTTCCATGGATATTTTTTTAAATTGATGCTCCAAAATGTCCAATCTGATCTTCTTCACACTTGGAGTTCCTTCATATATTATTTTCAATGCCTCTCATGCGTCCTTTGTTGATTCATATTTCTGACTCTGTTTGAATTCGTTCATATATACATATCCAAAAATTGCAGCAAGTGCTTTGGTATTATAGGTTGAACGTCGATTTTCTACGAATGCCAATCATCTGTAGGCTTCTCTGTAATCTTTCCATCTTGATCTATTATTTTCGGTAGACTTCAACCTTACTTTGCAGCCTTTCATGTTTCTTCATCTATTCCACGAATTGTGGTTTTCATACGCACCTTAAAGTCACCATAGTTTGATGAGTTTAGGGTTGCTGTTATACCCAATGAATTTGTGTCTAACATGTTTGCCTCTTTTAATCTTTCACGAAGTAATTTTCTCGTCACATGCTCTAACACCACTTGTAAATGCATGTAGAAACGTTGTAATAGAAAAAATAAGACAAGATAAATATTATTCAAATAAACAATATTTTATTTCTCAACTAACAAATATGATTACAACCACGTATTCTTAGAATGTAAATGGTTTATCGTCAATATTCCCTCTGATCCGTGTACGATATTCAGAAATAAGGATCCTAAACACCAATAAATTTTCGATACCCAAAACACGAATTTTCGGAATGACAAACTCCTCAAAATCCTAAAACACAATCCTATATTTGTCAAACTATTTCTCTGGTTTTTTTTTCTCAACAAAACATACAGTTTGATGCTTAACATGCTCGCTTGGATTCTTTTCTATTCTCCAATCTCTGCACAATGCATTTACAAATAAGAAGAATAAAAAACATATCTCCAAAAACATATTGATCAATATTTATAAACACTCTAATAACTCAAAAAACATGTTGACCAATACCTATAAACACTATAATAATAATTTGTATGAATTAGATTACTTTAACTAATTCAACAATTATGATATACTTAACAACTGCTTATATGAACAATTAAATTTTCAACTATAGAAGACAATATAATTTCCAACCTAAAACTATATAGATATATATAATCAATAAAATTTGAAATTATAAAAATAATTGCACGTGAGGCAAAGATGTGACAAGCTATTGATTTAGATGTAAACAATGTATCATGAACCTATTATAATCGAGTTATGCTTATGGCTACTTAAAAAATTATTTTTTGTGATATATTAATTGATTTATTGTATATTTTAAATGGTGCATCGATTTGGACATATGGTGTTTCTAGTTGCTGTTTTTTCTTTTCAGTTTCATTTTATTTGGACATATGTTCTTTATTTTTTCTTTCTTTAGTGTTTTTGCGTCTGTGGAATTTGGTGTTCTTTTTTCTGGAAAAGGTATTTAAAAGAATGTAGAAAAAACTGGGTTTATATTGGTAGCAGCCTTTTCTGACCTTAATGGTTTAACAACAAAACCGGACAAAACTTAGATTTTGACATTTTAGCAACCATTAATTAAATGCAAAACTTCAAAAAGAAAAAAATAGAATGTGAGATATAAATTGAATTCTATATATTTAGGATTATAAATGATTAAATATCATATATTCGAATTTTTATGATATTTATATTGGTATTTATGATTGTCAAATATTAAATTTTATTATTTATATATGTATTAAAAATTGAAATAAAAATATGATATTCATCTAATATTTATTAAGGAATTCAACTTAAATTTTTGAAATGATGAAAAAATAAATTTCAACTAAAATATCTCATAATCTATGGAAAACAATCGATAATCAAAATTTAAAATTATGTAAATATATAAAAAATATATAATACATAAAAACAAACACAATATATTCATATTCATTTTTGCCAAAATGTGAATTCCCTCTTAGGGTTTTCCATTAGGTTACGTGAAAATATATACACAATAGAGTTTAGGGTACATTAGGAAACTAAATATATTGGCGTATATTTACAAAGATATCCTATTACGCCCCCTCAAGATGGAGCATGAAGGTCGCAAATGCCCATCTTGGAACGAAGATGTAGGAACGGTTGCAATCCCAATGCCTTAGTGAAGATGTCCGCAAGTTGATTTGCAGAACGGACGTAGCCCATAGCGATTTGTCCGCGAACAAGCTCATCTCGGATGAAATGACAATCCACCTCGATGTGTTTAGTACGTTCGTGAAACACCGGATTCCGAGCAATGTGCATGGCGGCTTGGTTGTCGCAAAACATGTGCATAGGGCTCGGATGTGCAACACCAAGAAAACCGAGAATGGTCTTCAACCACTTGAATTCGCAAGTAAGAACAACCATGGATCGGTACTCCGCCTCAGCCGACGAACGGGAAACGGTCTGTTGTTTCTTTGTCTTCCATGCGATCGGGGAACGACCAAGTAACACGATATGGCCACTCAAGGAACGACGAGTCGTGGGACAGGTGGCCCAATCAGAGTCACAATACCCATACAAGGCCAAGTCACTATCCGAACGAAGCATAATACCCTGCTCCGGCGAGCCCTTCAAGTAATGAACAACACGAAGCGCCGCTGTCCAATGATCCGAGCGTGGACGGTTCATAAATTGCGCAAGGACATGAACGAAATAGCTGAGCTCAGGCCGTGTGCTGGTCAAATAGATGAGACGCCCAACAAGGCGATGATACTGCTCGGGATGCTCGACCAAAGGACTGCTAGAGATAGACAACTTATGGTTCTGCTCAATCGGGAAAGCCACGGGTTTGGAACCCAATAATCCACACTCAGCCACAATGTCTAAGCAATATTTCCGTTGTGACAAATAGATCCCATCCGAAGTGCGTGCGATTTCGATGCCCAGAAAATACTTCAACGGTCCAAGATCTTTCATATGAAAACAATCATGAAGATAAGCCTTGAAGACATTTAGAGCGTCGACGTTGTTGCCTCCAATTAGTAAGTCATCAACATATATCAACACATAAAGGCATATGTTGCCACGAGAGAAGGAAAAGAGAGAGTAGTCAGACCATGATTGCTTAAAACCGTACCGTGTCAAGGCCGTGGTCAACTTAGCGAACCAACACCGGGGAGCTTGACGAAGACCATAAAGAGACTTTCGGAGTTTACACACTTGTGTCCCATCCGCTGAACTGAGCCCGGGAGGAAGCTTCATATAGATATCCTCGTGTAAATCTCCATGCAGGAAGGCATTGTGGACGTCCATCTGATGTACCACCCAGTTTCGCGAAGCCGCACCCGCAAGAAAAAGCCGTACTGTAGGCATCTTGGCGACTGGAGCAAATGTCTCATCATAATCAATGCCATCACGTTGTCGATTCCCCAACACAACCAGACGAGCTTTATAACGCTCGATAGAGCCATCCGAATTATACTTTATCTTAAACACCCAACGACATCCAATGGCGGTCTTCCCTGGGGGTAGTTGCGTTAAAGACCACGTGTTGTTTTTGTCTAAAGCCTGTAGCTCGCTGCGAATAGCCTCGTTCCAATGAGAATATCGAGAGGCTTCGAGGAATGTGCGTGGCTCAGTTCCTGCGGTTACAGCATCCAAGAAAGCGCGATGCCGAGGGGCAAAGTTAGCGCAAGAGATATAATTTGCAATGGGGTAAATTGAGGTACCTGAGGACGAAGGACCGGGAGGGGAAAGAGCACAAACGGGGTCTTCGAGACAACTAGCGGAGTAAGTGATATAGTCACGTAGGAGAACCGAGGGTGTGCGTTTGCGCTGAGGATAAGTCAAAACTGGTGCGATCGGAACAGAAACCGAGACCGGAGGATCTTTAGTCACGGATGGAACAACAGCAACCAAAGGATGAGAGATTTGCTCGTGCGTTGTATCCAGCGAAATAGAGGACTCACCGTGGCGCCCCCTGTCCTCGGAGGAGTCACCGTGGCGCCCCCTGTCCGCTAAGGAGAAATCAACATCTTCAAACGCAGCTGGATGTAGGGTCGAAGCAGGCGATAGAGGATCAGATGGTGTACTCCTGGACTCGGCGAAAGGAAACTGATCTTCGTGAAAAACCACATCCCGCGAGACAAAGAATTCGCGAGACTCCATATCATAAACATGCCATCCCTTTTGAGAGTAGGGAAATCCCACGAGAATACAAGGGCGACTACGAGCATCAAACTTATCGGTTGGCCGTTTACCCGGATGAGCGTAGCACAAACACCTAAGCTGCCGAATCCGATCGTACTTCGGAGGAGAGCCATGTAAAAGCTCGTAAGGAGTCTTGCCGTTGAGTAAAACCGAGGGCGTTCTATTGATAAGATACGGGGCAGCAAGAACACATTCCCCCCAGAACGTAGTAGGTAGTGCGCTTGGAACATCAACGCGCGAGCAACATTCAAAATATGCCGGTGCTTGCGCTCGACACGACCATTTTGCTGAGGCGTGTAAATGCAAGAGGTCTGATGTAAAATACCCTTTTCCGCAAAGTACGGGCGCAAACACATGAATTCCGTTCCATTATCGGAGCGTACGGTTTTCACTTGTTTGTTGTACTGACGCTCAACCATCGCACAGAAATTTTGAAGAATATCCTTCACTTCGCTTTTGGCCACGAGGAGATGTACCCACACTGATCGAGAGAAATCATCAACAATCGTCAAAAAATACGTTGCACCACAAGATGACGGAGTATTATACGATCCCCACACGTCGCAATGAATCAAATAAAAAATTTCCTTAGCTTTATTATCACTTCCCGAAAAAGGAGAACGAGTTTGCTTGGCCCGATGGCAAATATCGCACGGGTCCTTATTGTCTACATGACTAAAACCAATAATATCCGAAAGTAAACTTAAAACTTTGTCCGATGGATGACCAAGACGACGATGCCACAAATCCCGGGAAGACAGACGTTGAGCTTGGTTCGCACACACCCCCGCGGTTCCCCGAAACACGTATACCCCGTGACGTTCTTCACCCGCTCCAATCAGGGTCCTCGTCGTACGGTCCTGAAGTGCACAAAATCGATTAGTAAAGGTAATAACACAATCATTTTGCTGCAGCAAATTAGCAACAGAGATCAGTGTAACACGAAAATTTGGAACGTAAAGGACGTTGCGAAGTCGAAGGCTATCTCCCAAAAACCAAATCACCATGTTTGGTCGCCATCGTTTGCTGTCCATTCGGAAGGCCAATGGGACAGGGAACGAGATCAACCAGATCAACCAGCAAAGAAATGTTCCCAGTCATATGATGGGAAGCCCCAGAATCCAAGAGAAAATCGGGTAAGCTTGTCTTACCGGAGTGCCTTTCCTCGGTCGTGGACTGTTTGATATTCATCAATGTGAGCAGAGTACTCCACTGTTCATCGGTGAACCCAGGCATAGTGCTGCGATCAAGGCCCTTGTCAGAGGAAGAGGAAGTCGTCGGTGGAGGAACTTGAACAGCATTCGCTCTCGCTGGTGGTGCTCAAATCCGACCGCAATTGGTACACTCGGGAGATGTTGCCGATGGAGAACTGCTTACGAAGATCCTCCCACAGCACCCTAACCTCATCGACAACGGAAACATCAGCACGTAATTGTGAATCCAATGTATTGAAGATCCACTCGATCAACATAGAGTTAGCCGGACCCCAGAGTTCATATTCCTCTTCGTGCGGAAGAGGTTCCACGAGATTTCCATCAATGAAGCCAAGTTTATGCTTAGTACGGAGGGCGTGAGTGATATGTTTCGCCCAATCCGCGTAATTTATGTCACCCTTCAGTTGGACAGACGTTATGACGGTGCCTGGTCCTTCCGAGGGGTGAAAATAATATGGAGACAGCACTGTAATGTCGCGTACACGACGTCCTCCAGCGCTACCACCGTTGGCTGAACTGGCAGCAATGCCACTGATCAAGGGCGCAGGGTCAGAAGGTAATGCGCCGGTAGTAGCATCGACGGCCAAGGGATCTGTCGGAACAACAGGAACAGTCGACATGATCACGAACACGAAGAGAACTTGTTTCACGTTGGACGGCTAAGAGCGGTGAAGGCTCTGATACCATGCCAAAATGTGAATTCTCTCTTAGGGTTTTCCATTAGGTTACGTGAAAATATATACACAATAGAGTTTAGGGTACATTAGGAAACTAAATATATTGCGTATATTTACAAAGATATCCTATTAATTTTTCATATTACTCATATCTATTTAGTTTTGATAAAAACTTCTGTATAGTAAATTTGTATACAATGTCAAACTCATCCGTTTTATATAAAAATTTAAATAGAGCAAAATGAATCAACTCAACTTATTTTTTTTAGCATTATATCACAAAAAGAAATCTAATAATTTCAATTATGATTTCTTATATATACGAGAAATTTTTTATGGAAAAAATAATAGAAATAACGCATTCTTTGGTTTTACAAAAAAAAAAAAACCAAGAGAATACCGACGACTCCGGCGTGACTAGAAACGACAATGGTGTTGTGAATATTAGAGTGTTGAGAATGGTTAAGATTAATAAAGTTATGGCGTACTTTGTTTAAAAAAATACAAAAAAGAAACGAATTATATTAAATTTAGACATTATATTTTGATTATTTATAATCAATAATTTTAGTTTAAACTTTTATGTAACTACATATATTGGTTCTTATGATGTCAATTAGATATATCTATTTTAGATTTCGATTCGATTTTATTGGATACCAATTATTCAATTTTAAAAAAATAACAAAATAATAATCGAAATTAAATTAATTTGAATTTATTCCATCATATCAATACAATATTATAATTAAAGTAAAACTCGAGATCTCATTTATTCGATTATTTTAATTATTTTATATTTAAAATTTTAAATAATAATATTCTAAAAATTTAAAATTATTAATACATTTTATAAAATAAATTATATTATATTATTTAAATTTGATATTTAATTTTTAATTATTAAGATATATAGATAAATTTTAATATTTATCTATATTTTTTATACTTTTTAAATAATCAATAAATTTTTCAACGATTATTTGGTTATTACCGAATTCAAATGATTTTTAAAATTTTTATATTCTTTCGATTATTTTATATAACCGAAACGAATCGGATTATCATGAACGATTAATTTAATTCGATTGTATATAAACGAAATGAAATATTCAATCCTAATTTCAACTATTTATATTAAAATTTAAACATTATAATATTTGAATATCCAATTCAGATATTAAACAAATATAAATGGAATATAAATTATTCCAATATTTTGTATACCTCTATTCTATATATTTGTAATAATATATATTTGTCATAGCCAGAAAAAATAACCAAAAAATTTAAAAGTGCATTTGAATTGTAATGAAATTTTTAACATTTGACTTGTTAATTATATTCGAGCATTTTTATCAATACAAATATTAACTATCAAATTTGATTTTTAATATTCCTTTGCATGTTAAGTATTAGAATATCGATGTTAATATATTTCCATTGTCCTTTCATTTAAAATTTTCAGTTAAAATTTTACTATTTGAATTTTTATTATCAGCATATATTTCATTTAATATACTATTTTATAACGACAATTCATAGATTTTTATTATAAAATTTGACAATGTTTTCCTAATAAATATGTGTGAATTTTAGTATTAAAAAGAGAAAATATGCAAAAAGGAAAAAGTCGGCTTTATTGCCGGCGGCTGATGCACGTGTGGCTTCGAAGGTGGGGTCTACATATGTCTTTTGAGCTTCTGGTGTTTTCCTAGATTTTCTCAGAACAGATTAATCTTACGGATCAGATTTTGACGCGTCAGCAAGTTTTAAACAACCAGTGGAAAATATTTTATGTACCGTTTTACTAGAATTTGAAATTATAGATTCTACCTTTAATTATATCTTTAGATCTCATTAACATATAAATGAATTTGGGGTATAAGATATTATTTATCGTATAATAATCTTATAGCATATATAACGAAAATTTGACCCGAAATATAAATTTTATTCATTAGAACTTATATTAGCTAATCATAAATTATTACCATTTTTTCTCACGAAATAATTATCCCGTTCATTTAAATAATAATAACAAACTAATTAAAAATTAGATAATCCTTGTGTGATTTTACTCAATTTCGTCTCACCATTTTATAACATAATCCCCTATTACACATTTTCTTACAACCATCCCAATTCATAATTGTTATCTTTTTGAAATTTATGTTATAATCTATAATCATATATATCAAATAAATTTACAATAAAATGTCAATAAACTAAAAGTAAACTTTACTATTCAAATAAAACTTTACTATTTAAAATTTGAACTCACGTCCTTTAAAATTATCATTCAATTTAAAGAAAGTGCCGATTAAACTTTTTTTTAATTATTCTATTATACTATTCGTTATTTTTGTAAATATGACTACATTGATATTTTTTGGGAAAAAAAAACAATCATAACCTATAGTTGTTTGATATAAACAAGGTAACGTAGCACTAGGGGCCCGAGGTGATCCAATCACGTCACATTAAATTAATGTATTAACGCAATAAATACATAAATAACTAAAATATTGAGTACATATATATATAATACATTATATTAATTATCAGAAATCAAATCAGTCGAATCGATCGAAAGGTGCCTTTACCGCAAGGCAGAATAATCATTCCTTTCCACTTCCCGAAAACTTAGTAGTTGAAAATTTATCATTATATTTGCTGAAAATTTTGATGGAAAAAAATATAAATGGAGTAATTTTGGAGGAAAAAACAATACAGTAAAAAAATATGAAATTTTTGAAAATTTAAGAAACTTTAAATAACTTGATTTTTATATTAAGTCTTAATTAGTTTAAGACAATACAGCAAAATAATATAAAGGATTTTTTATATTATGTATTAATTTATTTTTACAGCTATTAGGATCACGTATCTATATACATAAATTTAAATTATAAATAAACAAATGTTGTTTCCCGAATTTCTAATAGAAGATCTGTCTAAATAAAATTAATCGTATTTTTAATCATATTCCACTCGAACCTATTAATAGTACCAAAATCAATTAAAAAAAACTAATAAACAAAGCTATACAAAATCCAGTTATAGATCGTATATCATTTATTAATAATAATAATCTTAATATCATTCTATAAATATCGTATATTTTATCAGAGCAAAGATTCTTGTGACAACCCAAAAAATCAAATTAAATGTTTCTAAGATCATATTTTTGTATAGAAAAATTGCTATATTCCAAGCAAATGACTTTGAGATCAGCAAAACAAAAATTAGCATTTGATCAAATTGCACGAACCACGTATCCGGTTTGTGTACCACAAGAAGGTTTCCTCACTTAATAATATGTACCAAAACTCGCAAATCAATTATATAATTATTCAGAATATTACAACAAATATTACCTTTTTACATAATAATATACTTTATATACATGGTGATAATTTTATTGGAAAATATAGTGTTGAAAGTCCTATGCCAATTACGTAATATTTGAATAGTTATGGGTTTAAGTTGTAATTATTAAAGAGTTAATAATTATAAATAAGCGCTTTACGAGGTTTCGTAAACACACGATTCTAAACCTAGAAACCCTAGCCGTCAGAAAAGAGAAAAACCCGAAGAACGAAAAACAGTTTTTCGTTCTTTCGAATCCCGCATCTAAGCAATCCCGATCTCGGCGTGGATACGCGTAGAGGACTTGTGCTATCAAGTCTCACATCCGATC
>CM071873.1:29891233-29909696 GCA_036759665.1 Gynandropsis gynandra
AGGAAAGTTTATATTTTATATTAAGGAAAGTTTATATTTTATATTTAGGAAAGTTTATATTTTATATTAAGGAAAATTTACTTACTTAGGGTTTTCAATTGTCTATAAATAGTGTTGTAAACCCTTCGTTATGGAATAAGAAAATACATTAGCTATTAGATCGTTTATACATTCTAAATGGATCATGAGTTACTGTAGAAGCTTTAGAAAATGATAACTTGAGATTTGGAATGTTAGAATAGTAAGTTGCATAAAGGTTGTTAAATTTGTGTGATGACCATTAAAGTTAATATGGTGAGCATCAACAAGAATTGAGTGAAAATTTAGGGACTAGTAAGGTATATAAGAAATATATATGGTGAAAGAGTCGCGTCTTGCTGAAAAAATATATTTTTCAATGAATTTCACATTACTTAACGTACTATTAGGTTTTTGGGCTAGCAATAAATGTTGGGAAAACTACTCAAACCAACATTTGTTCGCTCGGTTGAGCATAAGGTCACTCGACCAACTTGTTTATCCCGAGGTTTTGCTCAAGAATATGCTCAGTCAGACAAAAAGATGCTTTAGCAAAGCATTTATTCATTGTGAAAGTTTCAGTTAATGTTTTTGCGATTTTGGGCACTTAGTTCAAAGGAATTCCTAGAGAGATGGATTATATATCTTCTGATGCATTCTAATACCACAACAAGCAAGAATGAAGCCATGCGAGTTTTGAGAGTGAAATGACACCACGAGGGTCTAAGTTCAAGATCATGGTATTTATGTGTGGATGAAACCTCATTGAAAGATATAACAGAATGCAATGTAAATGTGTTGCGTGAAGAATACTAGGTTAGAAATGATAGTATATTGTGCCTTAGCATCGTGATGACATAGGCAATCTGTTTTGAGATGTGGTGGGATCTTGTGAGCAGTTTAGTCAAAGGATATGGTCAGTGGACCTTGTGATCGTTACAGTAGTACTAGAATCCAACAGAAATATGTGACGCCCTATTACGTTAAATGTGGACCTCACGAGTGCTACGACGACTACGGTCTAGTGGGAACTTTCGAACGGTGATCATGGTGGATACTAGTATTTGACTACAAGTATTTGTTTTAGTGTAGGTTTGGTGTCGATTGACATACACTATATTAATGTTTATGTATTTTATTAGCATATCACGAGTGATAGTTGGATATGTGAAGATTGTACATGCTATGATTTCATTAAATGTGATTAATCGTACTCGCTTTTGTTGTGGGTTGTCGTGGATACATTGTTCACAACAAGAAAACATGTGTGAAAGGTCAAGATAAAATCTTTGCGAATAGTATTTATTTATTATTTATCTTTTGATGTATTTTAATTTTATGTTTCAAGACGTTATATTTATATGTTTTGATTTTTTTTTTGCTTATTGAGATTTGAGTTTTATTCATCAAGATAGCAGCTTTTGCTCATGGAGCTAATCTTGTTATTAATCCAAAAATCGATACACGTGGTCATCTTTAAAAGGATGATGGTGGACATTCCAACTCCAGTGGATGATTTCGGGACGAGGTTTTTTTACAATGTAGACGAGCTCACCATTAACTACATACATCATCAATGTTTTCATTGACGAGATTTATGAATTCCATGACAATGAGCACGATGCTTTTGATGTTGTCAATGGGCTCCTTGTCGTTGTTGATTGCATCTCCATTTTCGAAGAGTTTCGTATGGTAAACATAAGATCCCATTATATATATTATTTATTTCTAGTTTAGGTTAAAATTTTATTTGTTGGGATGAAATCGTCGGAATTTTGCCTCCACCGAGAGCACAAGGAAATATGCGCTCCATTATTTATTTTATATTTTAATAATTTTAAATATAGCTTTTATATGGTTTGTGGATGAAAATTTACATCTTTAATCGCGATCATAATTTTTTCTTTAATTTTTTATAGATTATAAACGTTTTGAGTGTCTTTATGATCATATACATACAAATTTTCTCCATCTTGAAGTCATTAAGAAGTTGTATACAAACGATTTCAAGACAAAGTTTTCCCCCTATTTTTAATATTTACTTGTAGTGGATGAATTACAAGTCTTTCTATTTCTAGAGTTGCTTCTTGTGCGTTGAGGACAAGAATCTTATTCCTTATATTGGATTTTCTTGTTTATAGATGAAAAAAAAAACCTTTAAACAAGTGCTGAAATCTTAACGCATAAAGGTTTTTATATCTTTCAATTTAGATGTTCAATGACGTCTTATATGCATTTTGTTAGTGTTTTATTTTTGTATTTTATGGACAAAACCGGACTTTAAATATCTGAATAATCAAATTGAATTCAAGTTTGATTTGATTCTACTTGTCCTATATTTGAATAACTCGAATGTTTAGAACTCCAATAACTTGAACCGAAATGTATCCAATTCGATTTCATTTTTTAATCTCTGAACGAGTTTCATCGAATCAAAATCTAAAATTCTCTTATTCTAACCCAAAACCAAATTGAAGATGGGATCTTATGTTTACCATACGATTCATTTATTATGTTTACCATACGATTCATTTATTATGTTTACCAAACCAAATTAAATAAAGTCATCATTTTTTTTGAATTATGTCGATTTTTTTTAAAATTTTAATGAATTAGATATAATTATTTTTGGATGAATAAAATATAAAAAAGTTTTACATTCAAATTAATTTATGATGATTTTATTTTCGAATGAACAAGAAATCAATATTATGGATTTTCAATTCTATAACTAACACTTATGTTTGCGAACTAACTATAAAACAACATATTGTCATATGAACTCAAAACAAATATGTGTAGGACGAATTTTGGACAAATTTTAAATTTAAAATTATCATTTAGCATTCACATTGTTTTCGAAAAAATATTGTGGTCCAGAATTACATATAGAGATTGATGAAATTTGTTTTCGAACGTTTAAACACGTATGATGTTAGTTGCTTTGGTTCATGAGTTTAATTTGTGAGAATCATGAACAACATCTCTTTTTCTCTTCCTTGATAGTGCAAACATAAATTAAAATGAAAATTTGGATTGTGTTGTGGATGCTTATGGTTTTGGTAATGGAAATGTGTTCTGGTCTTGGTGGTGAAAATGTGTTTGGCCGAGTGTTTCTTGAAGGTGATACTCCTCACCTCCTCTAATACTTCATATATATCAAAATGTCTTACGAAAGATGCCAATACATAGATGCTATATTTAGGTTTTAAAACTCAATATGTCAAATTCTAATAGGATTAATTGTTTGAGCAAAATGAGCACTTAGTCGTTGTAGTACTCCGTTTCTTTAACCTTTGTTCTTGTTGTGCATATTTATGTCGTCTGGAATTCACAGGCCGCGGATGGTAGCGGGGCTGCTAGATGCTTCGGGTTGGAAATCAACATTTTTATTTTTATCTGTAATCTTGTACTTGAATGGGACTTTGTTAGCTCATTTCTTCTTCGGCCTGTAATCCTTTCGAGTCCTTTCATTTCCTTCTTTTTCTCGATCCTTCTCTCAAACCCTAGAATATCTCCTTCGAACCCATTCTTCGTCTGTGACCAGGGGGATCGGCTCCTTCAATCTCCCTCTCGATCCTTCTCGGCACGACCTCAAACCTCTCTCTCAAATCCTCAAACCATTTCATCACGAGCGCCTTCGTCAGAATGTCGGCGATCTGGTCAACCCCCGATGAAATACTGCAAGGTAACCTTCTTCTCCCTTTTTGCTTCTTGCATCACATGCAATTTAATTTCTATGTGCTTCGTCATCCTGTGTTGAACGGGATTCTTCCTTATTGCAATGATTGAACTGTTGTCACAATAGATTGGACACTCTCCTTCAATTTCAAACTCAATTCCTCGAACAAACTTCTCAATCACGCCGAGTGATTCGTGGTAGCACATAGAGCAGTATACTCTGCTTCAGCTGTGGATTGTGCTATCACATACTGCTTCTGTGTTTTCCATTAAAACACAACACTCTCTAAAGTGAAACAATATCCTTTAGTACTTCGCATATCCTCATTACAACCACCACAATCGGAATCCGAATACCCAACCAATTTTGAATATTCAATGTGCTTAAATAGAGTCCATAGTCTATAGCACCCTTAATATATCTAAGTACTCTCTTAGCTTCTAACATACTTTTCTTTATAGGTTTAGACATGTACCTAGACATATATGAGGCGGCAAACATGAGGTCAGGCCGTGTTGCAACGAGGTATAAGAGTCCCTCGACCATGCTCCTGAACTACAGTGGACTGGTAAGCTATTCTCCCTTGCTTAGCTTCTTTCCAGCTGGTGTTAAGGGGTGTTAATACTCTTAGAGTGTTTCATCCCGAATTTTCTTAGTAATTGCATTGCATACTTGCTTTGATGTAGACAAATCCCGTCACTGGTGCAGTTGATCTAGAACCCTATGAAGTACCTTAATCTGCCCAGATTACTCATCTCAAATGCAGCACTTAGCTTAACCTTAAAACCCTTTATCAGCTCTTCATCGATGTCATTTAGGATAATATCATCCACATAGATGCGTTCTATTAGGATTTTAGAAACTCACCTCTGTGTGTACTTAGTCGCATCACAATGGTTTCTTGTGCACCCTTCTGTCAGAAAGAAAGTATCACTTTTGTTGTACCAGACCTTAGGTGCCTGCTTCAACGCATAGGACCCTTCTTTAGTTTGTAGATCTTTTCCTTGACTCTCTCTATCTCATATCCCTGTGGTTGTTCAATGAATGTCTCGTCTGTGATCTCAACATTTAGGAATGTAGATTTTACATCTATCTTATGCAATTCCATTTCATTTGTGCAACTATGGCAATGAGAGCTCTGATGGTTTCGTGTTTGGAGAGTGGTGCAAATGTCTCCCCATTATCCATACCAAAGGTTTGTATAAACCCTCTGGCCACAAATCTTGCCTTCAACTTCTGTGTTTTTCCATTCTCATCTGATTTTACGTTGTACAACCATTTAACCGTGATTAGCTTCTGGTTTTCAAGTATGTCCACCAGCTTCTAAATCTCATTCTTATGGATCATATCCATCTCATAATCCATGACCTTCCTCTGGCCTGGATCAGACACAAGTTTTTCAAATGAGCTTGGCTCCTCCACTGTCAGGTAACGGAATTCAAAATTCTGTCATTCTTCAACTTCAATTGGTTTTGCGTCTTCATATATTTGACTTAGTCTTCTTGTTTTATGCATGAGCATAGAGGAGGAGGATTATACACCACTTGATTGGCTACTACTTAAATGGAAAGAAACTAGAGAAATTTGAGATAAGTTCTTCTCTCCCTCTCTGGTACTTGAGTCTCTTTGTACGGTCATAGGTTGTGTGTACTGTGTAGGTGTAGGAACCTCAATAGATGTAGGTATAGACTTTACACCTTGTGAACTAAACTGTATAGTCCAATCACATCACTTATCCTCTTCAAAAATCACATCCCTAGCAACCTCAACTTCCCTGTCTAAAGCTTGTAGATTCTGTACCCTTTACTTAGGCTGTTGTACCCAACAAATATGCCAATTTTTTATCTCTCGCCTAACTTTTTTCTTTGTTGTGCAGGTATGTGTACATCACAGATGCACCCTAAAACTCTCAGGTGACTCACTAAAGGCATATGTCCACTCCACACTTCAAGTGGGGTGAGATTATCCAAGACCTTGTTGGGGAGTCTGTTCTAAAAATAGGCGGCAATGAAGACACCCTCAGCCCAGAATTTGTTAGGTAAGTTCTTTTCTTGTATCATGTTTCTAGCCATAATCAATAGGGTTCTATTTCTCCTCTCAGTAACACTATTTTGCTGAGGGAGTAGGCCATTGTTAGTTCCCTTTGAATCCCCTTAGTCTTTAGGAATTCATCGAACTCTTTGGAGTTAAATTCTCATCCCCTATCTATTTTGAATTTCTTGATTTTCTTCCATGTTTGTGTCTTCACTAGTGCCACGAATTTCTTGAACACATTTTAGCAATCTGACTTCAACCTTAGGAAATAAACCCATATCATGTGTGATAAGCCATCTGTGAAGGTCACTAGGTAGATTCTCCCATCCGGTAATGGGGTTTGCATAGGTCCACACAAGTCTGAATGAATTAGGTCTAGGATACCCTTCACTTTGTAGTCTAAGTTCTTAGAAAACTCATATCTTGTTTGCTTTCCTTTTATGCAAGCTTCACATAGCTCTTGCTCGACTTTAAATTTAGGTAGTCGTCTGAGCATCTCTTTCCTTTGCATCTGTTGTAGGTTATGGAGGCCTGAATGTCCAAACCTTCTGTGCTATAACATAGATAAGTTCTATGCTTCTCTTACTGCTTTTGCTTGTTCTTGTATTATTTTCCATTTTAGAGGGTAGACCTTATTCACCATAGGGACTTCAACCACTAAAACATCCCTCTTATCTTTAATCTTACAACTATCTTCAGTAAAAAAAACTTGATAGCCATTCCTGACAATCTGAGGTACACTCAGAAGGTTCTTGTACAGACCAAAGACAAGATCCCTGATCATCTTTCTCCCTCTCTTAGTCTCCACCTCAATATCTCCCTTTCCTGTGGTAGTGAGGACTTCACCATTTTCCACTCTAATAGGAACTTTAAAGTTCCTGTCCAATATGGTGAATAACTCCTCCACCTTAGTTTGTAGCACCATTGTCAACCAGCCATGTTTCTTGGTTGAACCCTTCTGTTGCAAAGTGTGCAACAGTAAACAAAGAGTTGTCCTCTTCTTCTTCTCGGTTCACATGAACCTGATTAGAGTTATACCTCTTAACCCTATTGTCTCTTGAGAAATGTCTAGGTTTACCGCAAGTGTAGCATTCCTTCCTAGTCTTAGGAGGTTTAGGAGAATATGTCTTGTCTTACTTGTTCTTCAAATAACACTGAGTCTCGTAATGTTATCCTTCTTACAAAAACCACACCATCTCTTCCCTTTCTGTTTGTAGTCACCCTTAAGATAGGTTTCCTACTAGATTCTGCCTTACTGGACACCTTAAATCCTTTGAACTAAGCATTGAATGCTCCCTCTACACTGCTTTTGTGTTTGTCATCCAACCTGGCCTCTTGTGATTGCATGGAAATGACCAGTTCACCCACTGTTAGGGTAGTTGGTCCTAGGTCTGCTTAATAACACCCACATAAGGATCAAACCTGTCTTGCAGTGAGCAAAAGATCTTAGATACTAGAGTGTCTTCCCTAATATCATCTCCATAAAGCTTCATTTCATTTCCAAGTTCAATTACCTTATTTGCAAAGTCTTTTATACTTTGTTTTTCTCCGCACCTTAGTGTGTAATAGGTTACCCTCGGTCTCTATAACCTTATCATTATTGTTCTAGGATCCCCTTGAAATCTTTCCCTTAGTAGATCCCATGCATCTTTAGAGTTCTCGCAAATAGATAGATGAGCCCCACAGATCTCTTCTGTGACTGCACTACAGAGGAGTTGCAGTGTTGTCTGATCTTTTGCTTCTTGTTCTTCCCATGCTGTTATGGCCTTCTGTTGCTCCTCAGGTGTAGTCACGACTCCTATTATAGGCATCTCAGGAAGCCCTTCTGTAACAACCTTCTAGAGCTATTTAGAACTTAGTGTAGCCTTCATTTTGATAACCCATAGGTTATATTCCTTGCCATTAAATAGTGGAATCTGTGGTATTGCCTGCATCTTCTGTTCTTGCTAGATCTAGGGCTCTCTTCAACTGTCTTTTTGTGCCTTGCAATGTGTTGTGCTTGTTTGTGACGTCGTGCTTAGTTCTTAGTAGTGATGTCTGCGCCCTTGAACCATAGAAGCTCTGATACCATTTGTTAGTTGCTTTGATTCATGAGTTTAATTTGTGAGGCTCATGAACATCATCTCTTCTTCTCTTCCTTGATAGTGCAAACAGAAAGTAAAATGAAACTTTAGATTGTGTTGTGGATGCTAATGATTTTGGTAATGGAAAGTGTTTTCGTTTTGGTGGCAAAAGTGTGTTTGGCCGAGTTTTTTTCTTGAAGGTGATACTCGTAACCTCCTCCAATACTTCATATATATCAAAATATCTTACAAAAGATGACAATACATAGATGCTATATATTGGTCTTAAAACTCAATATGTCAACTTCTAATAGGATTAATTGTTTGAGAAAAATGAGCACTTAGCTGTTATAGTACTCTATTTCTTCAGCCTTTATTCTTGTTGTGCATGTTTACGTCGTTTGGGCTTCACGGACCGTGGATCGTAGCAGGGCTGTTGGATGCTTCGGGCTGGACATCAACATTTGTAATTTGATCTGTAATATTGTAGTTGAAAGGGGCTTTGTAAGCCAATTTCTCCTTCGGCATGTAATCATCAACAATCCTTCAAAGTCTTTGCATTTCCTCCACTTTCTCAATCTTTCTCTCAAACCTTAGACTCTCTCCTTCGATTTCATTCTTCATATGTGATTGAGGGAGATCAACTCCTTGATATGGATAATGATCGTCCTAAATTCATCTTTATACATTTTCGGATGTATTGTTTCATTTAAAAATGATTGATTTGTTTGATAGAAAGTATGATGTATTAAACAAAAATGTTTAATGATGTAGTAGTATAAAAAAGTAATTGGATTTTTTTTTCCAACGTTCAGAAAATAAATTTAATAAAATTTCGGTAGAAAAAAGACTACGTAAATATTTTATAGAAGAATCAAAGAGGTTCAGGGTGAGCGAGGCCGTTATATTTTATAGAAAATATTTTATAGAAGAATCAAAGCCGTTATTGTACTCTATTTCTTCAGTCTTTGTTCTTCTTGTGCATGTTTACGTCTTTTGGGCTTCACGGACCGTGGATGGTAGCAGGGCTGATGGATGGTTCGGGCTGGACATCAACATTTGTATTTAGATCTGTAATATTGTAGTTGAAAGGGGCTTTGTAAGCCCATTTCTCCTTCGGCATGTAATCATAAACAATCCTTCAAAGTCTTTGCATTTCCTCATCTTTCTCGACCTTTCTCTCAAACCTTAGACTCTCTCCTTCGAACTCATTCTTCATATGTGATCGAGGGAGATCAACTCCTTGATATTGATAATGACCGTCCTAAATTCATCTTCAATACATTTTCGGATGAATTATTTCATCTAAAAATGATTGATTTGATTGATAGAGAGTATGATGTATTAAACAAAAATGTTTAACAATGTAGTAGTTTAGAAAAGTAATTGGATTTTTTTCCAACGTTCAGAAAATAAATTTAATAAAATTTCGGTAGAAATAAGATGACGTAAATATTTTATAGAAGAATCAAAGAGGTTCAGAGTGATCAAGGCCGTTATATTTTATAGAAAATATTTTATAGAAGAATCAAAGCCGTTATTGTACTCTATTTCTTCAGTCTTTGTTCTTCTTGTGCATGTTTACGTCGTTTGGGCTTCACGGACCATGGATGGTAGTAGGGCTGTTGGATGCTTCGGGCTGGACATCAACATTTGTATTTTGATCTGTAATATTGTAGTTGAAAGGGGCTTTGTAAGCGCATTTCTCCTTCGGCATGTAATCATCAACAATCTTTCAAAGTCTTTGCATTTCCTCCTCTTTCTCGATCTTTCTCTCAAACCTTAGACTCTCTCCTCCGAACTCATTCTTCATATGTGATCGAGGGAGATCAACTCCTTGATATAGATAATGACCGTCCTAAATTCATCTTTAATACATTTTCGGATGAATTATTTCATCTAAAAATAATTGATTTGTTTGATAGAAAGTATGATGTATTAAACAAAAATGTTTAATGATGTAGTAGTTTAGAAAATTAATTGGATTTTTTTCCAACGTTCAGAAAATGAATTTAATAAAATTTCGATAGAAATAAGACGACGTAAATATTTTATAGAAGAATCAAAGAGGTTCTCTAAATTTATATGTTTTTAAAAGCCGGTTCAAATGCGCGTATGATGGGCGTATACATATTTGTAATATTACATGTAAATATGTGAATACGTAGACACATAAATACTAATAAAACATTACAGTAAATAATTTAGTTTTATAGTATTTTTTATGACACGATATAAGTGTCGATAATTAACCCTAAAAAAATCACGAGTATCTTTTAAAAAACGCAACTCCGCTGTCTGCTGTGATTTATGAAATCTACAACGTGTATGTGTTTTCATTATATATTATATTAAAAATAAAATATTTTTTATGGTTGAGAGTATATCAAAATTTAAATAGTTCTGGACCAATTTTATAAATCCCGTAAGCCTCCCTTTTGTTTTCTAAATTATTCATTTTATAATCGGTTTTTAGTACGTCAATCTATACATTGGTGGACTAGTAAAGAGGGTTGGCAAAATATTCGAAGTATTCGTATCCGATTCGTACTTAAAGCGTATTTGATTCGAAAAAGCAAATATTCGAAGAAACAAATATAAATACAAATATAAATACCATAAATTAGATATTCGATAAATACAAATACACATACACATAGTATATTCAATTATTCGTAATTATTCGTACCTGTAAGTATTAAATATATAATTTATTTAATATATAGATATATACAATAAATTAATTTTAAGGATCAAATTACAAATAAAAATTATATAAACAAATAGTTAATATACTTAAATTTGAAGGACTAAAATATAATTTATAAACTTTTTAACCTTAACGTTCTAACCTAATATTCACTCCGAACTGTTGCCTCAGAGTCGGCTTTTAGAACGGGAGGTCGTGTGATTAGTCCGTATCGTAGTTGTATGACTGCTAATATGGTTGAAGTTTTAATTTGTATGCAAGATTGGATTCGTAATCCAAGTGAGATTGATAATGTTTTGGACACATTGCAAGATATTGAAAAAACAGAACTTCGTAAGTATATAACTTTTATTCTAGTTTTATTTTAATGTATTTGATATTTAATTTGATAATATAATAATTTTTTATGTTGTTTTAGATGAATTGGCGACGCTAATGGAGTCATCGACAAAATTAACTCTACATGATTGAGAGACTGATGCAATTGGTGTTTCGTTTATTTATATTATTTTTGGTGTATTTGTGTAATTTGAAAATTATTTATGGATTATATTTTGATAATTATTAACTTTTTTATAGGAATTTTTTATTAATTATTTTATTATTTTTTTAAATTGATTTGGATACAAATGCATATATTCGACGAATATCTGAATATTTGCGGATATTCGAATTTACGAATATCCGAATTTACAAAAACGAATACAGATAGTAAAATCGAATATTCGACGATTACAAATACGAATAATCGGATATTTATGGATATTCGCTATTTGTCTACCCTTACTGTAGAGACATGTCTCATTGTTCATTTTTATTTTGAATGTTTAATGTTTCATATTTATGTAGAATTAGTTGTAGCAATTGAAATTAACTAATGATTCATATACATATATATAGGTATATATTATTTGTATATAGGTGAAAATTTTAAATTTTTAGTTTGATGCTTAATGTATATTTGGAAAAAAAATTGAACTAAAAATTATAGGTAAAACAAGTAACAAATGTCTATTGACATCTAATGATGTCTGTTTTATTTGTATTTTTCTTATAATGAATATGGTTCATCCAATTTACCCGACATTGTGCCATCATCATATTGACATCGGGAATTTTCTAATTTCATTAAAGAGGCATAAATTGATTAATCTGTTAATATACGAAAATTGATTGCTATATTTTTGTTGTTGTTGTTGTCTTACATCAACATAAATACACAAATCGATTATTTCATTTATTTGTTATAACATATATCTTAAATTTGATAAAATAATATTTTATTTGATAACAAAGTTGATAGTTTTAGTAAATGAACTTTTAAAATAAAATTTAGTATATTAGATTATTTTAAATTTAGCGTTTCTTTCTATTTCTTAAAAATCTTTTCTTTTTTATATGATTTTTTTTCCTTTTCAACGATGGAGATATTTCGAAACTATGTTTGACGAAAAAACAATAAAATACCATACAAAAAATACATAATAGTAACCCATATAAAATAACCTTTACCATGGCCGGAATTCCTATTGATTAACTTTCATTTTTTTCCAAAAGACTTTTCAAAGAAAGCAAAAAATAATTAAAACACGTATCTTTTCGTTGTCGGAATAATTAATAAATATATTACCATTCTGATAGGAGTTTCCTGGAATAGGAAAATTTCAGGATTATTATAAAACGATGATATAAAAAACACTTGTCGTACCAACAAAGAAAACTTGATAAAAAAAACGCTGATTAAACATGTTTTTTACACATAATATTATAATCTACCTTTTTTTAACTAATTTATTGAAAATCATCCGATTCATATATTACTCAATATCATTTCATATTGTATTATTTAACGTATATATAGAAATAAGATATAAAAATGTAAATGAACGAATTTATAGGATATTTTGTATGTAGAAAATAAATTTAAAATGATGTATGAACGATATAAAATTAATCTATTACGTAAAAGTAACGAATTTATAAGATGTTTTGTATTTTAGATTGTATCACACTATGTAAATATTGTGTTAGTGTCCCAAGAAGATTCTTAATCAATGTCAATCTCTTAACCCTAATAATTAAAAAAAGTTGAAAAAGTTAAGGCATGGAAATCGCATGTCCATCCTCCTATATAAATACGAACACAATATACCAAACCGTGTCTCACTCATAGTCATCATCAAATTTGGGAACTTTTGAGAGAGAGAGAGAGAGAGAGAGAGAGATGGAGGATGAGACAAAGTCAAGATTCAAGAGGATCTGTGTGTTCTGCGGGAGCAGTTCAGGCAAAAAACCATCCTATCAAGAAGCTGCTATTCAATTGGGTAATGAATTGGTATGTTCTTGTTCCAACTTATATATCTCCCCGTACCTCTCTCTCTCACACTATATATATATATCCATATGTATATATTTATGTATGTATGTCAACACGTTCTTAGATGTGTGTACATATATATCTGTTTGTATCACTCCTCATAGAATTGCAAAGAAGTTCTTTTATTATAATGCCCTTTGTCTCTCATATTAACTACTTAACCGGTTTATATCCAAAGCAAGTATTTCTTCGGTGCCCTTGAAGAAAATCTATGACCTTTCTGTGTTTTTATTTAAATTTTTAGGAATATAATTTTGTTTTTTTTCTTTAAAAAAATCGTGTTTACATACAAGTGTTTTATGAGGGGAGATGAAGAGAATTACCATATGTTTTCTGCCTATTTATGTAAATATTTTTCTCAACATGAATGCATTGGACATATAGAGGTGTGATTGTGTGTTGTAACGAACAAATGATATGATCAATGAAACGTGGGGACGATGATTTGCGTGGATTTCAAATTCGCAGAAATTGAAATTATATATCGTTTCTATGTTTTCGCATGAGAGAGAGAATTCACTTTTGCTTAGCTGTAACCTTCCTGTCACTCGAGCAGCTCTCTTGCATGATCCCTCATTTGTTATTGTTTTATGCAATTTCACACAATTACACATGTATGCATGTATTGTGTACCTATACATCCACCATCTATGTGTATGTATACATTGGAAGTAATGATGGGTTTTATCCTCGAGGCAAAAACCAAACGTGCTTCCTTGGAAATCATGACTTTTTTTTGGGGGTTAAAGCGTGTGACCCTTATTGAAGAGAACAAACAATTTCAATTATATTTTGATCTAATTTGAAAGATTTTGATAGGATTAATGTGACTTTGATTATGAGATGTCTCTTTAATATGAGATTTGATGTGGATGTGGTTTGTTGTGGGTCAAGCTGACTCAACTCACTCAACGCGTTGATAATGGATGTGGGCTTGTGACACGTGTCCCATAAACATCATGTATGTTTGTATAAGATACATATATATATATATATAATAATGATGGTGCAAATGTGTGGTTGAAGGTGGAGAAAAGGATTGATTTGGTATACGGAGGTGGGAGCGTGGGGCTCATGGGGCTCGTCTCTCAGGCAGTTCATCATGGTGGTCGCCATGTTCTAGGGTTTGCCCTCTCTCTCTCTCTCTCTCTCTCTCTCTCTCTCTCTCTCTCCATATATATGTATATAGTTAAATTTATGATACAATTGCTATTTCCAAAACGGATGTCATGATTGAGTTACTCTTCCCCCTTTACCTAGTAGCATATTCCTTTAGCAAACAACTGTTTATGACACAGACATTTACACTAATTACATATATGTAATATACTCACGTCTAATTGTCATGTGAAGAAAATCCTCTTTAGCTTATATCTTATCCACCAAGTCTTAGTGAAATTCGGCATATGGGTCGGTCTTTTCCTTTTTTTTATGTTGTTTACTATCCTCTAGAGATTTTTGTTGATTCTATAGGACTCATAATCATCTGGTTTGCGTCGAATTTCTAGAAATTATTAGTCCCAACGGACTTATTGAATACTTTGAAAATAATTGGAGTATATAAAGTACCAATGAAGAGACATAATGGGAATCTAATGGATGAACATAAGAACGACAACAAAGGATCTATGCATGTTGTCTTTGTCTCATTCCAATTGACTTCGCTATAGAATTTGTTCTGAATTCATTTTGGGGTTCAAAGAGGGAATCTCGCACGTTCATTTCTTATTGATTATTTATTAATAAATATTCATTATTCATTCTGATTCAAAGCTAAATAGATGTACTAATATATTTCTTTTCTTTTCTTATATATACAATTTTAATTGTCTACTTATTAAAATTTTGCAGGGTCATTCCTAGAACATTGATGCCAAGAGAGGTATGCGATGTTAGGAAAAAAGAGAAGAAAAACTCTAATTCCTTATTTAAAATTTTACGCTGAATATGGGAAATAATTTAGTAAACAATAATTCTTTTTAGGACCCATTATGTATTAATTTTGGTAATATCATTTAGCAAACAATGTAGCTGCAATGATCTAAATAACTAGTGGTAGGACCATAAAATATGGAATTATTGAAATTAAAATTTCTAATCTTTATGGTATGTAGCCACTTCTTTCACGGTATCTCTCATGACCAACCGATTTTTATATAATAATCTTCATGGATTCAAGATTATATAATTTTTAATGTTTTGTTACATCATATTATATTTATATATTTATTATAATGTTTAGATAACTGGTGAGACTGTCGGAGAAGTCAAAGCTGTTGCGGATATGCACCAAAGGAAAGCAGAGATGGCCCGTCAAGCCGACGCCTTCATTGCCCTTCCTGGTTTGTTTTCTAATTATGAAATAAATTCGGTTTTACTAATTTTAATCCTATTGTTTAATATATCCAAAATATATTAAACAATTAATTTTAATCATATTGTTTATTAATTCATATCATATTGTTTAATATATCCAAAATATATTAAACAATTAATCTTAATCCTATTGTTTATTAATTTTAATCCGATTGTTTAATATATCCTATTGTGAAAAAATTAGGTGGGTATGGAACTCTTGAAGAGTTGCTGGAAGTCATTACCTGGGCTCAGCTTGGCATCCATCGTAAACCTGTAAGATAATACACTTTAATCTTACAATCTATGATTAATCATAAATTAAAAATAAATTTTAAAACGCACTTGCAATGCGTTGAAATAACGGTAGAAACTTAAACGCCATTTCCGTTACAACAGAGCTATTTTAGGGTTGGAAACATTTTTCTATTTGATCATTACAACTTGGTCTTTAAAATGTAGGATTACGTAATGTGTTTTGTCTTGTAAGGACTATTTTATAATCGAGATTAAATAATTATCATTGCAACTTTTGACCAAAACCTTTGCACAAATTTAAATTGGAAGAATCAGACTGCGCATGCATGTGATACGTCATGGTTAATCACATGGAAAGATGATATCCCCGTGATTTTTTATGTACGTTAAGTATATTTTATTTGGGTTATACATTTTGAGAGCGTATAACGTTATGTTTTCATAAATTATATAGCTAAGTTTGAAACAAACATAATTTAGATTATGGTTGAGTGTGTTTTATATCTATGACTGAATTTTCAGGTGGGACTTCTCAACGTTGATGGATATTACAACTCGTTGTTATCGTTCATCGATAAGGCCGTGGATGAAGGCTTTATATCACCCACAGCCCGAAGAATCATCATATCGGCCCCTACCGCAAAAGACTTAGTCAGACAACTAGAGGTATGCCGTTTTGATTGATGAAATATCATCATATCAATTATTGGGGATTAGACAGTTTTTTGAGTGTTTGAATCGGTTTATTTCTGTAGGAATATGAACCGGAATATGACGAGATAACGTCGAAGCTGGTATGGGAGGAAGTGGATCGTATAAGTTATGTGCCGGGATCGGAGGTTGCTACGTGATGATCATGTATCTAGAAGAAGAAGAAATATATTTTGGGGATTTTTGGTGAAAGCAGTGTACAGCGAGGGACTAAATTAACAAAATCAAATATGTTTTGGAATGTGGAAGAAGAAAATGAAAGTATTGGGGCTGTTTTATAGTATTGGTTTTGTTGGGGGGGTCAATGTGTGAAAATCACATGGAACTGCTAACTTCACTTCTGTATATTTTGGTTCATCACAATGGTAAAAAAACGTAAAAAGGGAAAAGAGTATGAAAGCTACCTTTATGTGATTTCTCTTTCATATTTATAAAGGGATATTATAATTTGTTCTAATTTTTAAACATTATATATCCATAACTATTTTTTATCTCATTTATAAATTATAGAATAGCTTGCAGAACTACCTAACTGAAAAGCAACATTACGTACGCGCATATGTAAAATGTATAATTGTATATTTTATCTTTAAGACAACTAAGCCATGTACATTTGACTATTCATCGGTCATCAAAACAGATTTGACTCCTAGTTTCTGGGAATTATTGCATATAATGTGTATGTATTTTCTTATAGAGCAAATTTTGCAAAATTTTTGTGGGATTCAGGGTTCATTTCTTTTCGTTTTAATCCAAAATTTGATTAATATAATGTTTTTAATTAAACATTCAAATAAAAAAATAGGAATTTAATATCTTATATATTCCAATATTGTGTTAACCGTCTTAGATATATTATAGAATAATTAGGATTGAATCCGCTTTATATGCGAGATAATATTTATAATATATTATTATAATTTTTAGGAAAAACAGTCTATTCTCTCTTTACGGTTTTAGTTCTATTTCCCTCTCAATTTTGGCTTTCATCTTATTCCTCTTCAGTTTTTAGCACTCATCTTATTCCCCCGGAGTTATCTATTTTTAGCCTAAACCCCCTCCGTTAACTCAATGTTAAAAAAATCGTTAAATATTATTAAAATCCAAAAAAATAAATTTTAAATCCTAAAAAAATAGTGTTTAACACAAAAATCATCGCAAGGAGCTCTTTCTCCGTCGTGGAATAGTTGCATTGGGCACTGTCCAAAGTCCTACTAGCATAGTATATAGCATACAACATTCGATCCTTACGCTATCAATTATTTAAACATTAATTTGCATACAATTAAATTGTATCAATTATTGAAACATAAATATATAACATCCAAACATAAATATATAACAAAAATTTCAAAAGATAATTCAATACATAAAATTCAAAAGATAATTCAACGTATAAAATGAAACATTAATATAAATTGCAAAACGTAATTCAATACATAGATTTAAGGATTTCCAACTCTTAAGCTTCTCGTAAATCTTGAATTTTGTCAATATTTCTCTTTGCCGCCAACCTTGCAAAAAAAATCATAATTAGTTTGTCTTAATTACAAATACAAAATAAAAATACAAATAAAATATAATTTTCATAATTGATTACCTAAATATCTTGAGATTCGGAAAATGAAATAATCTGAGATTTAGGGTGAGAGCATGCGTTATCTTCATTAGACTTTTTGCATGATCTAATATTATGACCATATGTACCACATCGACCACAACGATGTTTGATTCCAATGCTAGTAATCTTGGTTCTTTTCTTTGATAATTTGATGAAGATTAGTCCACAACATTGGTGTCGGGCATTCTTTAGACGTGATTGTTGTTGCAGTGATTTGCACAACAATATGGCTGAATCATTTAATAATAGTATTATCATTGCTAGAACTAGGCCAACGGTTGAAATGTTGGAGATTATTAGAAGACAAGCCGTGGTTAGGATTGATAAGAGGTCTAAAATTGCTGAGAAGCACATAGGTGTGCATACTCCGAATGTTAGTCACTAGAGAAAGCTAAGTTGAAGACAGGAGGGTGTGTTTCATATCCTAGCTCGTATGAAAGATTTGAAGTTGATGATGGCGGTACTTCGTATGTAGTTAACATGCAGCAACTTACGTGTACTTGTCGAAGATGGGATATAACTGGAATTTCGTGCCAACATGCATATTGTGTGATGATGGAAAGGCGAAAAAATGTTGAATGCTACATTAGTGACTACTTTTTGTCGTCTACATGGATAGAGACCTATAAGAGAA